>CM042692.1:189687265-190087265 GCA_023614405.1 Avena insularis
GCAATGCCATTGGTTAATCCATGTGTGGTTTGTGGAAAGAACACACATGCAATGACTCTAGTTGATCCATATGTGGTTTCTCGAAAGAACACACATGCAATGAACACTGGTGGATCCATCTGTGGTTTGTGGAAAGAACACACATGCAATGACACTGGTGGATCCATATGTGGTTTGTGAAAAGAACACACATGCAATGACTCTAGTGCTGGTTTTAGTATAAGAACACACATGCAATGACTCTAGTGGGTCCATATGTGGTTTGTGAAAAGAACACACATGCAATGACTCTAGAACACACATGAAGTGAACACTGGTTGGTCGATATGTGACCACTGGTTGATCCATATGTGGTTTGTGGAAAGAACACACATGCAATGACTCTAGTGGATCCATATGTGATTTGTGAAAAGAACACACATGCATTGCCATTGGTTGATCCATATGTGGTTTGTGAAAAGAACACACATGCAATGACTCTACTGGATCCATATGTGGTTTGTGGAAAGAAAACACATGCAATGACTCTAGTGGGTCCATATGTGGTTCATGTCAGGAACACACATGCAATGACATTGGTTGATCCAGATGTGGTTTGTGACAACAACACACATGCAATGCCATTGGTTAATCCATGTGTGGTTTGTGGAAAGAACACACATGCAACGACTCTAGTGGGTGCATATGTGGTTTGTGAAAAGAACACACATGCAATCACTCTAGTGGATCCATATGTGGTTTGTGGAAAAGAATACACATGTAATGAACACTGGTGGATCCATAAGTGGTTTGTGGAAAGAACACACATGCAGTGAACACTGGTTGATCCATATGTGAAACCTGGTGGATCCATAAGTGGTTTGTGGAAAGAACACACATGAAGTGACCACTGGTTGATCCATATGTGGTTTGTGGAAAGAACACACATGCAATGACTCTAGTGGATCCATATGTGATTTGTGAAAAGAACACACATGCATTGCCATTGGTTGATCCATATGTGGTTTGTGAAAAGAACACACATGCAATGACTCTACTGGATCCATGTGTGGTTTGTGGAAAGAAAACACATGCAATGACTCTAGTGGGTCCATATGTGGTTCATGTCAGGAACACACATGCAATGACATTGGTTGATCCAGATGTGGTTTGTGACAACAACACACATGCAATGCCATTGGTTAATCCATGTGTGGTTTGTGGAAAGAACACACATGCAACGACTCTAGTGGGTCCATATGTGGTTTGTGAAAAGAACACACATGCAATGACTCTAGTGGATCCATATGTGGTTTGTGGAAAAGAATACACATGCAATGAACACTGATGGATCCATAAGTGGTTTGTGGAAAGAACACACATGCAGTGAACACTGGTTGATCCATATGTGAAACCTGGTGGATCCATAAGTAGTTTGTGGAAAGAACACACATGAAGTGAACACTGGTTGATCCATATGTGGTTTCTGGAAAGAACACACATGCAATGACACTGGTGGATCCATACGTGGTCTGTGAAAAGAACACACATGCAATGACTCTAGTGCTGGTTTTAGTATAAGAACACACATGCAGTGACTCCTGTGGTTAATCCATATGTGGTTTGTGAAAAGAACACACGTGCAATGACTCTAGTGGATCCATATGTGGTATGTGGAAAGAACCCACATGCAATAACCACTTGTTGATCCATGTGTGGTTCATAACAAGAACACACATGCAATGAACACTGGTGGATCCATATGTGGTTCTTGACAGGAACACACATGCAATGACATTGGTTGAACCATGTGTAGTTCATGACAGGAACACACATGCAATGACATTGGTTGATCCATATGTGGTTTGTGGAAAGAACACACATGCAATGACACTGGTTGATCCATATTTGGTTTTTGGAAAGAACAAACATGCATTGACTCTGGTGGATCCATGTGTGGTTTGTCGAAAGAACACACGTGTAATGCCATTGGTTGATCCATGTGTGGTTTGTGAAAAGAATACACACGCAATGACTCTAGTGGGTCCATATGTGGATTGTGAAATGAACACACATGCAATGACTCTAGTGGATCCATATGTGGTTTGTGCAAAGAACACACATGCAATGACTCAGGTTGATCCATATGTGGTTTGTGAAAAGAACACACATGCAATGACACTGGTTGATCCATGTGTGGTTTGTGAACACACATGCAATGACTCTGGTGGATCCATATGTGGTTTGTGGAAAGAACACACATGCAATGACACTGGTGGATGCATATGTGGTTTGTGAAAATACCACACATGCAATGCCATTGGTTGATCCATGTGGTTTGTGGGAAAGAACACACATGCAATGACACTGGTTGATCCGTGTGTGGTTTGTGGAAAGAACACACATGCAATGACTCTAGTGCTGGTTTTACTATAAGAACACACATGCAATGACTCTAGTGGGTCGATATGTGGTTTGTGAAAAGAACACACATGCAATGACTCTAGTGGATCCATATGTGGTTTGTGGAAAATAAAACACATGCAATGAACACTAGTGGATCCATAACTGTTTTGTGGAAAGAACACACATGCAGTGAACACTGGTTGATCCATATGTGACCGCTGGTAGATCCATATGTGGTTTGTGGAAAGAACACACATGCAATGACACTGGTGGATCCATATGTGCTTTGTGAAAAGAACACACATGCAATGACTCTAGTGCTGGTTCTAGTATAAGAACACACATGCAATGACTCCTGTGGTTAATCCATATGTGGTTTGTGAAAAGAACACACGTGCAATGACTCTAGTGGATCCATATGTGGTTTGTGGAAAATAAAACACATGCAATGAACACTAGTGGATCCATAACTGTTTTGTGGAAAGAACACACATGCAGTGAACACTGGTTGATCCATATGTGACCGCTGGTAGATCCATATGTGGTTTGTGGAAAGAACACACATGCAATGACACTGGTGGATCCATATGTGCTTTGTGAAAAGAACACACATGCAATGACTCTAGTGCTGGTTCTAGTATAAGAACACACATGCAATGACTCCTGTGGTTAATCCATATGTGGTTTGTGAAAAGAACACACGTGTAATGACTCTAGTTGATCGATATGTGGTTTGTGGAAAGAATATACATGCAGTGAACACTGGTTGATCCGTACATGATTTGTGAAAAGAACACACATGCAATGCCACTGGTTGATCCATATGTGGTTTGTGAAAAGAACACACATGCAACGACTCTAGTGGATCCAAATGTGGTTTCTGGAACGAACACACATGCAATGACCACTGGATGATCCATGTGTGGTTCATGACAGGAACACACATGCAATGACATTGGTTGATCCATCTGTGGTTTGTGACAATAACACACATGCAAAGACTCAAGTGGGTCCATATGTGGTTTATGAAAAGAACACACATGCAATGACTCAGTGGGATCCATGTGTGGTTTGTGGAAATAACACACATGCAATGAACACTGGTGGATCCATATGTGGTTTGTGGAAAGAACACACATGCAATGACACTGGTGGATCCATATGTGGTTTGTGAAAAGAACACACATGCAATGACTCTAGTCCTGGTTTTAGTATAAGAACACACATGCAATGACTCTAGTGGGTCCATATGTGGTTTGTGAAAAGAACACACATGCAATGAATCTAGTGGATCCATATGTGGTTTGCGGAAAAGAACACACATGCAATGAACACTGGTGGATCCAAAAGTGGTTTGTGGAAAGAACACACATGCAATGACTCTAGTGGATCCATATGTGATTTATGAAAAGAACACACATGCAATGCCATTGGTTGATCCATATGTGGTTTGTGAAAAGAACACACATGCAATGACTCTACTGGATCCATATGTGGTTTGTGGAAAGAAAACACATGCAATGACTCTAGTGGGCCCATATGTGGTTCATGTCAGGAACAAACACGCAATGACATTGGTTGATCCATATGTGGTTTGTGACAATAACACACATGCAATGCCATTGGTTAATCCATGTGTAGTTTGTGGAAAGAACACACATGCAACGACTCTAGTGGGTCCATATGTGGTTTGTGAAAAGAACAGACATGCAATGACTCTAGTGGATCCATATGTGGTTTGTGGAAAAGAACACACATGCAATGAACACTGGTGGATCCATAAGTGGTTTGTGGAAAGAACACACATGCAGCGAACACTGGTTGATCCATATGTGACCACTAGTGGATCCATAAGTGGTTTGTGGAAAGAACACACATGAAGTGAACACTGGTTGGTCCATATGTGACCTCTGGTTGATCCATATGTGGTTTGTGGAAAGAACACACATGAAATGACACTGGTGGATCCATATGTGGTCTGTGAAAAGAACACACATGCAATGACTCTAGTGCTGGTTTTAGTATAGGAACACACATGCAATGACTCCTGTGGTTAATCCATATGTGGTTTGTGAAAAGAACACACGTGCAATGACTCTAGTGGATCCATATGTGGTATGTGGAAAGAACCCACATGCAATAACCACCTGTTGATCCATGTGTGGTTCATAACAAGAACACACATGCAATGAACACTGGTGGATCCATATGTGGTTCTTGACAGGAACACACATGCAATGACATTGGTTGATCCATGTGTGGTTCATGACAGGAACACACATGCAATGACATTGGTTGATCCATATGTGGTTTGTGGAAAGAACACACATGCAATGACACTGGTTGATCCATATTTGGTTTATGGAAAGAATAAACATGCAATGACTCTGGTGGATCCATGTGTGGTTTGTGGAAAGAATACACATGTAATGCCATTGGTTGATCCATGTGTGGTTTGTGAAAAGAACACACGTGTAATGACTCTAGTGGATCGATATGTGGTTTGTGGAAAGAATATACATGCAGTGAACACTGGTTGATCCGTACGTGATTTGTGAAAAGAACACACATGCAATGCCACTGGTTGATCCATATGTGGTTTGTGAAAAGAACACACATGCAATGACTCTAGTGGATCCAAATGTGTTTTGTTGAAAGAACACACATGCAATGACCACTGGATGATCCATGTGTGGTTCATGACAGGAACACACATGCAATGACATTGGTTGATCCATCTGTGGTTTGTGACAATAACACACATGCAATGACTCAAGTGGGTCCATATGTGGTTTATGACAAGAACACACATGCAATGACTCAGTGGGATCCATGTGTGGCTTGTGGAAAGAACACACATGCAATGAACACTGGTGGATCCATATGTGGTTTGCGGAAAGAACACACATGCAATGACACCGGGGGATCCATACGTGGTCTATGAAAAGAAGACACATGCAATGACTCTAGTGCTAGTTTTAGTATAAGAACACACATGCAATGACTCTAGTGGGTCCATATGTGGTTTGTGAAAAGAAGACACATGCAATTACTCTAGTGGATCCATATGTGGTTTGTGGAAAAGAACACACATGCAATGATACTCGTTGATCCATGTGTGATTTGTGGAAAGAACACACATGCAATGACTCTGGTGGATCCATATGTGGTTTGTGGAAAGAAGACACACGCAATGACACTGGTGGATCCATATGTGGTTTGTGAAAATAACACACAAGTAATGCCATTGGTTGATACATGTGGCTTGTGGGAAAGAACACACATGCAATGACAGTTGTTGATCCGTGTGTGGTTTGTGGAAAAACACACATGCAATGATTCTAGTGCTGGTTTTAGTATAAGAACACACATGCAATGACTCTAGTGGGTCCATATGTGGTTTTTGAAAAGAACACACATGCAATGACTCTAGTGGATCCATAAGTGGTTTGTGGAAAGAACACACATGCAGTGAACAATGGTTGATCCATATGTGATTTGTGAAAAGAACACACATGCAATGCCACTGGTTGATCCATATGTGGTTTGTGAAAGGAACACACATGCAATGATTCTAGTGGATCCATATGTGGTTCTTGACAGGAACACACATGCAATGACCACTGGTTGATCCATGTGTGGTTCATGACAGGAACACACATGCAATGACATTGGTTGATCCATATGTGGTTTGTGACAATAACGCACATGCAATGACTTAAGTGGGTCCATATGTGTTTTGTGAAAAGAACACACATGCAATGACTCAAGGGGATCCATGTGTGGTTTGTGGAAAGAACACACATGCAATGAACACTGGTGGATCCATATGTGGTTTGTGGAAAGAACACACATGCAATGACACTGGTGGATCCATACGTGGTCTATGAAAAGAACACACATGGAATGACTCTAGTGTTGGTTTTAGTATAAGAACACACATGTAATGCCATTGGTTGATCCATATGTTGTTTGTGAAAATAACACACATGCAATGACTCTAGTGGATCCATATGTGGTTTGTGGAAAGAACACACATGCAATGACCACTGGTTGATCCATGTGTGGTTCATGACAGGAACACACATGCAATGACATTGGTTGATCCGTATGTGGTTTGTGACAATACCACACATGCAATGACTCAAGTGGTTCCATATGTGGTTTGTGAAAAGAACACACATGCAATGACTCAGGGGGATCCATGTGTGGTTTGCGGAAAGGACACACATGCAATGAACACTGGTGGATCCATATGTGGTTTGTGGAAAGAACACACGTGCAATGACATTGGTGGATCCATATGTTGTTTGTGAAAAGAACACACATGCAATGACTGTAGTGGATCCATATCTGGTTTGTGGAAAAGAACACACATGCAGTGAACACTGGTTGTTCCATATGTGACTGCTGGTTGATCCATATGTGGTTTGTGGAAAGAACACACATGCAATCACACTGGTGGATCCATACGTGCTTTGTGAAAAGAACACACATGCAATGACTCTAGTGCTGGTTTTAGTATAAGAACACACATGCAATGACTCCTGTGGTTAATCCATATGTGGTTTGTGAAAAGAACACACGTGCAATGACTCTAGTGCATCGATATGTGGTTTGTGGAAAGAATACACATGCAATGAACACTGGTTGATCCATACGTGATTTGTGAAAAGAACACACATGCAATGCCACTGGTTGATCCATATGTGGTTTGTGAAAAGAACACACATGCAATGACCCTAGTGGATCCATATGTGGTTTGTGGAAAGAACACACATGCAATGACCACTAGCTGATCCATGTGTTGTTCATGACAGGAACACACATGCAATGACATTGGTTGATCTATATGTGGTTTGTGACAATAACACACATGCAATGACTCAAGTGGGTCCATATGTGGTTTATGAAAAGAACACACATGCAATGACTCATTGGGATCCATGTGTGGTTTGTGGAAAGAACACGCATGCAATGAACACTGGTGGATCCATATGTGGTTTGTGGAAAGAACGCACATGCAATGACATTGGTGGATCCATATGTGGTTTGTGAAAAGAACACACATGGAATGACTCTAGTGCTGGTTTTAGTATAAGAACACACATGCAATGACTCTAGTAGGTCCATATGTGGTTTGTGAAAAGAACACACATGCAATGACTCTAGTGGATCCATATGTGGTTTGCGGAAAAGAACACACATGCAATGAACACTGGTGGATCCATAAGTGGTTTGTGGAAAGAACACATGCAATGACTCTAGTGGATCCATATGTGATTTGTGAAAAGAACACACATGCAATGCCATTGGTTGATCCATATGTGGTTTGTGAAAAAAAACACATGCAATGACTCTACTGGATCCATATGTGGTTTGTGGAAAGAAAACACATGCAATGACTCTAGTGGGTCCGTATGTGGTTCATGTCAAGAACAAACATGCAATGACATTGGTTGATCCATATGTGGTTTGTGACAATAACACACATGCAATGCCATTGGTTAATCCATGTGTGGTTTGTGGAAAGAACACACATGCAATGACTCTAGTGGGTCCATATGTGGTTTGTGAAAAGAACACACATGCAATGACTCTAGTGGATCCATATGTGGTTTGTGGAAAAGAACACACATTCAATGAACACTGGTGGATCCATAAGTGGTTTGTGGAAAGAACACACATGAAGTGAACACTGGTTGATCCATATGTGACCACTGGTGGATCCATAAGTGGTTTGTGGAAAGAACACACATGAAGTGAACACTGGTTGGTCCATATGTGACCACTGGTTGATCCATATGTGGTTTGTGGAAAGAACACACATGCAATGACACTGGTGGATCCATACGTGGTATGTGAAAAGAACACACATGCAATGACTCTAGTGCTGGTTTTAGTATAAGAACACACATGCAATGACTCCTGTGGTTAATCCATATGTGGTTTGTGAAAAGAACACACGTGCAATGACTCTAGTGGATCCATATGTGGTCTGTGGAAATAACACACATGCAATAACCACTTGTTGATCCATGTGTGGTTCATGACAGGAACACACATGCAATGAACACTGGTGGATCCATATGTGGTTCTTGACAGGAACACACATGCAATGACATTGGTTGATCCATGTGTGGTTCATGACAGTAACACACATGCAATGACATTGGTTGATCCATATGTGGTTTGTGGAAAGAACACACATGCAATGACACTAGTTGATCCATATGTGGTTTGTGGAAAGAACAAACTTGCAATGACTCTAGTGGATCCATGTGTGGTTTGTGGAAAGAACACACTGATACATTGCAAATGTATCTATAATTTTTTAGTTCCATGCTTGGTTTTATCCACTTTCTTGTGTTTTGTCCACACTTTGGAGTACTTTTCATATGATTTCTTGGACTAACCTATTAACAAGAGCCACAATGCCAGCTGCTTGTTTTGGTTCCAGGAAAGTCAGAAAATGAATATTCTCGGAATTGGATGGGACAAAAGCCAAAGTGCCTATTTTTTGGAAGTCATCAGATGCCAGAATACGAGACGGAGAAGGGCTAGGGGCCGGCCACACAACCCGGCCACGCGGCTAGGCCTGACCCGCGCCAGGTGGTCCGCCGACCCAGACCCTCGGCCTCTCCTTCCGCCTATCGATGCCCTCGACGAAAAACCCTGCCCAATCAAAATCCACGGAAGAGTCTCAGAGTCAGCTGTCATCTCCATCCCTAGATCGGGAGGGATCTGAAGCTCTTCCCGGCACCCTATCGGAGAGGGGAATTCACCCTGGAGGCCTTCTTCATCACCATGCAAGCCTCCGGTGTGATGCATGAGTAGTTCATCTCTGGACTACGGATCCATGTAGTAGCTAGTTGGCTGGTTCTCCTCCTTTGTGCTTTCATGTCTAGATCTTTGTAGCTCCGTTCATGATCAAGATCATCTATTTGTAATTCTGCATGTTGTGTTTATGGAACTGATGGATATTGAGATGCTATTTCAGATTAATTATTGATTCTATCATGTCTTTGTTATTTGTGATCTTGCATGCTTTCCGTTGTTAGTAGCTATCTTGGCCAAGTAGATGCTAGCAACTCCAAGAGTTAGTATTTATGCTCGATAGTGGGTTCATGCCTCCGTAACTGGGAAGTGATGTAAATCTCTAAGGTACTAGATGTGCTGTTGCTACTAGGGAGAAAACAACAATCCTTTGTTCATAGAACAATCGTATTGTTTACATTACACGCAATTCGTAAAGCAATAATCTGTTGCTTGCAACTTAATACTATAGGGGGTTCGGATGATAACCTGAAGGTGGATTATTAGTCATAGATGCAGTTGGATGGCGGTCTATGTATAATGTTGTAATGCCCAATCAAGTTCCAAAGGAGTCAAGATGATTAGTATATGCATGTATTGCTTTCTCGATGTTTGTCAATTGCCCCGCTGTAATTTGTTTACCCAGCATGTTATCTATCTTAAGGAGAGCCACCTCTAGTGAACTATGGATCCCGATCCTTTCTTTTACATACAATCTATAAACTGTTTACTGTTTTGTGTTTACTTTCTACAAACCATTACTTCTTTCCATTCGATACGATTAATCCTTTGTTTTCAGCAAAACACAGTGAGATTGACAACCTCATCGCAAGTTGGGGACAGAGTTCTCTGGTTGTGTTGTATAGGTCTCCATGTTGCTACTAGCACCGGTAGTGTGCCCTGCCAAGGCTCAGCTAGCAACACCTTTGGGGTGTTTCCTTGCTCCTACTGGTTCGATTAAACCTTGGTTTCATAACTGAGGGAAACTTGCTATTGTGCTCATCATACCTTCCTCTTGGGGTTCCCAACAAGCTCTACATCAACCACGAGCCATCAAGCATTTTTCTGGCGCTGTTGCCGGGGAACGAAGAAGAAGAAACTCCCACGTCAACACCGCACCAGCATTTTTCTGGCGCCGTTGCCGGGGAGTCAAGGACATCTTCACAAGGGGAGTCCCTCATAACCAATCTCTTTACTTTGTTATTTTTGTTTTGCTTAGTTTCTTTTTGCTTTGTTTGCTTGTTTCTTTACCAAAAGCACAAAAAAATTAGTTTTACTAGTTTGCTTTCTTATTTGAAAACCCAAAAAAATGACTACTCTTGAAAACACTAAGTTGTGTGACTTCACTAGCACCAACAATAATGATTTTATGAGAACACCTATTGCTCCACCTATGCCTGAAGATACTTTCTTTGAGATAAAACCTGCTTTACTCAATCTTGTTATGAGAGAACAATTTTTTGGTATTGGTAATGAAGATGCTGCTGCCCATCTAAATAACTTTGTTGAACTTTGTGAGATGCAAAAGCATAGGGATGTAGATGGTGATATCATTAAGCTGAAATTGTTTCCTTTCTCTTTGAGAGGAAAAGCTGAAGAATGGTTGAATTCCTTAACTAGGAATAGTATTGATTCTTGGACTAAATGCAAAGATGCTTTCATTGGAAAATACTATCCTCCTGCTAAGATTATATCTATGAGAAGTGAAATAATGAAGTTTAAACAATCTGATAATGAACATGTTGCTCAAGCTTGGGAAAGAATGAAATCTTTGGTTAAGAATTGTCCCACTCATGGACTGACTGCTTGGATGATCATCCAAACTTTTTATGCAGGATTGAACTATTCTTCAAGGAACCTATTGGACTCTGCTGCTGGAGGTACCTTTATGACCATTACTTTGGGTGCTACAACAAAACTTCTAGACAATATGATGGTTAATTATTCTGAATGGCATACTGAGAGAGCTCCACAAGGTAGGAAGGTAAATTCTGTTGAGGAAACTTCCTCCTTGAGTGATAAGATTGATATTATTATGTCTATGCTTGTTAATGGGAACGCCCATATTGATCCAAATAATGTCCCTTTAGCTTCTTTGGTTGCTCAAGAAGAGCAAGTTGATGTGAACTTCATAAGAAATAATAATTTTGGCAATAATGCTTATAGGAGTAATTTTGGTAACAACAATTATAAGCCATATCCTCCCAACAATGGTAATGCTTATGGAAGTTCCTACAACAATAATAGGAGTGCACCCTCTGAACTTGAAGTTATGCTTAAAGACTTTATTAGTAAACAAACTGCTTTCAATAAAACTATTGAGGAAAAACTCTCTAATGCTGAAAGAAATATAGCATCTTTGGCTGAAGCTCAAGCCTCTTTGAATAAAATGGCTGCTAAACCTAAAACTAATGATAATATCTTTGCAGCTACTAATGCCATACAAGTAAGAATTGATGAAAATGTTAGACTATTAGCTGAATTACATGCTAAGTGGGAAAGAGAAGATGAAATTGCTAGAAACATTAGTGTTTCTACTATTACCACCACTAGTGTTGAGGCTAGTAATAGTTCTACTAATTTAGATGATAAATTTGATTTTGATCTTGATGGTTGCAATATCTCTGAAGTTATTAAGTTCCTACAAAAGCTTGCTAAAAGTCCTAATGCTAGTGCTATGAACATGGCTTTTACAAAACACATTACTCATGCTCTCATAAAGATTAAAGAAGAAAAGATGAAACATAAAGCTTTTATTCCTATAAAACAAGAAGATGGTTGGGAACCCATCATTAATATGAAAGTGAATGACTTTGATTTCAAAGCTTTATGTGATCTTGATAGTAGTGTTTCTATTATGCCTAGAAGGATTTATGATATGCTTGATTTGCCTCCACTTGAAGATTGTTATTTGAATGTCCCACTTGATCATAATGCTAAAAAGAAACTCATGGGGAGTCTTAATGATGTTCTTATTATGGTTAACAATGCCTATGTCCCCGTTGATTTCTATGTTTTGGATGTTGAATGCAATGCTTCTTGTCCTATTACTTTGGGAAGACCTTTTCTTAGAACTGTTGGTGCCATTATTGATATGAAAGAAGGCACCATTAAATATCAACTCCCACTCAAGAAAGGTATGGAACAATTCCCTAAGAAGAGAGAGAAGATTTATTTTGCTTCTCCTATGAAAACAAAATTTGGTCTTAATGCTTCTTCATTTGAGAACACTTGATTCTTTTTCTTGCTTCTTATGCCTAACTTAAAGGCGTTAAAGAAAAGTACTTATTGGGAGATAACCCAAAAGTTTTAGATGGGTCTTGGAAGTTATTACTTTGGTAATAACCGCTCCTTATCCTTTTTATTTGCTTTTTGTGCCAAGAGTAACCTCTAATAAGAGAGAAGTAGTGCTTGGGAAAGTTGCTGTCCCAAAACAAATTTCTGTGCTTCACCGTAAAAAATCATGTACAATCTCTGAACGTCTTTTTGAGGCGTGAATTTTTGTGCTTCTGCCCCAGGTTGTTATCTAACTTTAATTAGTTCAACACTTTTTGATTTGAGCAACAGATGGTCTTCGAAAAAATTCGTCTTTACCTGCTGGTCTGTTTTGATAGATTTCTGCCATTTTCTGCATTTGCTTCTTGTTGGTCCCTTTTGAGTACTTTTGGGGAATTGAGCTTTTTGAGGGAAGTGCTACAGTAGCTAGTGTTCTAATAGAAGTTTATTTGGTGTTATAACTGAACCTTAAGACTTATTTATCTTGAGTGCACTAATGTTGCTAATAAAGATTGTGTGAAGTTTTGTATGAAGGAAAAATTTCAGGTGTATGGAAGGAATGAGTAATGAGATAAAGGATGGACTAAAGCTCAAGCTTGGTGATGCCACGTGTGTCACTCCAAGAAATATCCAATAAGTACAAGCGTCAAAGCTTGGGGATGCCCAAGGCATCCCCTTCTTCATCAATAAAAATTCCAGGTTTCTTCAAAACGCTTCATTTTTATTGTTTCATGCACAGTTGTGTTGTTCTTGGAGCGTCTTCTTTTTCGTTTTCATTTTGGTTTTTCGTTTGCTTTGTTTGCTTAGTTTTCTGAATAAATTGGTTGGACCCCCTCTTTCATACGTTGGTTTGCAAATAGTTTGGTTTGGTTTGGAAAAGAGTAGGAAAGTTCATGCTTATATGGTAAAAAGAGTTTGTTTTTGACTGTGGCCTATGCTTTGTCATGCGATGCTTGATATTGTTTTGGCTTTATGCTTAGTATTCTTTGCTGTAGCATGACTTGTTATAAACAATTGATATTGCTTAATGTGCCTTGGATGAATCATGCGTTGTTTTAGCATATTAAAGCATAGTATAGTGGTATTCTCCTTTGATGCTTTATTTGGGTTGACTTGGCGCATGCTCACACCATGTTATGACTATCTCAAGTCACCATAGCCTTTATGATCCTTTAGTTTTCAACTTGTAGTATCACTTTATGCTTTGATTAATGATGTTTTGTCGCTCTGCATGATTATGGCCATTATTGCTCTCTTAGTTTGTCGCTCCCAGTCTTTTGCTAGCCTCCACTACCAAGTATGAGTTCCACTCATGCATCCAACTCCCTAAACCAAGTTATTCCAAAGAGTCCACCATACCTACCTACTAGCTTATGCTATTCCAAGTATATTCATGCTTTTGTTTACCTTCCAAATTAAACTTGTTATGAGAAAACTAGTGATTAAAGCTCTCACGAACTTGATGGCACACTTTACTTTTTTTGCCCTTAATAAACTTGAACCATTATGTCGTCTATGTTGTATATGCTTGCACTTATTTGTTGAGGATTAGCAGAACCATGATTTCATGGGGAACGCTTTCAACATTGCACTTGGTACTTGTACCTAGTTGATATCATGCTCTTTTGTATATGGATGTCGTCGGTGTGAAATGAAAGGGGAGCTTGTAAGTCCATGGAGTTATGTATATGTGTTAGAGAAACACCGGTCATTGGTCTAATCGATGTCGACATGGTGGAAACCTGCAGCATAACCATAATGAGCTGTCTATGAAGCATTCTTCTTATAAAAAAGAGTCCTATATTGAGAAAAAGATATTATGAAAAGAGGAAAGAGAAAAAGCACCATATTCCCGTGGTAAATAAGAAGATTCAGATGCTTGTTGTCCGCTTGCCTTGTCATTTTGATATGGGGATTGTTCCGTATCATCGGGCAAGGGTACCCGTTATGGTTCTCTATGATACACATGTACTTACGATGACAAGAACTTACCGGTGACTAAACTTGAGTAGCATGAGGAGCGACCCTCGTATACAAGGGACATGAGATTCCTGACTTATACTTCGTCAAGCATGCACACCATAGTTTGTTCACTTTAACCTTAATCACTTGAAGATGCTTATGATAGGGGCAATGAGAGCTGAAAGCTATAAGTACCATAATTTTTTAAAGCTCTTTATGAGACTTGAACCCCTGCTTCCTTCTATGAAGGCCTTTCTTCCACCATTACATATTGAGTCTCCACCTTCCACCTTTATGCACTTACTTTGAGAGCATAGTGGCCATTCTTAGTTCTATGTGCATTGTCCCAAGACTAGTTGATTGATGCATAACTTGATATTTCTTGTTTTAAACTATTTGTATCTAGTCACTCTTATGAACTTTGAAGGTGTCCTATGCATTTATATTTGCTACTCTATGAGGGACAAGCTGATTGCCACTGTGCTATGTTTTCTTTATGTGAAACAAACAAACGTCTTGCAAAGTATTGTTATTCATGAATCTTTTGTTTGTGCCTTTTCATGATGCATCATAGTTTCTTTGTCTTATTGCTAGAACTTTTTCTTTCATGTTATGATTGAAGTACTATGATCACAGCTTTGAATGTTTTACAAATACTTTGATCAAGTCTTTGATGGTGCATGTCACCTCAAAAATTATTCTTTATTTTTATCACTTACCTACTCGAGGACGAGCAGGAGTTAAGCTTGGGGATGTTGCATTGCAAATGTATCTATAATTTTTGATGTTCCATGCTTGGTTTTATCCACTTTCTTGTGTTTTGTCCACACTTTGGAGTACTTTTCATATGATTTCTTGGACTAACCTATTAACAAGAGCCAAAGTGCCAGCTGCCTGTTTTCTGCTGTTTTTGGTTCTAGGAAAGTTAGAAAATGAATATTCTCGGAATTGGACGGGACAAAAGCCAAAGTGCTTATTTTTCCGGAAGTCATCAGATGCCAGAATACGAGATGGAGAAGGGCTAGGGGCCGGCCACACCACCTGGCCCACGCCAGGGGGTGGTCTGGCTGACTCCAGCACGCCCTCGGCCTCTTCTTCCGCCTATAAGATGCCCTCGGGACAAAAACCCTAAGTGCCCAATCAAAAATCCACGAAAGAGTCTGTAGCCGCCGTCATCTCCATCCCTAGATCGGGAGGGATCTGAAGCTCTTCCCGGCACCCTATCGGAGAGGGGAATTCACCCCGGAGGCCTTCTTCATCACCATGCAAGCCTCCGGTGTGATGCATGAGTAGTTCATCTCTGGACTACGGATCCATGTAGTAGCTAGTTGGCTGGTTCTCCTCCTTTGTGCTTTCATGTCTAGATCTTTGTAGCTCCGTTCATGATCAAGATCATCTATTTGTAATTCTGCATGTTGTGTTTGCGGGGATCCGATGGATATTGAGATGCTATTTCAGATTAATTATTGATTCTATCATGTCTTTGTTATTTGTGATCTTGCATGCTTTCCGTTGTTAGTAGCTATCTTGGCCAAGTAGATGCTAGCAACTCCAAGAGTTAGTATTTATGCTCGATAGTGGGTTCATGCCTCTGGTAATCTGGGGAAGTGACAGAAATCTCTAAGGTACTAGATGTGCTGTTGCTACTAGGGAGAAAACAACAATCCTTTGTTCATAGAACAATCGTATTGTTTACATACACGCAATTCGTAAAGCAATAATCTGTTGCTCGCAACTTAATACTAGAGGGGGTTCGGATGATAACCTGAAGGTGGATTATTAGTCATAGATGCAGTTGGATGGCGGTCTATGTATAATGTTGTAATGCCCAATCAAGTTCCAAAGGAGTCAAGATGATTAGTATATGCATGCATTGCTTTCTCGATGTTTGTCAATTGCCCCGCTGTAATTTGTTTACCCAGCATGTTATCTATCTTAAGGAGAGCCACCTCTAGTGAACTATGGATCCCGGTCCTTTCTTTTACATACAATCTATAAACTGTTTACTGTTTTGTGTTTACTTTCTACAAACCATTACTTCTTTCCATTCGATACGATTAATCCTTTGTTTTCAGCAAAACACAGTGAGATTGACAACCTCATCGCAAGTTGGGGACAGAGTTCTCTGGTTGTGTTGTATAGGTCTCCATGTTGCTACTAGCACCGGTAGTGTGCCCTGCCAAGGCTCAGCTAGCAACACCTTTGGGGTGTTTCCTTGCTCCTACTGGTTCGATTAAACCTTGGTTTCATAACTGAGGGAAACTTGCTGTTGTGCTCATCATACCTTCCTCTTGGGGTTCCCAACAAGCTCTACATCAACCATGAGCCATCACACACATGCAATGATACTGGTGGATCCATATGTGGTTTGTGAAAATAACACACATGCAATGCCATTGGTTGATCCATGTGGTTTGTGGGAAAGAGCACACATGCAATGACACTGGTTGATCCGTGTGTGGTTTGTGGAAAGAACACACATGCAATGACTCTAGTGCTGGTTTTAGTATAAGAACACACATGCAATGACTGTAGTGGGTCCATATGTGGTCTGTGGAAAGAACACACATGCAATAACCACTGGTTGATCCATGTATGGTTCATTACAAGAACACACATGCAATGAACACTGGTGGATCCATATGTGGTTCTTGACAAGAACACACATGCAATGACATCGGTTGATCCATGTGTGGTTCATGATAGGAACACACATGCAATGACATTGGTTGATCCATATGTGGTTTGTGGAAAGAATACACATGCAATGACACTGGTTGATCCATATGTGGTTTGTGGAAAGAACACACATGCAATGACTCTGGTGGATGTAATGCCTAGGAGAATATTACCTAATTAGATTTGCCTGTTTTTTTATTTTATGCATCATCATGACATCATGCATATTTTGCCCTGAAATATTTTCGCCAAAAACCTATTTTGTTTTCTAGTTATACCCCTTCTTAATTTCAAACTAAAACTTCGATCTTTTCTAGATCTTTCATTTGTCTAAAAACTATTTGTAAAAGGCTTTTAAAATATAACAGGAATTAATAAAACAATTTTTGTTTTTTTGGAGGGCAACCCAGCCGGCCAGGCTCAGGGCCCGGCCCCAGGAACCATCCCTGGCTAACCTAGCCACCCACCACCCACACACGCAACATGCACACAAGCCAATATTCAAATATCACCAGGGCTCCCTATACCACCCGGCCGTGGCCGGGCCACGGCAGTTAATGACAGCCCCACCTCCTTGTGTCGCACACTCCTGTTCCGATCCCATCAAGCCCCTCCCCTGTCCTATTCAACCTCGCCTCCAACCACCGCCGCCCCGCAAGCTCCATCAGCCACACCACCAGATCCATGACTGCGGCGGCACGCCGCGCTCGTCAGCCTGCAGCTTCATTGCCGAGCCGAGCTTGCCCGGCCGCCAGCGAGCCGCCATGCTGCCTCCAACCCCTGCTGCCGACCTCCATGCACTGCTCCATCCTCGAGTCTCCCCGAGCTCGGCTGCGTCCAAGGCGAAATTTTTGATGACCCACAAGTATAGGGGTGGATCGCAGATTTTCGAGGAAGTGAAACCCAATTTATTGATTCGACACAAGGGGAGCCAAAGAATATTTATAAGCCTTAACAACTGAGTTGTCAATTCAGCTGCACCTGGAAACAATCATGCTCACAGCAGTTTATCAGTAGCAACAATTTTGTAGTAGGAATAGTAAAGTAGCACCAGTAGTAAAGCAAAGACAACAGTAATAGTAGGATTCGAGTGCGGTAGGCATAGGGATGGATGGACGGGCGTTGCATGGACAAGACAATTCACATAGCAATCAGAACATAGGACAATTGCAGATAAATAAGATAAAGCATCCAAGTACTAGACAATCCTAGTTATGTGTTCCATATATAGTCATATGTGCTCGCAATGAGAACTTGCACAACATCTTTTGTCCTGCCAGCCCGTTTGCAGCGGGGCCTCTAGGGAACTACTGGAAATTAAGGTGCTCCTTTTAATAGAGCACCGGAGCAAAGCATTAACACTCCGTGAACACATGTGATCCTCACATCAAAGCCATTCCCTTCCGGTTATCCCGATTTCGGTCACTTTGGGGCCATTGGTTCCGGACAATAACGTGTGTATACAACTTGCAGATAAGACCAAAAACAATACTATCATAATGAATCAATAACATGTTCAGATATGAAATCATGGCACTCGGGCCCTAGTGACAAGCATTAAGCACAACAAGTCGCAACAAAGTCATAAAGCACTAATAAAAGATACTAGGCACCATGCCCTAACAATTTGATGCCATTACATGAACGATCTCATCCAATCCCTACCATCCCCATAGCCTACAGCGGGGGATTACTCACTCATAGATGGGGGAAACATGGATGGTCGATGGAGAAGCGATGGTGATGATGATGATGGCGATGATCTCCTCAATTCCCGTCCGGCGGTGCGGAACGGAGTTTCTGGTGCTGTTTCGTGGAATCTAGTGGTGGCGGCAAAGCGGAACTTCTTCTGGAAAAATGTCGAACCCCCCGAAGTTTTTAGGTCAGCAGGCTCCTTATAGGCGAAGAGAGAGGCCGAGGGGGTGCCTAGGGCCACCACACCATGCCACAGGCGTGCCAGCCCACGCTGGGAGGGGTGTGGCCAGCCCCTAGCCCTCCTCCGTCTCGTATTCTAGCTCCTGGAGTCTTCTGAAAAATAGACACTTTGGCTTTTGTCCCGACCAATTCCGAGAATATTCATTTTCTGACTTTCCTGGAACCAAAAATAGCAGAAAACAGGCAGCTAGCACTGTGGCTCTTGTTAATAGGTTAGTCCAAGAAATCATATGAAAAGTACTCCAAAGTGTGTACAAAACATAAGAAAGTGGATAAAACCAAGCATGGAGCATCAAAAATTATAGATACATTTGCAATGTATCAACATCCCCAAGCTTAACTCCTGCTCGTCCTCAAGTAGGTAAGTGATAAAAAGAAAGAATAATTTTTAAGGTGACATGCACCATCAAAGACTTGATCAAAGTATTTGTAAAACACTCAAAGCTAGGATCATAGTACTTCAATCATAACATGAAAGACAAAGTTCTAGCAATAAGACAAATAAACTATGATGCAACATGAAAAGGCACAAACAAAAGAATCATGAATAACAATGCTTTGCAAGACATTTGTTTGTTTCACATAAAGAAAACATAGCACAGTGGCAATCAGCTTGTCCCTCATAGAGTAGCAAACATAAATGCATAGGATACCTTCAAAATTTACAAGAGTGACTAGATACAAATAGTTAAAAACAAGCAATATCAAGGTATGCATCAATCAACAAGTCTTGGGACAATGCACATAGAACTAAGAATGGCCACTATGCTCTCAAGAAAGTGCTCATAGAATGTGTGGAGACTCAACAAGGAAATGAACAGGTTTTGAAAAGTTTGAAAGGCTTCCAAATGCTGAGAGTATGGTACTCATTAGCTTTGAGCTCTCATTGCCCCTATCATAAGCATCTTTAATGTGGTTAAGGTGAAAGTGATGTACAATCTGAGTTATATGCTTGACAGACTATAAACTGAAAATCCCAAGTCCCTTGAGTACGAGGGCCGCTCCTCATGCATCTCAACTTTAGTTACCGGTAAGTTCTTGTCATCGTAAGTATGTGTGTATCATTGAGAACCACCAATGGGGTACCCCTTGCCCGATGATACGGAAGAATCCCCATATCAAAATGACAAGGCAAGCAGACAATGAGTATCTCAGCAATCTTCTTATTTACCATGGGAATATGGTGCTTTTTTCTCTCTTTCCTCTTTTCATAAATCTTTTTTTTCTTTTTCTCAATAGCTATCTTTCTCTTTTTTTATAAGAAGAATGCTTCATAGATATCATTATGGTTACGCCGCAGGTTTCCACCATGTCAGCATGGATTAGACCAGCGGCCCAGGCGTTTCTCTAACACACATACATAACTTCATGGACTTACAAGCTCCCCATTTATTTCACACCGACGACATCCGCAAACAAAAGAGCAAGGTATCAACTGGGTATATATTTAGAAGTGTTGAAAGCGTTCCCCGTGACAACACGGTTCTGCTAATCCCCAGCCTATAATTAGCAAGCATATAACTTTCATGGAGAATCACAATGGTTCAGGTTTATTAAGTGCAGGAAATAAAGTGTGCCATCAAGTTCGTGAGAGCTTTACTAACTAACTTTCTCATAACAAGCAAACATTTTATTCGGAAGAAAACAAGGCATATTGAATATGCACGGAAGTAGCAAATGATGCTAATAGGTAGGTATGGTGGACACTTTGGCAATAATTGGTTTAAGAGAGTTGGAAACTTGAGTAAAACATACTCAGTGTAAGTGAAGGCTAGCAATAGTAAGGGAGCGACAAACGAGAGAGCAATAATGGCCATAATCATGCAGAGCGACAAAACATGATTGATCAAAGCATAAAGTGATACTACAAGTTGAAAACTAAAGGATTAAGGCTTAAGGTGACTTGAGATAGTCATAACATGGTGTGAGCATGCGCCAAGTAAACCCAAATAAAGCATCAAAGGAGAATACCACTATACTATGCTTTAATATGCTAAAACAACGCATGATTCATCCAAGCCACATTAAGCAATCTCAATTGTTTATAACAAGTCATGCTACAGCAAAGAATACTAAGCATAAGGCCAAAACAATATCAAGCAAGGCATGACAAAGCATAGGCCACAGTCAAAAACAAGCTCTCTTTACCACTTAAGCATGAGCTTTCCTACTCATTTCCGAACCAAACCAAACTATTTGAACACCAAAGTATGAAAGAGGGGGTCCAACCAATTTATTCAGCAAACTAAGCAAACCATGCAAACTAAAAACAAAAACAGAAACGAAAAAGAAGATGCTCCAAGAACAACACAACTGTGCATGAAACAATAAAAATAAAGTGTTTGGAAGAAACCTGGGATTTTTATTGATGAAGAAGGGGATGTCTTGGGCATCCCCAAGCTTTGACGCTTATACTTCTTGGATATTTCTTGTGGTGCCATGCGTGGCATCCCCAAGCTTGAGCTTTAGTCCATCCTTCATCTCATTACTCATTCCTTCCATACACCTGAAAATTTTCCTTCATACAAAACTTCACACAATCTTTATTAGCAACATTAGTGCACTCAAGATAAATAAGTCTTAAGGTTCAGTTATAACACCAAATAAACTTCCATTAAAACACTAGATACTGTAGCACTTCCCTCAAAAAGCTCAATTTCCCAAAAGGACTCAAAAAGGAACCAACAAGAAGCAAATGCAGAAAATGGCAGAAACCTGTCAAAACAGACCAGCAGGTAAAGACAAATTTTTTCGAAGACCTTATGTTGCTCAAATAAAAAAGAGTTGAACTAACGAAAGTTATATAACAACCTGGGTCAGAAGTACAAAAATTCACGCCTCCAAAAGGCGTTCAGAGATTTTACACGAATTTTTACGGTGAAACACAAAAATCTGTTTTGAGACAACAACTTTCCCAATCATTACTTCTCTCTCATTAGAGGTTACTCTTGACACAAAAAGCAAATAAAAAGTATAAGGAGCGGTTATTACTGACTCAACTAAAACTTTTGGGTTATCTCCCAATAAGTACTTTTCTTTAAAGCCTTTAAGTTAGGCATAAGCAAAAACTAAAATGGATAGAATAGAAGTAAGCTGAGATAATCATGGTGAAAACATTGTTTTGTTCAATGAAATCCTTTTGTTAACAAGGTTGATCAAGTATTGCTACCAAAACAATTGCATATGAGACAAAACTTTGTATTCGACTAATGATTATGTTATCTCAACCTTGATAGCAATGGTCCCAATCATAATAGTTTCAAAATTTTCTCTTGGTATGGGACAATATATTTCTCCAACTTGAATGCCCTCAACATGTTCAATTGAATTCAAACCATAAGTGCTTTCAATATTCTTGGGGAAATAGATAGTATGTTCCTTGTCATTGACATTGAAGGTCACCTTCCCTTGATTACAATTAATAATAGCTCCTGCAGTATTTAAGAAACAGGTCTCCCAAGAATAATATACATATTATCATCTTCAGGCATAAAAAGTTTGAGAGGATGCTCTCATAAGAAATATGAGTTGAAGTAAAAGAGAGCATCAAGAAGCAAATTCAAAACACATTTAAGTCTAACCCACTTCCTATGCATAGGAATCGTGTATGCAAATAAATTCGCAAGGAACAAAGTCGCAGGCATAGGAAGATAAAACAAGAGTGACTTCGAAACTTTCAGCACATAGAGAGGTGTTTCAATTCCATGAAAACTTCTACTACCATATTTTCCTCTCTCATAATAATTTTTAGTAGCCTCATGAATAAACTCAACAATATAACTATCACATAAAGCATGCTTTTCATGATCTACAAACACTAGAGCTTTATCATAAACATCTTCAAAAGAATCCTCAGGAACATAACAATCGTCCTTTTTTAGTAAGCATGGGGGACAATCAAATAATGTAAGGGATAAAGAGTTACTCTCATTAGAAGGTAAGCATGGGTAGCTAATCCATTCTTCCTCCTTTTGTTCATCACTCTCCTTCTCTTTTTCATCTAATGAGATTTCAGGTTCATCAATTTCTTCTTCCATAGGATCCTGCAAGGCATTAGTCTCTTCCATTTGTGGAAAGCATCTATTGGTATATTCAAGGATATAGCCGTTTTCTTCCTTGTAATTCTCAAAGCAAAATTTAAGTATACCATAAACCTCATACTTATAAGGTGAATCATCAATATTTTCAAGCAAACTAGCAAGTTCAAATGCACCCTTCCAAGCAATAAATTCCTCAATCTGTTCCACATCATAAAGATCATAATTTCCCTTAACATAGGAAGATATGGTAACATTATCATTATACTCACATTGAAAAGGGAGGTGTTTGTATCTCCTACAGCAACAAGATTTATCAAAGCAATAAGTAACATTATAAGTAGAGCACACGTTTCTAGCAATGGTATACAATCTATCAATTTGTCCCCATAAGTGTTTCCCTTTTTGTGACAAGCGGTGTTCCTTATAATAATATTTTTCATCTTCCGTGAACCCACCTTGCCAATAAGCTTCAGTTTCAAAGAAACCAACCATTGACAACAAGCATGATAAGGCAAGACAATAACAGTCCAATGAAAATAACAACTAGAGAAGGAACTACTTTTTTTTGTATTTTTGATAAAGAAACAAGCAAACAAGGAGAAAATAAACTTAGCTTGAACAATAGTGAATCCAAGTGAACTTGATAAATAAAGCTATGCTCCTCGGCAACGGCGCCAGAAAATAGTCTTGATGACCCACAAGTATAGGGGGTGTATCGCAGTATTTTCGAGGGAAGTGAAACCCAATTTATTGATTCGACACAAGGGGAGCCAAAGAATATTTATAAGCCTTAACAACTGAGTTTTCAATTCAGCTGCACCTGGAAATAATCTTGTTCATAGCAGTTTATCAGCAGCAATAGTTTTGTAGTAGGAATAGTAAAGTAGCAGCAGTAGTAAAGCAAAGACAACAGTAACAAAAGCAGTAACAGTAGGATTCGAGTGCGGTAGGCATAGGGATGGATGGACGGGCGTTGCATGGACAAGACAATTCATAGAGCAATCAGAACATAGGGCAATTGCAGATAAATAAGATAAAGCATCCAAGTACTAGACAATCCTAGGCATGTGTTCCATATATAGTCATACGTGCTTGCAATGAGAACGTGCACAACATCTTTTGTCCTGCCAGCCCGTTTGCAGCGGGGCCTCTAGGGAACTACTGGCAATTAAGGTGCTCCTTTTAATAGAGCACCAGAGCAAAGCATTAACACTCCGTGAACACATGTGATCCTCACATCAAAGCCATTCCCTTCCGGTTATCCCGATTTCTGTCACTTGGGGCCATTGGTTCCGGACAACAATGTGTGTATACAACTTGCAGATAAGACCAAAAACAATACTATCATAATAAATCAATAACATGTTCAGATCTGAGATCATGGCACTCGGGCCCTAGTGACAAGCATTAAGCACAACAAGTCGCAACAAAGTCATAAATCACTAATAAAAGATACTAGGCACCATGCCCTAACAATCTGATGCCATTACATGAACGATCTCATCCAATCCTTACCATCCCCATAGCCTACAGCGGGGGATTACTCACTCATAGATGGGGGAAACATGGATGGTCGATGGAGAAGCGATGGTGATGATGATGGCGGTGATCTCCTCCAATTCCCCATCCCGGCAGGGTGCAGAAACGGAGTTTCTGGTGCTGTTTCTTGGAATCTGGTGGCGTCGGTGGAGCAGAACTCCTTCTGGAAAAACGTCGACCCTCCCGAAGTTTTTAGGTCAGAAGGCTCCTTATAGGCGAAGAGAGAGGCTGAGGGGGTGCCTGGGGCCACCACACCATGCCCTGGCGCGGCCAGGCCCAGCTCGCGCCTGGGGGGGAGGGGTGTGGCCAGCCCCTAGCCCTCCTCCGTCTCGTATTCTGGCTCCTGGAGTCTTCCGGAAAAATAGGCACTTTGGCTTTTGTCCTGACCAATTCCGAGAATATTCATTTTCTGACTTTCCTGGAACCAAAAACAGCAGAAAACAGGCAGCTGACACTGTGGCTCTTGTTAATAGGTTAGTCCAAGAAATCATATGAAAAGTACTCCAAAATGTGGACAAAACACAAGAAAGTGGATAAAACCAAGCATGGAGCATCAAAAATTATAGATACATTTGCAATGTATCACCCCTGCCTTGCTTGACGCTCCGCCTCTTCCTCCCTGCGTGTTGGCCCTTTCCGCCTCAGCCCCGTCGCTCCCCGCAGAACCTGCTCAAGGACCACATCGCCCGGAGCCCCCTACTGCGCGTGCCCGCGTCCACCGGCAACCTCGCCGACCACGCCGGCCTCTGCGACTCTACCTGGACCTCCTCAACTCGCTCCTCCCGTGAGCCGCCACCACCCAGAGCTCCGGCCCTGTTCCTCCCGCATGGGTCCTTGCAGCAGTAAGCAGCAGCGTCGCCTCGAGTTCCTTCGGCCAGCACTGCTCACCCTGATCCTCTACACGTTGCATCACCAAGGAATCATGTCTCCTAGTTCTTGCTGTGTGTCTGTGTATTCTGCAGGCATCCTTTTGGGTTGATGTCCTCTCAAGTACCATGCTACCAAGATCTCCGGCGTGTATTCCAAGTTCGACACCGATCCTCGAAGTCCAAACCTGAATACCGTACCCGAAGGTTGCCTACACGGGACTACAAGTTCTCCTTCCCGGAGTCCGAAAGCCCCTCCAAAACTAAGATCTTCGACCCTCGATGTGTGACCCCTATCCGAGCCCTATTTTTATAAATGATATATACTTGATACATTAGATCATTCATCTCGCATACATATCATTGTTGCTAGGGGTATTTAGGCGATTCACCTAAATTAAATATGGAGACTATATGCGGGCTATTCTAGTCTTATATTGCCTCCATTTAAATTTGTGTAGTGAACCAATGTCATGCTTTACCTTGTTAATTCAACATTTAATTTGCGGGGTAGTTAAACAACTTGAACCATAATATTTACTTATCGGGATCCTGATCCCGATCCTCGCTTAATATTGATAAGATAGGCCGCATATTGCCATGTCATGCATCATGTCATAAACATGTCGGACCTTCGCCATAACATTAAATAGTGCACCATTTGTCCTTTCTAGTGATTTGCTTCTTCACTGGATAGGACGATGAGTGGTTGCGAGTTGCGACAAGCCTTTGGCCACCAACTTTGTCTTATAGGCGAGCATTCTCCCCCTTATACCTATTTTGCATTTATAGTCTTTACTTCCTTCCTTTGATCTATTGCTATCCTTATTATCGATGCTCTAGTACCGTTTCCCTCATTTACTTACTCCACTATATTGCCTTGGTTATCCTATTGCCTTTGTTTGAGTAGCTAGCTTTGTCCTTGCGAGTCGTAGCGCATGCTTAGGTCTGCTGCCCACTCTCATACAGGTGAACTGTGATATATGGTTATGGTTGATAACATGATAATTAAGTTGGTGATGCTGGTTATGGTTATGGTTTCACCTAATAATAAGGCCCCGGCAGGGACCACCTTTAGGAACTGCTTGAGCCGACCTAGGACCCGTTCATTCTTCGATACTAGTTCTGAGTTGATCGCGCTAACCAAACGTGGGGCCCCTGGGATCCTCCCTCAACTACCGGCGCTATTCATTTATCCAGAGGGTCACATAATTGGTTTTCCATTTGGTGCATACGCATAATATGTCCTCGGACATGGTTGAGTAATATGTCTTCGGACTTGGTTATGATATGATTTGGTGGACAGCCCGGGCATTGCATACATATAAGCGGTACATGCCGGCGGTTCAAGGGGAGCTCTACAAGTTATCTTCCAGGGCCGTTCGGTATAGTAGGCGCAAACGCTATGCCTTCCTTGAGAATCTTCGTACCTCTTGGTTGGTTCCCCACAGTAGGTGATACCTCTGGATACGCGCGTAGTTATGGGACAACTCTTGTTGTGAGATTCCGAAGGCATGCGTATTATGTTGCCTGAAGGATTGAACATGCATTTGTGTACAGTAGTGCACCCCTACAGGGTAAATGTTTTCGAGAAGCCGTGTGTCCACGGTTATGGGCGCCTCAGGAGTACGGTGTCATGATCATAGACAACGCCATTAATGTTTTGCCTCTAATAATATGATTAGTAATTAGCCTTATCAACTAAACACCTGCTTAACTAAAATTGCCACCGTGTGTGTTTCGCAAGAGGACTTCTCGACTGGTCTTCGAAGGGGAAATCTTTGGATGGGTTATGCTTGGTGTTATATTACAGTTATTGTATAGCGCTCTCTTACCTTGCTCTAATAGCCGAAGTTGTAGCGTGTCTCTATAAGTTAGATAGTGCAAGCTTTGCTGCCGCTGAGCCCACCATACCTATGTAGGCAAGGACCGCCGAATTCTAGCCTCGCCATCTACTAGCCTCAGTACTGACCGCTCTATTTTTCCCTTGCCCTTTGTCGGCACCCCTTTGGTTTTGACAGGTACGTGATTGACGACGTTAGCAAGGTTACCCTTCCGGCTTGGCCTGGGTAGGGTTATGGACACTGCTTGGTTATTCTTCAGGACTCTTAGTCCAATTTGGATCTTGTCCGTACTCGGATACTATTTGGCTTTCTTCCTAATTTGTATCTTTGTATTGTATCAATTGCATTCTTGACTCGTTGAGTCGTTGTTGTATATATAAGTTCTTGTGGATTCTGTTGTAAACTATTGTGATGTACTACTTGTAATAACAACCCACCAACACGAAAGTGTCTAGTGGGCGCCTTTGAATCGCTTTTATGTGGGTTTCGGCGGGAAATGCTAAGATCTGCATAGACCCAATTCTGGGGCATTACAGTGGATCCATGTGTGGTTTGTGGAAAGAACACACATGCAATGACACTGGTTGATCCATATGTGGTTTGTGAAAAGAACACACATGCAATGACTCTGGTGGATCCATGTGTGGTTTGTGGAAAGAATACACATGCAATGCCATTGGTTGATCCATGTGTGGTTTGTGAAAACAACACACATGCAATGCCATTGGTTGATCCATGTGTGGTTTGTGGAAAGAACACACATGCAATGCCATTGGTTTATCCATATGTGGTTTGTGGAAAGAACACACATGCAATGACACTGGTTGATCCATATGTGGTTTGTGGAAAGAACACACATGCAATGACTCTGGTGGATCCATGTGTGGTTTGTGAAAAGAACACACTGTCACATCCCAATATTTTCCAAATCTTGTAATGTGAAAATAAATGAATAAAATAAAACTTTGTTGATTTTCAGGGCCAGAAAAAACTTTTGAATCCAATTGGGAATCTTCAAACCTATTTTGAACAATTAAATCCTAAAGAGATTTATAAAGATAAACATTTAATAAAGGCAAATAAAATGTTTTGGAATTACTATTTTGGAATCTTTTAATAAAAGATTTGGTTTTCAAAAGCAAAGTAGAATTTATAAATAAAGATTATTTTATAAAGCCAAAATAAACCTTGGCCAAGACTTTGAAACAAAAGGTTTTGCTTTGATTAAAATAGTAGAGGTTTATTTAAAATAAAATAAAAAGGATTTAAATATCCAAGTTTTATTAATAAAGGTTTTACTATTTCCAAAACATCAAAACTTATTTATTTATTTAAAATAAGTTTTCCAAGTATTTTATATTCTCAAAATAAAACCCATCAAGTGTTTTGGTTTTATCTTAGATTTCAAAATAAAGATTTAATAAAACAAATCCTATATGGATTATTAACTAAGGTCCATTTTATTTAATTATTAATGGACCCTATAGCAAAAATGTTATTTTGTTTTAAACAAGCTTTCCAAGTATTCTTTATTTTCAAATAAAACCTGCAGATTTGTTTTTGAAAATGTTTGGATTTCAAATGAAGATTTTATTAATTAAATCAAACCCTATTTTATTAATAAACTAAAGATCCATTTTATTTAATTAAAGAATGGATCCTAAAAAGAATAAAAATTATTATTTTATTTTTAGAATTTGGTTTATGTTGATAAACAGAACCAAGTTCAAAGTTGTGAAGTTAGGTGTTTGTTTGATTTGATTTAAACCTTGTTTGTTTGTTTGAAATTTCAAAACAGAATTGGAAAATAGAAAAATGTTTCACACAGAAAAAAATAGTGCAAAGGACTCATCCCACTAAGGCCTGAAGGCCCGTTATTCTCCCCTAATAAAACGATTCACACCTCTCAAGCTTCACGACCAAGAGTATGACCAAGGACCTCCCTCATCTCTTTTCCCACCATGTGTAGACCCCTCCTGTTCTTCTTTCTTACCCGCACGACCTGTTCTTCCTCTCTCGTCGCTGTTTCCTGCCGATGAATTCGCGGCCTTAATTCGCTTTAACTCGACCACCGTTACCAGCTTTGATCACGCAGGTTGAAACGCCCATGTCTCCCCTATATTTCCCCTTTGACACCCCGCGCTGGCACGCCTTAGACCTCCCCCAATTCCTCCCCGAGCACCCTCTGCTCCGACGAGGTCCAGTATCGATTCCGGCCAAGCCACACCACCCCGTGCCTCCCCGAGCACCCTAGAAGCTTCCCCACTCCCAGACGCATCCAGACCGTGGCTCAACTGCCCCAGAGAGTCGACTACATCAAGCTCTGACAGCGCCGCCATCTGCAACCTCTCCGACGACCTTCCCCGGTAAACGCTGACCGCCCCGAGCCTCCTCGTTCACACTCCCTCACTCGCCTCGGTCTTGCGCAACTAACCCTGACCTCTGTTTGTCTTTTCTTGACCAGTAGCCTCGGCTTCGACGATGACCTGCAGCACCGCCGTCTGCCTCTTTCTCCGACGAAGCCTCCAGGTAGTAACTGGCCACCCCTTGTCCTTCCGATGATACGCCTGCGTCCAGTGCACTCGCCCGCATCTAACCGCATCTGTTTCTTGCCCTCTGGTGGACAGCAGCCCCGTCCCCGTCGTCAAGCAGAAGCTCCTGGCGCCACCCCTAAACTCCGGCGAGCAATCAACACCAACCTCGTGCGCCCCTTCGTCAGACAAGAACACGTTGAGAATCAGCAAGGTGCAGAGAACCTGGTGAGCTACCCCTCTCTCCCTCTAGGCCCCTGTGTCGCCAGCAACCTCGCCGCCCGAGCGCCGCCACCGCACAGCCGCCGTCAGCGCCGCTCCTTTTAGGTCAAACGCGCAGCGACCGTTAGATGCAGATCCATTGGCTACGAAAGAATCACTTAACGCGAAGGGGTATGCGTTCAGGGTCGCACGATCGGACTTGATCCAACGCGCCAGAATAGCCAATCCAGACGAAACGGTATGGGCGAATGAGATTAAGACGCGTGGCACCAGACGTTTGAGAATAGAGTTTGAAATCAGATTTAAATGCCATTTTCAAACCCTTATAACTTTGGATCCACACGTCCAAAAATTACAAATTTTATGTCGTTGGATTCAGGAGAGCAAGACCTAGCCAACCATGCCCTTAGTTTAGCAAATAGTATCTGTTAGTTTGCTTGTTTTTGCAGATTCGTTTGTGAGCTTGTTTAGAGTATAAAAATTGTTTAAAAATGCTTTTAGTGTTAAAACTTTTGCAAAATGGTTTGTTGTGACCTTACTGACCCTAGGAACCAACCCATGTTTTGGAAAATGAAATTGGAAAAATTTAGAATGGATTAATTGATTTAGCCCATTTCTAACCATTTAAAAATATTGGTTTTGTTATGAAAATGTTTTTGAAGTAAAAACTTTGGAAAAATGTTTTGGACCAAGCCTACTGACCCAAAACATCAAGTTTTGCAAATTAGCAACTCATTTGGTGAAAAACTTAAAAGTTTTGCTTTGATAAAAATATTTTCCACCACATAAAATGATGAATGGATTTTAAAATGGTTTTGGGACAAAACCCTTTTGCAAATGACTTTGCCATTTTGGTAAATGACCAATTTGGACCTTACAAAGTTTAGAAATCCAATAGAGACCCTCTTTGCAAAATAAAACTATCTTGTGCATGCTCCCATGCATGACTTAGTTTCCATTACTTTGTGTGTGTGAAATTGTTTGTTTGACTTTGGTTGGAATGTTAGTTGATTTTGTGTTTGCTTGATTGACTTGTAGTGAAGATTAGAGAAGTGTAAGACTAGCAAGATCAAGAAGTGAACCACCATTCCCTACCAAAAAGGCAAGTTACACTATCATACAAAAGTCCTACTATTTTCATTATACTTAGTGGATTTTGAAAACATGCATGAAAATAATTTCTATACTTATGCTATGCTAAATCCTAATAGGATTCCCTATACACTCCTTAGTGAAAATATTGTAGTTGTTACATGCTTAGCCATGCTATATTTTGAAAAGAGATACATGTTGAGATTTTATGAAGTTGAGAAAAGGACTTGTGATTTTATATAATAAAACAAGGACTCAATGAACCACCTGGGTGGACAAGGACTTTGAGTTTTGGAGAAGGTGGCAACAAAAGGAACCATTCTATGGCAATCTCTTTGTGTTGTGCTCCAAAAGAAAACCACTCAGGAAACTTAGGGATTGAACATGTTTCTCGTACAGTGGCTTCCGTGTGCAACCACATGCTATTATGGCTCTGGCTTAGTCAACTACATTGGGAAGACCCATGCATTGTCTTCAGCCATCGGACATGGGGATCTGGAATGCTTCATGGGTATCAAGACAAGCTAGAAATGGTGTATGGAGGACCTTTTGAAAGACTTCACACATTCTCGATCCCTGGGGTACTCCATTTTGGTGAGTACTTATCCAGACCATGGTGGCGCCAAGACGAGATTGTGTCATGTGGGTAAAGTGTACAACTTGCAAGATAATAAAATCTAAGTACTTAGCTGTCCCTGCTATGGACAATACTGAGCAACTAAGGCCTGAAGCTATGGAAGATCTCGACACTCTAATTTCTAAAAGAAAACTTTTAAAACTTGATGCACTTGGGGTTACCAAGGTGCTCAAGAGATTTTTACAAGGACTTGAACACTTGAGTTTTTACCAAGGAGTTCAAGGGATTTTGAAAGGAGTTTTGACAAAGGACCAAAACCATTTTGAAAAGATAGGATAAAACATTGCTTTATGCAAATGAGCCTAAAACTCTACTTAGCCAAATTTGCATGTAATAATAGGATCCACTTATAGTATACATAGTAGTGAAACTTGCCAATACAATTCAAATGTATTGACCCGTGTGGCTGTAACTTGTAATGTTGCAGGTTTGATTGATTTTAGTGAAGATTGTTTGATTAGGATTACAAAGTCTACAACCAACATCTTCCTGTGGCACTTGAAGATGAAGGACCCCATGACTATAGTTATTCCGCTGCAATGTAATGTAATAGCCAAATGAGCTATGTATGATGTAATAAAATTTATGTTATTCCTAGTTATAAAGTTATGTTATGACCTTTGTTTCTTGATATTACATCTTAACTGTGGATGCTAGCTATTGATCCAGGGACTAGCATTGTAAACACAGGGGACTCTACCTATTCAAAGGTTGGGATCCCTATAAGATGGTATCAAAGCTGTTTGCTTAGAGAAAGTTTTCCCAGGATCCCAAGAAGGCCAACATGTAGTTTAGTTAGAAAATTTTTAAGGGTGGTAGTACCCTAGTTGTTTTGAGCCTACTTGTAACCCTAACCTTCCCAAATCTCGGGACGAGATTTATTTTAAGGGTGGTAGCCTGTCACATCCCAATATTTTCCAAATCTTGTAATGTGAAAATAAATGAATAAAATAAAACTTTGTTGATTTTCAGGGCCAGAAAAAACTTTTGAATCCAATTGGGAATCTTCAAACCTATTTTGAACAATTAAATCCTAAAGGGATTTATAAAGATAAACATTTAATAAAGGCAAATAAAATGTTTTGGAATTACTATTTTGGAATCTTTTAATAAAAGATTTGGTTTTCAAAAGCAAAGTAGAATTTATAAATAAAGATTATTTTATAAAGCCAAATTAAACCTTGGCCAAGACTTTGAAGCAAAAGGTTTTGTTTTGATTAAAATAGTAGAGGTTTATTTAAAATAAAATAAAAAGGATTTAAATATCCAAGTTTTATTAATAAAGGTTTTACTATTTCCAAAACATTAAAACTTATTTATTTATTTAAAATAAGTTTTCCAAGTATTTTATATTCTCAAAATAAAACCTACTGAAGTGTTTTGGTTTTATCTTAGATTTCAAAATAAAGATTTAATAAAACAAATCCTATATGGATTATTAACTAAGGTCCATTTTATTTAATTATTAATGGACCCTATAGCAAAAATGTTATTTTGTTTTAAACAAGCTTTCCAAGTATTCTTTATTTTCAAATAAAACCTGCAGATTTGTTTTTGAAAATGTTTGGATTTCAAATTAAGATTTTATTAATTAAATCAAACCCTATTTTATTAATAAACTAAAGATCCATTTTATTTAATTAAAGAATGGATCCTAAAAAGAATAAAAATTATTATTTTATTTTTAGAATTTGGTTTATGTTGATAAACAGAACCAAGTTCAAAGTTGTGAAGTTAGGTGTTTGTTTGATTTGATTTAAACCTTGTTTGTTTGTTTGAAATTTCAAAACAGAATTGGAAAATAGAAAAATGTTTCACACAGAAAAAAATAGTGCAAAGGACTCAGCCCACTAAGGCCCAGAAGCAGCCCAGTTATTCTCCCCGAACAGAAAACGATTCACACCTCGTTTCTGACCCGCACAGAGTATGACCAGTGGACCCTCCCTCCTCTTTTCCCACCGATGTGGTGACCTCCTCCTGTTCTTCTTTCTTACCCGCACGACCTGTTCTTCCTCTCGTCATTGTTTGCGGCCATGAATTCGCGGCCTTAATTCGCTTTAACTCGACCACCGTTACCAGCTTTGATCACGCAGGTTGAAACGCCCATGTCTCCCCTATATTTCCCCTCTGACACCCCGCGCTGGCACGCCTTAGACCTCCCCCAATTCCTCCCCGAGCACCCTCTGCTCCGATGAGGTCCAGTACCGATTCCGGCCAAGCCACACCACCCCGTGCCTCCCCGAGCACCCTAGAAGCTTCCCCACTCCCAGACGCATCCCCAGACATGCCGTTCAACCATGGCGCCTGAGAGTCGACTACATCAAGCTCGGCACGCCATCTGCAACCTCTCCGACGACCTTCCCCAGAACGCCCCGGAGCCTCCTCGTTCACACTCCCTCACTCGCCTCGGTCTTGCGCAACTAACCCTGACCTCTGTTTGTCTTTTAGTGACCAGTAGCCTCGGCTTCGACGATGACCTGCAGCACCGCCGTCTGCCTCTTTCTCCGACGAAGCCTCCAGGTAGTAACTGGCCACCCCTTGTCCTTCCGATGATACGCCCGCCCTTTCGCCGCATCTAACCGCATCTGTTTCTTGCCCTCTGGTGGACAGCAGCCCCGTCCCCGTCGTCAAGCAGAAGCTCCTGGTGCCACCCCTAAACTCCGACGAGCAATCAACACCAACCTCGTGCGCCCCTTCGTCAGACAAGAACACGTTGAGAATCAGCAAGGTGCAGAGAACCTGGTGAGCTACCCCTCTCTCCCTCTAGGCCCCTGTGTCGCCAGCAACCTCGCCGCCGAGCCGCCACCAAGACACATTGCCGCCGCCTTTAGGTCAAACGCGCAGCGACCGTTAGATGCAGATCCATTGGCTACGAAAGAATCACTTAACGCGAAGGGGTATGCGTTCAGGGTCGCAGGATCGGACTTGATCCAACGCGCCAGAATAGCCAATCCAGACGAAACGGTATGGGCGAATGAGATTAAGACGCGTGGCACCAGATGTTTGAGAATAGAGTTTGAAATCAGATTTAAATGTCATTTTCAAACCCTTATAACTTTGGATCCACACGTCCAAAAATTACAAATTTTATGTCGTTGGATTCAGGAGAGCAAGACCTAGCCAACCATGCCCTTAGTTTAGCAAATAGTATCTGTTAGTTTGCTTGTTTTTGCAGATTCTTTTGTGAGCTTGTTTAGAGTATAAAAATTGTTTAAAAATGCTTTTAGGGTTAAAACTTTTGCAAAATGGTTTGTTGTGACCTTACTGACCCTAGGAACCAACCCATGTTTTGGAAAATGAAATTGGAAAAATTTAGAATGGATTAATTGATTTAGCCCATTTCTAACCATTTAAAAATATTGGTTTTGTTATGAAAATGTTTTTGAAGTAAAAACTTTGGAAAAATGTTTTGGACCAAGCTTCTGACCCCAAAACACCAAGTTTTGCAAATTAGCAACTCATTTGGTGAAAAACTTAAAAGTTTTGCTTTGATAAAAATATTTTCCACCACATAGAATGATGAATGGATTTTAAAATGGTTTTGGGACAAAACCCTTTTGCAAATGACTTTTCCATTTTGGTAAATGACCAATTTGGACCTTACAAAGTTTAGAAATCCAATAGAGACCCTCTTTGCAAAATAAAACTATCTTGTGCATGCTCCCATGCATGACTTAGTTTCCATTACTTTGTGTGTGTGAAATTGTTTGTTTGACTTTGGTTGGAATGTTAGTTGATTTTGTGTTTGCTTGATTGACTTGTAGTGAAGATTAGAGAAGTGTAAGACTAGCAAGATCAAGAAGTGAACCACCATTCCCTACCAAAAAGGCAAGTTACACTATCATACAAAAGTCCTACTATTTTCATTATACTTAGTGGATTTTGAAAACATGCATGAAAATAATTTCTATACTTATGCTATGCTAAATCCTAATAGGATTCCCTATACACTCCTTAGTGAAAATATTGTAGTTGTTACATGCTTAGCCATGCTATATTTTGAAAAGAGATACATGTTGAGATTTTATGAAGTTGAGAAAAGGACTTGTGATTTTATATAATAAAACAAGGACTCAATGAACCACCTGGGTGGACAAGGACTTTGAGTTTTGGAGAAGGTGGCAACAAAAGGAACCATTCTATGGCAATCTCTTTGTGTTGTGCTCCAAAATAAAACCACTCAGGAAACTTAGGGATTGAACATGTTTCTCGTACAGTGGCTTCCGTGTGCAACCACATGCTATTATGGCTCTGGCTTAGTCAACTACATTGGGAAGACCCATGCATTGTCTTCAGTTTACTGGACATGGGGATCTGGAATGCTTCATGGGTATTGAAGACAAGCTAGCAATGGTGTATGGGAGGACCTTTTGGAAAGACTTCGTCACATTCTCGATCTGCCGGTACTCCATTTTGGTGAGTACTTATCCAGCGGCCACTGGTGGCGTCAAGACGAGATTGTGTCATGTGGGTAAAGTGTACAACTTCTGCAGAAGATAATAAAATCTAAGTACTTAGCCGTGTCCCCGGTTATGGACAATACTGAGCAACTAAGGCCTGAAGCTATGGAAGATCTCGACACTCTAATTTCTAAAAGAAAACTTTTAAAACTTGATGCACTTGGGGTTACCAAGGTGCTCAAGAGATTTTTACAAGGACTTGAACACTTGAGTTTTTACCAAGGAGTTCAAGGGATTTTGAAAGGAGTTTTGACAAAGGACCAAAACCATTTTGAAAAGATAGGATAAAACATTGCTTTATGCAAATGAGCCTAAAACTCTACTTAGCCAAATTTGCATGTAATAATAGGATCCACTTATAGTATACATAGTAGTGAAACTTGCCAATACAATTCAAATGTATTGACCCTTGTGGCTGTAACTTGTAATGTTGCAGGTTTGATTGATTTTAGTGAAGATTGTTTGATTAGGATTACAAAGTCTACAACCAACATCTGCCTGTGGCACTTGAAGATGAAGGACCCCATGACTATAGTTATTTCGCTACAATGTAATGTAATAGCCAAATGAGCTATGTAAGATGTAATAAAATTTATGTTATTCCTGGTTACAAAGTTATGTTATGACCTTTGTTTCTTGATATTACATCTTAACTGTGGATGCTAGCTATTGATCCAGGGACTAGCATTGTAAACACAGGGGACTCTACCTATTCAAAGGTTGGGATCCCTATACACACATGCAATGACTCTAGTGGGTCCATATGTGGTTTGTGAAAAGAACACACATGCAATGACTCTAGTGGATCCATATGTGGTTTGTGGAAAGAACACACATGCAATGCCATTGGTTGATCCATGTGTGGTTTGTGGAAAGAACACACATGCAATAACTCTAGTGGATCCATGTGTGGTTTGTGAAAAGAACACACATGCAATGACTCTAGTGGGTCCAAATGTGATTTGTGAAAAGAACACACATGCAATGACTCTAGTGGATCCATATGTGGTTTGTGGAAAGAACACACATGCAATGACTCAGGTTGATCCATATGTGGTTTGTGAAAAGAACACACATGCAATGACATTGGTTGATCCATGTGTGGTGTGTGGAAAGAACACACATGCAATGACTCTAGTGTTGGTTTTAGTATAAGAGCACACATGCAATGACTCCTGTGGTTAATCCATATGTGGTTTGTGAAAAGAACACACGTGCAATGACTCTAGTGGATCCATATGTGGTATGTGGAAAGAACACACATGCAATAACCACTGGTTGATCCATGTGTGGTTCAAGACAGGAACACACATGCAATGAACACTGGTTGATCCATATGTGGTTCTTGACAGGAACACACATGCAATGACATTGGTTGATCCATGTGTGGTTCATGACAGGAACAGACATGAAATGACATTGGTTGATCCATATGTGTTTTGTGGAAAGAACACACATGCAATGACACTGGTTGATCCATATGTGGTTTGAGGAAAGAACACACATGCAATGACTCTGGTGGATCCATGTGTGGTTTGTGGAAAGAACACACATGCAACGCCATTGGTTGATCCATGTGTGGTTTGTGAAAAGAATACACATGCAATGACTCTAGTGGGTCCATATGTGGTTTGTGAAAAGAACACACATGCAATGACTCTAGTGGATCCATATGTGGTTTGTGGAAAGAACACACATGCAATGACTCAGGTTGATCCATATGTGGTTTGTGAAAAGAACACACATGCAATGACATTGGTTGATCCATGTGTGGTGTGTGGAAAGAACACACATGCAATGACTCTGGTGGATCCATATGTGTTTTGTGGAAAGAACACACATGCAATGACACTGGTGGATCGATATGTGGTTTGTAAAAATAACACAGATGCAATGCCATTGGTTGATCCATGTGGTTTGTGGGAAAGAACACACATGCAATGCCACTGGTTGATCCGTGTGTGGTTTGTGGAAAGTACACACCTGCAATGACTCTAGTGCTGGTTTTAGTATAAGAACACACATGCAATGACTCTAGTGGGTCCATATGTGGTTTGTGAAAAGAACACACATGCAATGACTCTAGTGGATCCATATGTGGTTTGTGGAAAATAACACACATGCAATGAACACTTGTGGATCCATAAGTGGTTTGCGGAAAGAACACACATGCAGTGAACACTGGTTGATCCATACGTGATTTGTGAAAAGAACACATATGCAATGCCACTAGTTGATCCATATGTGGTTTGTGAAAAGAACACACATGCAATGATTCTAGTGGATCCATATGTGGTTTGTGGAAAGAACACACATGCAATGACCACTGGTTGATCCGTGTGTGGTTCATGACAGGAACACACATGCAATGACATTGGTTGATCCATATGTGGTTTGTGACAATAACACACACGCAATGACTCAAGTGGGTCCATATGTTGTTTGTGAAAAGAACACACATGCAGTGACTCAGGGGGGTCCATGTGTGGTTTGTGGAAAGAACACACATACAATGAACACTGGTGGATCCATATGTGGTTTATGGAAAGAACACACATGCAATGACACTAGTGGATCCATATGTGGTTTGTGAAAAGAACAAACATGCAATGACTCTAGTGCTGGTTTTAGTATAAGAACACACATGCAATGACTCTAGTGGGTCCATATGTGGTTTGTGAAAAGAACACACATGCAATGACTCTAGTGGATCCATATGTGGTTTGTGGAAAAGAACACACATGCAATGAACACTGGTGGATCCATAAGTGGTTTGTGTAAAGAACACACGTGTAGTGAACACTGGTTGATCCATATGTGATTTGTGAAAAGAACACAAATGCAATGCCACTGGTTGATCCATATGTGGTTTGTGAAGAGAACACACATGCAATGACTCTAGTGGATCCATATGTGGTTTGTGGAAAGAACACACATGCAATGACCACTAGTTGATCCATGTGTGGTTTATGACAGGAACACACATGCAATGACATTGGTTGATCCATATGTGGTTTGTGCCAATAACACATGTGCAATGACTCAAGTGGGTCCATATGTGGTTTGTGCAACGAACACACATGCAATGACTCAGGGGGACCCATGTCTGGTTTGTGGAAATAACACACATGCAATGAACAATAGTGGATCCATATGTGGTTTGTGGAAAGAACACACATGCAATGACACTGGTGGATCCATATGTGGTTTGTGAAAAAAAAACACATGCAATGACTCTAGTGCTGGTTTTAGTATAAGAACACACACGCAATGACTCTAGTGGGTCCATATGTGGTTTGTGAAAAGAACACACATGCAATGACTCTAGTGGATCCATATGTGATTTGTGCAAAAGAACACACATGCAATGAACACTGGTGGATGCATAAGTGGTTTGTGGAAAGAACACACATGCAATGACTCTAGTGGATCCATATGTGATTTGTGAAAAGAACACACATGCAATGCCATTGGTTGATCCATATGTGGTTTATGAAAAGAACACACATGGAATGACTCTAGTGGATCCATATGTGGTTTGTGGAAAGAACACACATGCAATGACTCTAGTGGGTCCATATGTGGTTCATGTCAGGAACAGACATGCAATGACATTGGTTAATCCATATGTGGTTTGTGACAATACACACATGCAATGCCATTGGTTAATCCATGTGTGGTTTGTGGAAAGAACACACATGCAATGACTCTAGTGGGTCCATATGTGGTTTGTGAAAAGAACACACATGCAATGACTCTAGTGGATACATATGTTGTTTGTGGAAAAGAACACACATGCAATGAACACTGGTGGATCCATAAGTGGTTTGTGGAAAGAACACACATGCAGTGAACACTGGTGGATCCCTATGTGATTTGTGAAAAGAACACAAATGCAATGCCATTGGTTGATCCATATGTGGTTTGTGAAAAGAACACACATGCAATGACTCTAGTGGATCCATATGTGGTTTGTGGAAAGAACACACATGCAATGACTCTAGTGGGTCCATGTGTGGTTCATGTCATGAACACACATGCAATGACATTGGTTGATCTATATGTGGTTTGTGACAATAACACACATGTAGTGCTATTGGTTAATCCATGTGTGGTTTGTGGAAAGAACACACATGCAATGACTCTACTGGGTCCATATGTTGTTTGTGAAAAGAACACACATGCAATGACTCTAGTGGATCCATATGTGGTTTGTGGAAAGAACACACATGCAATGACTCTAGTGCTAGTTTTAGTATAAGAACACACATGCAATGACTCTAGTGGGTCCATATGTGGTTTGTGAAAAGAATACACATGCAATGACTCTAGTGGATCCATATGTGGTTTGTGGAAAAGAACACACATGCAATGAACACTGGTGGATCCATAAGTGGTTTGTGGAAAGAACACACATGCAATGAACACTAGTTGATCCATATGTGACCAATGGTTGATCCATATGTGGTTTGTGGAAAGAACACACATGCAATGACACTGGTGGATCCATACGTGGTTTGTGAAAAGAACACACATGCAATGACTCTAGTGCTGGTTTTAGTATAAGAACACACATGCAATGACTCCTTGAAAGAACATTTCATGTTTTCCTGTGTTGTGCATGTTAGATAACAATACTGTGGAGATTTATCATGTGCGCTAAGTGTGCAGAAAGTTTGTGGGGGGCAGATTATCCGCCCCACCAAGGGCTGGATAATCCGGCCTATCCCATGTTCAAAGACTGCCAAGGCGTGTCACCCAGAGAGGGGGCGGATTATTGCCCAGAAATTCTGGACTTGGGGCGATTTTCTTCCCCAGGCCAGATAATCCGGCTATCGTATGGGCCCCATAATCCAGCCCCCCAGATTTTGAGCAAAGCATGCCAAGGCGCGTCGCTCGGAGTCCGGTTGGATTTTCTCCCGGAAAATCCGAACTGGGGCGGTTTTTCTTCCCCAGGCCGAATAATCCGGCCTTCACATGGGGCCGGATAATCCGGCCCCCAGAAGATGATCAAGTGCAAGCTCTGCGCGACACTCAGAGAGGGGGCGGACTATCTGCTGGATATTCCGAGTCTGGGGCAGAGTTTTCCCCAGGCCGGATAATCTGGCCCTCACTTGGGCCAGATAATCCGGCCCCCAAACTCTCCAACGGCTGGTTTTGGAAGGGGGGTATAAATATCCCTTCTTCCCCAACATTCAGGACTCTTGATTCATTCGAAATTGGTTAGACACTGTGCAAGAGCTCCCACTCTAGATCTCCTACTTCAACCAACCGAAGGCTTTGATCTTTGGGGGAATTGAAGGAGGAGAGAATCTTCATCATCATCACGAATCAAGTGCATCAACTCCTCTCCATTCATTTGGAGAAATCCCTGATCTAGTACTCTTGTCAATATCTAGATCTTGTTATTTGTTATTGATAACTTGTTCTTGTGGCAGCTTGTTGTCATTACGGGAGCCTCCAAGTTGATTGTGGAGTTATGCCCCGCTAGTTGTGTAAAGGTGCCGGTACCCACCTTGAAGGGTCCCTATAGTGGAAAGGTGGATCAGGCCTTTGGTGGCGGGATCCATCGGAGAACAGGGTGAGGCCTATTGTGGCATGGTGGTATTAGTACCGCCCACCCCTCCAACGCATACATACTTCCCTTAACAAGGAAGGAACTGCGGTCAAACAAATCCTGTGTCTCCACGTGCTTCACTTCAGTTTACCCATTCCTCTTCCAGTCGCTCTTTTCTTGCTAGTAGATAGGTTTGCATATAGGGAAATTCAACCTAATAGTATATCTAGAGAATTTACCCTTTGTGCTAAGCCTAAAATTGAAAAAGCATTAAAATTTTAAGTAGCACCTATTCACCCCCCTCTAGGTGCCCATACGATCCATTTCAATTGGTATCAGAACCCCGGCTCTTAATTCAGGCTTAACCACCTAAGAGTAGTATGGGTACCAAGGATGATGGGAATGAGGTTGTGGATAAGGTCACAATGGATGACCTCAAGACGCTGGAAACAACCTTGTTGAAATCCTTTGAGGCCAAGATGGAGGAGATGAATCAAATGATTGCTCGCCTCACATCATCCATAGCCCCATCTCCATCCTCCTCTGAGGCAGCCACACCATCGTCCAAGGAAAAGTCTAACACCGGATCCAAGGATGATGATGCGGAAGGTGAAAAACTTAATGGTTCCACCTCCAAGAAGGGAAGTGGTAAGGAGGAATATAGTGAGGCTCATCACGTATATTCCCCCGATCCACCTATCCCTCATCCTCATATAAACAATAGGGGTGATCCACCCAAGCTCACTGCATCCTCTTTTAATCAATGGAAATTCTTAATGAAGTCTCATGTTTGCAGCTCCTCAATTGAACTTTGGAGGATTATTGAAGAGGGTCTTCATATTGGAGATCATTCCAATCTGACAAGAAGAGAAGTTGTGGACAACCAATTGAACGCTATAGCTCTCCACATGATACAACTCGGTGTGGGTCCCAAGGACATGCCTCACATTGAACATCTCAACACAGCTAAAGAAGCTTGGGATGCCCTCACCGATCTCCTTATTGGGAATGAAAGCATGAGAAGGAATAGGTATGATGCCCTTAGTAATGAAGCTGAGGGATTCTACATGTTGGATGGTGAAAACCATGAAGACATGTATAGAAGACTCAAGGGCATTGCAACAACATTTAGAAAGCATGGAGCCACTCACATTGATGATGCGTGGATAAAAAGAAAATATGTGAGTTCCTTAATGCCTTTCGAGCCAACGGACTTGAAGAGTTTGCAAGGTAGCCACAACTACCATCAAATGACATCCAATGAAGTCATGCAAGAAATGGCATCATTCAAAGTTGCCGCGAAGAACGCTGAAGATGCCCATGCTCGTGCAATTGGAATGCAAAAGGGTATAAATGTTGCTCTAAAAGCTAATGTTGTTGAGCAAGAGGAGGATGAAAGAGTTTTTGAGGGGCCTCCATGGACTTCCCCGATGAAGTCAAACGTGCTCATGGTGAGTACATGGCGTTTTATGCAAGGAACTTTTGGAAGGATCCTGCCAAGGCCAAGTCGGAACTCGAGCACAAGAATGGGTCAAGTGGAAGAAGAGAAAGTGGCCCAAAACTGAGAACATGTTACAACTGTGGAGATAGGATGCACTTTGTAGCCGAGTGTCCTTATCAAAATAGAGAAGACAATGGTGGCAGGCTCATCCTTAAAGAAAAATCCAAGGCACCAAAGAAGAAGCCATTCATTAAAAAGAATGGCCCCTACAAGAAACAACCCAAGATCGTCTTAGTGGCACAAGAAGAATACTCCTCGGCAAGTGAAGATGAAGAGGGCGAAGGTAGTTCTCGCGAGGTGGCTGCTATAGCTACCACATCGACTCCATCATCTCTCTTCAACTCGCCAAACGAGAACGTCATCAATAACAACATCACTTGCCTTATGGCAAGAGGGTCCGAGGTATCAAGTTCTATCTCTTCAATTTCTAAGACTAACATAATTTTGGATTTGGATGATCATGATAGTATTAAAATGAAAGAAGAAGTTATTGCTTTGAAAAACTTTTTCACTAACCTGCAAGGTGAGCACAAACTCCATTTTGATACTCTTATGAGTCAACTTGCTCAAGCCGAAGATCTCCTAGAAGAAAAGGGCAGAATTGAAAGAGAAGATGCCTTGGAGATAGCTTCTTTGAAGAATGCTTTGGAAGAAGAAGAGGAAGCTCGAGTATCTCTGGAAGAGAGACTCAAATCCATTGAGGAATCACATGAAGAAGTTATGGCACAGCTCATCAAAGAACGTGACAATGCTCTTACCAAAGTAAAGAAACTAAAGAAAGAAAGGATTGAATTTGGGGCTGCTCATGCTAGACTTTTGGAGAAGTTTGACAAACTTGACAGTGCTCACAAGGCATTGAAGAGTGTTCACTCTACTCTAAATGAGTCTCATGATCAGCTCCAAACTCAATTGAAGCTGCATGATGTGCCAAGTACCTCCACATCATCTCATGGTAAAGAAGATCTTGTAAGAGGTTCTCAACACAAAGGTAAAGAGGTTCTTGATGAGGTACTGAGCAAGCAAAGGACAAACAATAGAAAAGAAGGTCTTGGTTACATTACCAAGACAAAGAACAAGAAAAACAACAAGAAGAAGAGCAAGACTGCTCAACCAAAGACTAGCAAAAACCAATGACAAGTCTAATTATGATGGTTTTGCAGGGGCTAACAATCCTAACTTTGAATTATATTGCAATTATTATGGTGATGTTTATGCTAGTTATGTTGGATCGTATGATTGTTACATTCCTTGGTCTATTTGGGTCCCCAAGACCCTTGTCACTAACATGAGAGGACCCATTGAAAAATGGGTACCTAAAACCAAGAAGTAACTTTCTTGCAGGGCTATGCTTCCGGTGGTTCTAAATGGGTACTCGATAGCGGATGCACGAGTCATATGACCGGAAGCAAGGAGATCATCACGGAGATGCGACCAAATCATGATCATATAACCGTCTCCTATGGTGACAAGTCAAAATCTGAGGTATTGGGTCTCGGCAAAGTTGTGGTGGCTCACGATATCTCTCTCGTGGACGTCATGCTTGTTGAGACCCTCGGGTACAACTTACTTTCAGTTCGCGCCCTTGGTAAGATGGTCTTTGCAGTTTATATTGATGCTGATTTGGTGGTACTCTTGTGGAGCAAGTCTCTAAAAGTCGCTTTCGTGGGATATGTCGAAAATAACCTGTACGTGGTGGACTTTTTGGGGAAAACCACTACATGCCCGATGTGTATTTTTGGAAAGGCTGACGCGGGTTGGCTATGGCATTGCCGACTAGCCCACGTCAATATGAGAACTTTGCAAAGTCTTCACAAGGGTGGCCACATCCTTGGACTAAAAGAAAATGTCTCCTTTGCCAAAGATCGTGTTTGCAGGGCTTGTGTTGAAGGGAAAATGCATGACTCTCTTCATCGTAGGAAGACTATCATCTCGTCAAAAAGGATCTTAGAGCTCCTACATGTGGACCTCTTCGGACCTCCATCTCAGGCAAGCCTCGGTGGGAAGAAGTATTGTCTTGTGATCGTTGATGATTACTCAAGATACACTTGGGTTTATTTCTTCAAGTTGAAGAGTGAAACTCAACAAACAGTCATCGACTTCGCAAACAAGGTTCAACGTCAACACAACGTCCCTATTCTGGCTATAAGAAATGATAACGGCTCTGAGTTCAAGAACTACACCTTAAATGAGTTTTTAAGTGAAGAGGGGATTAGACATCAATATTTTGCTGCATACACCCCTCAACAAAATGGTGTAGCCGAGAGGAATAATCGGACACTAATGGACATGGCAAGGTCAATGCTAGCCGAATTCAAGTCTCCATATAACTTCTGGGCTGAAGCAATCTCTACCGCTTGTCATTCATCCAACCGGTTATACCTCTGTAAGATCTTGGACAAGACTCCATATGAAATACTTACCGGTAACAAGCCAAACGTCTCATACTTTCGGGTATTCGGGTGTAAGTGTTTCTTTCTCATCAAGGGAGTTTGTTTATCTAAGTTTGAATCTAAGGCTCTAGAAGGTATTTTTGTTGGTTATGGTGCCGAATCCTACACTTATAGAGTCTACAAAAAGCTCTCCGAAACTATTGTAGAATCTTGTAGTGTGGTGTTCGAGGAAAATGATGGTTCCCGTGCGGAGCAAGTTGGTGTTTGTGATGCAGATGTTGAAATACCCCAAGATGCCATAAGAAGATGGGCGTGGGATTTTTCTGCCCCATTGAGGAACCCCTTGTGGCGGATTAGGAAGGACAATGCTCTACTCATGTAGATCCCTCATCTACATAAACTCAACATGTTCCTACCACGGGAGCAACTTCTACACCATCTCCATCAACTGCTGAAGGTCAAGATGTTCCATAAGGCTCTAGGTCGGATTATCCGGTGGACACCGGATTATCCGGCCACCCCGCTCCTGACGATCATGTTGCTCCTGGTGCTGAAGATATCGATGCAAGATCCAGGCCGGATTTTCCGGCCGGCCCTAGATTATCCGGCCCGTCACCAGTTCAAGCAAGCCCCAGGCAGCCTGACGAAGCTGCTACAAGTACTCCCAGGCCAGATTATCCGGCCTCTCCATCGGCCGGATTATCCATCCCTGATTCACCTGTTGTTCAGCAGTCTCCTGTTACTGCTGCTGACTCATCTCAAGGGCATGCTTCATCACCGCCTACTACTGTTATCCCAGATTCTAATCAAGGTTGAGCAAATGATTCCAATGAAGATTCAAGTGATGAAACTACTCCACCAAGAGACAACAAACTTATTGAACTTCGTCGCAAGGCTCGGGCTGATCGGAACCTTGAGTTAAGGGGTCACACCCTCGACAAGGTTGGTGGTGATCTTCGATGACGGGTTTCTACAAGAAGGGAATTAGCCAGTTTTGGTGAGCATCAAGCTCACATCTCAATGGTGGAACCCAAGAAGGTCCTTCAAGCTCTTGAAGATCCAGACTGGGTTGTTGCTATGCATGAAGAATTGAATAATTTTGAGCGCAACAAGGTCTAGAAACTCGTGGAGAAACCCAAAGATTGCCGCAATGTTATCGGCACCAAATGGATATTTAAAAACAAGCAAGATGAGAATGGCATTATTGTGAGGGACAAGGCAAGACTTGTGGCACAAGGCTACTCTCAAGTTGAGGGCATTGACTTCGGCGAGACCTATGATCCAGTGGCTCGCCTTGAGTCCATCCATATCCTTCTTGCTTATGCTGCCCATAAAAATTTTAAATTGCAGCAAATGGACGTCAAGAGTGCTTTCCTTAATGGTCCTCTACATGATTTGGTATATGTAAAGCAACCCCCGGGATTTGAGGATCCTAACTTCCCGAACCATGTCTACAAACTCGATAAGGCACTCTATGGCCTTAAACAAGCCCCACGTGCGTGGTATGAGCACCTTAAAGAGCTTTTGCTAGACCGTGGCTTCGAAGTTGGGCAAATCGATCCCACTCTTTTTACTAAGAAGGTTAAGGGGGAGCTCTTCGTATGACAACTATATGTAGACGATATCATCTTTGGTTCTACTAATAAAGCGTTTAATGATGAATTTTCAAAGCTTATGACTGACAAGTTTGAGATGTCTATGATGGGGGAATTACGGTTCTTTCTTGGATTCGAGATCAAGCAACTTAGAGAAGGAACCTTCAGCAATCAAGCAAAGTACATCCAAGACATGCTCAAGAGATTCAAGATGACGTATCTTAATGGTGTCGCCACTCCGATGCAAACAAAATGTCATCTTGAACTTAACCCACATGGTAAAGATGTGGACCAAAAGGTATACCGGTCCATGATCGGCTCTCTTCTTTACCTCTGCGCATCTAGACCCGATATTGTGTTGAGTGTGGGGGTGTGTGCAAGGTATCAAGCAGCTCCTAAAGAAAGCCACTTAGTGGCGGTCAAGAGGATCTTTCGATATTTTGTTCATTCCCCTAACTTTGGTCTCTGGTATCCCAAGGGCTCCAATTTCTCTCTATGTGGTTATACTGATTCAGATTGGGCTGGTGATAAGGATGATCGGAAATCCACTTCTGGAGCTTGTCAATTCTTGGGAAGATCTCTTGTGTGTTGGTCTTCTAAAAAGAAGAATTGTATCTCTCTATCCACCGCCGAAGCTGAATATGTTGCTGCTGCTAGTGCTTGCACCCAGTTATTGTGGATGAGGCAAACTTTAAAGGAATATGGTGTCAACTGTGACAAAGTGCCTCTTTTATGTTATAATGAAAGTGCAATCAAAATTGTGTATAATCCGGTACAACACACAAGGACAAAGCATATTGAGATTCGGAATCATTTTATTCGAGACCATGTTGCTCGAGGCGATATTGATCTATCTTTTGTGAGCACGAAGAACCAACTTGCTGACATTTTTACGAAGCCACTTGATGAAGCAAGATTCTGCTACTTGAGGAATGAGTTAAATATCATTGATTCTAGGAGTTTGTCTTGATTACCCATGCACTCACTCGTACATCTCAGTTTTATTTGGTCTAGGTGTGGGCATGGATATAGGGGGAGTGTGGTCCTAATTCATTGGGCTAACCCTCCCCCCATAATGCCAAAAGCAAGATAAATCATTTCTCTTAATATCATTTTGTGATATGTGAGCTTATTTATGTATTGGTCGTGAACCCAAGATATATCTTCGCGGTGTCACACCATACACTCCAACAAGGTGGCTTCGGCCACCGCCCTCTCCCTTGAGGAGAATTGGATTTTTCTGGATCTTTTTGGCTGTTTTTGCTATCCCATGTTCTTATGGGAATCACACTCAATCTTGGCTCTTATTTGATTTGGATCTGGCAATTTTGAGTGTCTAGTACCATCTCAGTTAGGTTCTCTTATCCTAAGCCTTTCCCTACCCCTAAGCCATCTATTCTTGCACACAAGTCCCTTGTACACCTTGTGGGGGTGTTGTTTGGGGACGCGCGGGCCTGAATCTGTGTACAACAGAATTTCAGATTTGAGGCCGGATAATCCGGCCCAAGTGTAGGCCGGATAATCCGGCCCTAGTGGATTTCGTCTTAAGAGGCAGGGATCGGGGGGGGGGGGGGGGAGGGCTCATAACGAGCAGCACTTCTCCCCCAACCCTCTCCTCCTCCTCAGCCGCCGCCTGCCATCCCCCACCCTACCCAGAGCCTCTCCGGCCACTGGATTTTCCGGGCCTCCCCAGATCTTCTTCTCCGCGCCTCCGGGTACCTTCTCCTCCGTGTTCTTCCTCCGTGTTCTTTGGCTAGATGTGTTATTTGTTGGGTGGAACGTTGTCTAGAAGGATGTTGTTTTCGCATAGAAATCGTTGTCTTGCAGTTTCTAGGACCGATCTACTTTTTTGCATTCAAACTAGGTGAAGTCGATTTTTTTTGCCAGGGACGGATTATCCGCCCCTGGCCAGGCCGGATAATCCGGCCTAACAGATTCAACTCTGGTTCAGTTTCACCATGGAGTGTGCATTGAGTAGATTTGTCTTATGAACTTTTTGACTACTTTTTCCATGCTCTCTCCTGGACTTGTGTGTATGCTTATCCCCATGCTATCACTCTTGTTCTCCTCACAGGTGGTTCCAGTGTTCCCAAGACCTACAAGCGCCGCCCTCGCGGTAAATACTTCCGGGACGACGGACAGGGTAACTTAGTGGACGAGGTTGAGTTGAGGAGAAGAAAGAACAAAGAGAAGCGAATGGCTAAACAAGCAAAGAGAACTAGAAAGGGTGTGTCCAAAAGGAAGGGCAAGGAGCCCAAGATTAACTACAAGGCTTTGGATGCAGTCACCTATTCCTCCATCCGTCATCGTGATTTGTTTGCTGAGTTGCCTCGTGATGATGAGCTGGGGGATGCTCGATTTTGGTGTGCTGAATAGAAAGGTATTTATGAAGATGTGTATGCTAGGCTGAACATTAGACCTATGCACCCATTCGTTCTTGCCGAGGCTTTAGAGAAGCCCCACTTTGTGGATGCCATGTATGTGGCTGAGCGGATGGGGCTGCACCATCTCATGTCTCTCCAGTGCTCCTATGACTCTGAGGTGGTAAAGCAGTTCTTTTCCACTTTGGTTATTTGTGGCGATGAGCATCGCACCATGAAGTGGATGACTCATGACAGGCCTATGACTGCTAATTTTCATGTGTTTGCTGAGGTTCTTGGATACAATTTCTGTAGCAGGGATAGGGCAAGTGGCCACCGTATCATCACTCAGCTGAATCCCAACAAAGATGTAGCTCTCTCTCCTTGCACTGTGGACAATGGCATTGTGGGCACTCTTGCTGGTCTGGCTCCTATCTATGCTTCTTTGGTCAGTCTCTTCCGTGATTCCATCACTACAAGTGGAGCCAACAATGATAGCATCCGTGGTCACCTTGTTCAGCTCCTTGCTTTCTCCCATGAGGTTGCCTCGTGCGAGGATGAATCTGTGCAATACAAGCTGGATGTGATGGACTTCATCTACCATGAACTGATTGATGCAATGTTCAACCGACTGTCCATTCCTTATGCTCCCTACATTATGATGCTCATCAGGCACCTGCTTCCGTCTGAAGGTTTCAACATTGATGTGGTGCACAAGGCCAAGAAGATTTACACCAAGGTTCGGAAGACCTCTCATCCCTCCTCTGCTCCTGAGGGTCTCATGAGGGATGCTCGCAGGCCCCCAGTGCCTCCCGTTGCCCGTGAGATCAAGCAGATGGACTAGTTCCAGCGGCACATCCTTTGCATGGGCATGGACACACGCAAGGGTCAGTACGAGGCGTACAAGCAACGCCATGAGTTGGCTCACTCCCAGCAGCTCATCCTTCACCATGTGTCCGATGCTTCTGGTGACCCCCGGCTCCTACACCTCCCACACCATATGCTCGATGGAACTTTTCTTCCGGGCTGAACTATGGAGAGCTGGAGCGTCACTTGTTCCCCTCTACGGCCACTGCTGATGATGAGGATGATGACATCGAGGAGCTTGAAGATGAGGACAAGGACGGGAATGAAGACGAGGACGAGGACGAGGATGAGGACTGCGAGTGATCCCTTGGGGCGCTAGCATCGCTCTTCTTCCTTTTGGCGTCTCGATGCCAAAGGGGGATAAGTAGTTCTATTAGGATCTTCAAGGATTTGCATGGGTCGGGCATAAGCATTTGCATTTTTCTATTCGTTGTTTCCTCGCTTATGCCCATTTAGTGTTGAACTTTAAATTTGAGATTTGTGGTTTGTTTGAGACTCTATGTCAGTGGTTGTCTGGATTTATCTCATGGATTATGCTTATGGATTCATCTATTCATATCCTATTATGCTGGAAATCTATTCAAGGAAGGCGCTTATATTGGTTATCACGTTGATAATTGAGGCTATTTCAAGGATGCCTCTCTTCTACCTCGGTGGTATGATTATGTTGCTCATATATCTATGGAATAGACTCACCTATTTGTGTGCATTTGTATTCAAATGCAAAACTCTAATATGCACACATTGTGGGGGAGTCTCTTCCATGCTTATTGCTAGTAGTCTTGTGATCTTTTCTTGCAAATCCTAGTATTGTCATCTAACACCAAAAAGGGGGAGATTGAAAGAACATTTCATGTTTTCCTGTGTTTTATGTGTTAGATAACAATACTGTGGAGATTTCTCATGTGCGCTAAGTGTGCAGAAAGTTTGGGGGGAGGGCAGATTATCCGCCCCACCAAGGGCCGGATAATCCGGCCTACCCCATTGTTCAAAGACTACCAAGGCGCGTCACCGAGAGAGGGGGCGGATTATTGCCCAGAAAATCCGGACTTGGGGCAGTTTTTCTTCCCCAGGCCCGATAATCCGCCCCCCAGATTTTGAGCAAAGCATGCCAAGGCGCGTCGTTCGGAGTCCGGTCGGATTTTCTCCCGGAAAATCCGAACTGGGGCGTTTTTTCCTCCCTAGGCCGAATAATCCAGCCTTCACATGGGGCCAGATAATCCGGCCCCCAGAAGATGATCAAGTGCAAGCTCTGCACGACACTCAGAGAGGGGGCAAACTATCTGCTGGATATTCCGAGTCTGGGGCGGAGTTTTCCCCAGGCCGGATAATTCGGCCCTCACTTGGGCCGGATAATCCGGCCCCCAAAGTCTCCAACGGCTGGTTTGGGAAGGGGGGTATAAATATCCCTTCTTCCCCAACGTTCAGGACTCTTAATTCAGTTGAAATTGGTCAGACACTATGCAAGAGATCCCACTCTAGATCTCCTACTTCAACCACCCGAAGGCTTTGATCTTTGGGGGAATTGAAGGAGGAGAGAATCTTCATCGTCATCATGAATCAAGCGCATCAACTCCTCTCCATTCATTTGGAGAAATCCCTGATCTAATACTCTTGTCAATATCTAGATCTTGTTCTTTGTTATTGATAACTTGTTCTTGTGGCAGCTTGTTGTCATTATGGGAGCCTCCAAGTTGATTGTGGAGTTGTGCCCCACTAGTTGTGTAAAGGTGTCGGTACCCACCTCGAAGGGTCCCTATAGTGGAAAGGGGGATCAGGCCTTTGGTGCGGGATCCATCGGAGAACAGCGTGGGGCCTATTGTGGCATGGTGGTCTTAGTACCGCCCACCCCTCCAACGTAGACGTACTTCCCTTAACAACGAAGGAACTGTAGTCAAAAAAATCCTATGTCTCCGTGTGCTTCACTTCGGTTTACCCGTTCCTCTTCCACTCGCTCTTTACTCGCTAGTAGATAGGTTTGCATATAGGGAAATTCCACCTAATAGTATATCTAGATAATTTACCCTTTGTGCTAAGCCTAAAATTGAAAAAACATTAAAATTTGAAGTAGCACCTATTCACCTCCCTATAGGTGCCCATACGATCCATTTCACTCATGTGGTTAATCCATATGTGGTTTGTGAAAAGAACACACGTGCAATGACTCTAGTGGATCCATATGTGGTCTGTGGAAAGAACACACATGCAATAACCACTTGTTGATCCATGTGTGGTTCATGACAGGAACACACATGCAATGAACACTGGTCGATCCATATGTGGTTCTTGACAGGAACACACATGCAATGACATTGGTTGATCCATGTGTGGTTCATGACAGGAACACACATGCAATGACATTGGTTGATCCATATGTGGTTTGTGGAAAGAACACACATGCAATGACACTGGTTGATCCATATGTGGTTTGTGGAAAGAACAAACATGCAATGACTCTAGTGGATCCATGTGTGGTTTGTGGAAAGAACACACATGCAATGCCATTGGTTTATCCATGTGTGGTTTGTGAAAAGAATACACATGCAATGACTCTAGTGGGTCCATATGTGGTTTGTGAAAAGAACACACATGCAATGACTCTAGTGGATCCATATGTGGTTTGTGGAAAGATCACACATGCAATGACTCAGGTTGATCCATATGTGGTTTGTGAAAAGAACACACATGCAATGACACTGTTTGATCCATGTGTGGTTTGTGGAAAGAACACACATGCAATGACTCTAGTGTATCCATATGTGGTTTGTGAAAAGAACACACATGCAATGACACTGGTGGATCCATATGTGGTTTGTGAAAATAACACACATGCAATGTCATTGGTTGATCCATGTGGTTTGTGGGAAAGAACACACATGCAATGACACTGGTTGATCCGTGTGTGGTTTGTGGAAAGAACACACATGCAATGACTCTAGTGCTGGTTTTAGTATAAGAACACACATGCAATGACTCTAGTGGGTCCATATGTGGTTTGTGAAAAGAACACACATGCAATGACTTTACTGGATCCATATGTGGTTTGTGAAAAGAACACACATGCAATGACTCTAGTGGATCCATATGTGCTTTGTGGAAAGAACACACATCCAATGACCACTGGTTGATCCATGTGTGGTTCATGATAGGAACACACATGCAATGACACTGGTTTATCCATATGTGGTTTGTGACAATAACACACATGCAATGACTCAAGTGGGTTCATATGTGGTTTGTGAAAAGAACACACATGCAATGACTCAGGGGGATCCATGTGTGGTTTGTGGAAAGAACACACATGCAATGACACTGGTGGATCCATATGTGGTTTGTGAAAAGAACACACATGCAATGACTCTAGTGCTGGTTTTAGTATAAGCACACACATGCAATGACTCTAGTGGGTGCATATGTGGTTTGTGAAAGGAACACACATGCAATGACTCTAGTGGATCCATATGTGGTTTGTGGAAAAGAACACCATGCAATGAACACTGGTGGATCCATAAGTGGTTTGTGGAAAGAACACACATGCAATGACTCTTGTGGATCCATATGTGATTTGTGAAAAGAGCACACATGCAATGCCATTGGTTGATCCATATGTGGTTTGTTAAAAGAACACACATGCAATGACTCTAGTGGATCCATATGTGGTTTGTGAAAAGAACACACATGCAATGACTCTAGTGGGTCCATATCTGGTTCATATCAGGAACACACATGCAATGACATTGGTTGATCCATATGTGGTTTCTGACAATAACACACATGCAATGCCATTGGTTAATCCATGTGTGGTTTGTGGAAAGAACACACATGCAATGACTCTAGTGGGTCCATATGTGGTTTGTCAAAAGAACACACATGCAATAACTCTAGTGGATCCATATGTGGTTTTTCGAAAAGAACACACATGCAATGGACACTGGTGGATCCATAAGTGGTTTGTGGAAAGAACAAACATGTAGTGAACACTGGTGGATCCATATGTGATTTGTGAAAAGAACACACATGCAATGCCATTGGTTTATCCATATGTGGTTTGTGGAAAGAACACACATGCAATGACACTGGTTGATCCATATGTGGTTTGTGGAAAGAACACACATGCAATGACTCTGGTGGATCCATGTGTGGTTTGTGAAAAGAACACACATGCAATGACTCTAGTGGGTCCATATGTGGTTTGTGAAAAGAACACACATGCAATGACTCAAGTGGATCCATATGTGGTTTATGGAAAGAACACACATGCAATGACCATTGGTTGATCCATATGTGGTTTGTTGAAAGAACACACATGCAATGGCACTGGTGGATCCATATGTGGTTTGTGAAAAGAACACACATGCAATGACTCTAGTGCTGGTTTTAGTATCAGAACACACATGCAACGACTGATGTGGATAATCCATATGTGGTTTGTGAAAACAACACACATGCAATGACTCTAGTGGATACATATGTGCTCTGTGGAAAGAAAACACATGCAATAACCACTGGTTGATCCATGTGTGGTTCATGACAGGAACACACATGCTATGAACACTGGTGGATCCATATGTGGTTCTTGACAGGAACACGCATACAATGACATTGGTTGATCCATGTGTGGTTGATGACAGGAACACACATGCAATGGCATTGGTTGATCCATATGTGGTTTGTGGAAAGAACACACATGCAATGACACTGGTTGATCCATATGTGCTTTGTGGAAAGAACACGCATGCAATGACTCTGGTGGATCCATGTGTGGTTTGTGGAAAGAACACACATGCAATGCCATTGGTTGATCCATGTGTGGTTTGTGAAAAGAATACACATGCAATGACTCTAGTGGGTCCATATGTGGTTTGTGGAAAGAACACACATGCAATGACCCAGGTTGATCCATATGTGGTTTGTGAAAACAACACACATGCAATGACACTGGTTGATCCATGTGTGGTTTGTGGAAAGAACACACATGCAATGACTCTGGTGGATCCTTATGTGGTTTGTGGAAAGAACACACATGCAATGACACTGGTGGATCCATATGTGGTTTCTGAAAATAACACACATGCAATGTCGTTGGTTGATCCTTGTGGTTTGTGGGAAAGAACACACATGCAATGACACTAGTTGATCCATGTGTGGTTTGTGGAAAGAACGCACATGCAATTACTCTAGTGCTGGTTTTAGTATAAGAACACACATGCAATGACTCCTGTGGTTAATCCATATGTGGTTTGTGAAAATAACACACGCTCAATGACTAGTGGATCTATATGTGGTTTGTGGAAAAGAACACACATGCAATGAACACTGGTTGATCCATAAGTGGTTTGTGGAAAGAACACACATGCAGTGAACACCGGTTGATCCAGATGTGATTTGTGAAAAGAACACACATACAATGCCACTAGTTGATCCATATGTGGTTTGTGAAAAGAACACACATGCAATAACTCTAGTGGATCCATATGTGGTTTGTGGAAAGAACACACATGCAATGACCACTGGTTGATCCATGTGTGGTTCATGACAGGAACACACATGCAATGACATTGCTTGATCCATATGTGGTTTGTGACAATAACACACATGCAATGACTCAAGTGGGTCCATATGTGGTTTGTGAAAAGAACACACATGCAATGACTCAGGGGATCCATGTGTGGTTTGTGGAAAGAACACACATGCAATAAACACTGGTGGAGCCATATGTGGTTTGTGGAAAGAACACACATGCAATGACACTCGTGGATCCATATGTGGTTTGTGAAAGAACACACATGCAATGACTCTAGTGCTGGTTTTAGTATAAGAACACACATGCAATGACTCTAGTGGGTCCATATGTGGTTTGTGGAAAGAACACACATGCAATGACTCTAGTGGATCCATATGTGATTTGTGAAAAGAACACACATGCAATGACTCTAGTCGATCCATATGTGGTTTGTGGAAAGAACACACATGCAATGACTCTAGTGGGTCCATATGTGGTTCATGTCAGGAACACACATGCAATGACATTGGTTGATCCATATGTGGTTTGTGACAATAACACACATGCAATGCCATTGGTTAATCCATGTGTGGTTTGTGGAAAGAACACACATGCAATGACTCTAGTGGGTCCATATGTGGTTTGTGAAAAGAACACACATGCAATGACTCTAGTGGATCCATAAGTGGTTTGTGGAAAAGAACACACATGCAATGAACACTGGTGGATCCATAAGTGGTTTGTGGAAAGAACACACATGCAATGAAATTGGTGGATCCATATGTGGTTTGTGAAAAGAACACACATGCAATGACTCTAGTGTCGGTTCTATTATAAGAACACACATGCAATGACTACTGGGTCCATATGTGGTTTATGAAAAGAACACACGTGCAATGACTCTAGTGGATCCATATGTGGTATGTGGAAAGAATACACATGCAATAAGCAATGGTTGGTCCATGTGTGGTTCATGACAGGAACACACATGCAATGAACACTGGTGGATCCATATGTGGTTCTTGATAGGAACACACATGCAATGGCATTGGTTGATCCATGTGTAGCTCATGACAGGAACACACATGCAATGATTTTTTTTGAGGGTAAAACAGTAGGGCAAAAAGACCCCACTGCAATTTTTATATATTGTAGAGAGTTACAAAAGAATATTTACAAGACTCATTCCACCTCAAAGAAGAGGGATAAATTCTAATCAGCTATCTCCTGTCTAAATTAGTTTCAATCCAAACCTTAAGGCTCTGATAATACTTCTTCTTAATTCTAAAAAGGACCCATCTTAATTCCTGGGCTACAATAGCCTTCCAGGTCTCAATCGATGCATGCTGATTATTGAAAATTTCATTATTCCTGCAAATCCAAATGCCCCAAGTTCCAAGTAGCAGAATTTCCATTGCAAAAGGGACATTGAGGTCTTTTTTAATACTGACTAACACTTCAAAGATAGTTGGATCAGCCAAATTGACCTGAGAAATTTCAGCCAATGAAAGCTCTTGCAAAAGAACATTCCCAAAACAAATGTAGGCTGGTTTCTTCACTATTGCAGCCCTGGAAGACACAGTCATAAGATGCCAGCGAGAAACATTTCCTTTTCAGAAAGTTTCTAGTGTTGAGTCTATCAAGCAGTAAGAGCCAGAAGAAGAATTTGTGTTTTTGCTGACAAGAAGATTTCCATAACCAAGAGAAATGTGGCTGAACCGGCTGGTAACCAGCTAAGGAGCAGTAAGCCTTTTTCACCGAATAATTACTGCCCCAAATGTAAGACCAACAATCAGAATCCCCTTCCCTGCCAGAATTGAGAATTTGTTCAAGACTTTGATATTCCTGATAAGCTTTGTGACAAAGGAAGGTAAAAAAGGTCCTGAGTATTTGGGGTATGCAGGAACTCACTGACAGAGATGTGAGGTTTTTTTGCATAAGAGAGGAGGTGAGGAAGCTTATGTTGGAGGCAACTATCATTCCACATATCAGACCAGAAAAGTGTGGTTTTCCCATTTCCAACCAAGCACTTTGCAAGTCCTTTAAAAATGTCAATCAGTTTGAGGTGAGCTTTCCACCAAAAGGATCCCTCAAGACTTCTTCCAGGGAGCTTATCATTACAATAGTAAGTGTTCCAAACCAGATGAACCCAAGGAATATCCTTATGATTATAAAATTTATCCAAATTCTTCAAAAGAAGAGCAGAATTTTGAACATTAAGATCAAGAACACCCAAACCTCCCTGGTTCTTGGGTTTACAAACTTTCTCCCATGCTACAAGAGCAGTACCTCTAGCTTGAACATCAGTAGTTTTCTTTCTCCACAAGCATTGCCTCATATATTTAACCAACTGCTCCTTGATAGTGACAGGAAGCTCAAAATAGCTCATGTAATATATGGGAAGGGAAGATAACACAGATTTGACTAACTGCAATTTCCCCCCATAATTAAGAAAGTCAGCAATTCCACACAACCTTCTTTCAATTCTCTGAACAATAGGCAGGAAATGTTCCACAGTAGGTTTATTCAAGCTCAAGGGCAAACCAAGGTATGTAAAAGGCAAGGAACCAGTGAGGCAAGAAAGGGTATTAGCAAAATGCCCAAGCCTCTCAGAGTCCATGTTAATAGGCATCATGCTGGACTTGGAATAATTGACTTTGAGTCTAGAGGAGAGAGCAAAAGTATGTAAAATTGCCTTAAGACACAGGAGTTGCTCAGAATCAGCCTTAAGGATTATTAAAGTGTCATCTGCATACTGAATCACAGGGAAGTCAGGACAGAAAACATTCTCAGTGGGCAAAGAAAGAAGACCCAGGTTCATTGCTTTATTGAGGATACTTTGAAGAAGATCAGTGACGAACAAACAATAAAGGAGACAAAGGATCTCCTTGTCTGACACCCCTTCTACAGTAAATTTTTTCCCAGGCAGACCATTTAAAAGCACAGAAGAAGAAGCAGACCCAAAGATCATCTGAATCCAAGATATCCATTTATCTCTAAAACCTTTGGCTTTAAGGATATTGATGATAGTAGAATGCTCAATTCTGTCAAAAGCCTTCTCAAAATCCAACTTAAGAATTAAAATTTCCTCTTTTGACTTGTGGCATTGATCAAGAAATTCAAATGCCCAACCTAAACAGTCTTGGATAGATCTTTGCTTGAGGAAACCATATTGATTCTTGTGAACAAGTTTAAGAATGACTTTTGCGATCTGTTGGCCAGAATCTTGGTGATAATCTTAAGGACACTATTTAGCAAAGAAATAGGCCTAAAATCAGCAGGGGTCAAAGGAGCAGCAATTTTTGGAATTAGGGTGATAAAGGAAGAATTGATGCTTTCCAAAGAGGCATTCCCTTCATAGAATTCCACAAGAAGACTCTTCACATCATCCTTAATAATAGGCCAGCAAAGCTTCATGAATTCATTATTAAAGCCATCAGGGCCTGGGGACTTATCATTAGGCAAATTTGTGATGACTTCCTCAATCTCCTCATCCGAGAAAGGCTTTTCCAAAGCATCCCTTTCTTCCTGGCTTAAGCAATCACCAGCCAAGTCATTAAGATTGAAATGCATTTCAGGCTTACCAGAAGAGCCCATTCTATTTTTAAAGGCATTCCAAAGAAGATTTGCTTTGCCATCATGATCATAGACCTCAAGATCAGAATCATCCTTGAGCATGGAAATGTAATTGTGCCTAAAACTTATGGTAGCTCTGGAGTGAAAGAACTTGGTGTTCTCATCCCCCAGCTTAACCCATTTGATTTTTCCTCTCTGTTTCCAATAAGTATTCTGGTCTTGTAAAAGAGAAATAATAAGATTTTTCAGGATATCCCTAAGATTCCATTCTTGAACAGTAAGAGTTCTCATTTCCTCCATGATATCAAGCAAGTAAATGGTGGCATTGACATTACAGATTTGTGCCTTTAGGCAAGGGAGCTGTTTGGCCCAAAGATTCAGCCCTCTTCTCACATTTTTGAATTGAGCATTGATTTTTTTTGCAGAATCCATAAAACCCACAGGAATGTTCCAGGCATTTTGAACAATAGCTTTAAACTCCTTATGATGTAACCAATGATTTTCAAATCTGAACACCTGAGCTTTGGGAATCATTGTACCAATGGAAATGACACAGGGAGTGTGATCAGAAGTGGGCTTTGAAAGAGGAGCAACAAAAGTTGAGGGAAAACTCTGAGTCCAGGTAGCAGAAGTAAAAAACCAATCCAATCTTTCCAAGAGTGGATCCTTCTGCATGTTACTCCAAGTGAACCTTCTACCCTTAAGTGGTAATTCAATGAGACCCAAATTATTAATGGCTTCATTGAAGAGAAGCATACCATTCACATCTCCACCCAATTTATTTCTATCTGAAGGCTGTCTACAGAAGTTAAAATCTCCCATAATAAGCCAATCCACATCATCAGACATATCAATGCTGCCAAACCAGTCCAAAAATTCAGACTTTTTTCAGATAAACATGGCCCATAAATGTTGGAGAGGATCCAGGATTTATTGGACAAGAGGGAAGTCAAGGTTATGGAGATAGAAAACTCATTGAGAAAAGAAAGCTGTCCAGAAAATAGGGAGCCATTCCAAATGGTGATCAAGCCTCCAGATGCACCTCTGGAGGGAAGAAATTCAAACTTGGTAAATTTGGAGGGCAAAATTTTTAATGTAGGAGCTATCAAAATCCTCGCTTAGTTTCTTGGAGATGATAATGTCACAACCAGACTCCTCAATTTTGCTTCTGAGAGCAGACCATTTTTTTTCAGAGTTGATTCCCCTGATATTCCAATTCAAGATCTTCCAAGTTCTTGTGTTATTCATTAAGAAACCAGAAGTAAGTATAGATATGGGGTGATATAAATAGTGTAATCACCCAGGAGAGGAAACAACAAAAATAGAGACAAAAGTCAACCCAATTCAGGTTACCACAGAGATTATCCATAATAAGTACCATCCACATTGCAAATCCACAAACACAGCACACATAACAGGGAGTCAACAAGACTCCAGCAAAAGATATAGTTTGATACATTAGCACACTTAAGAAGAGGTCTTATTCTTGGCTTGCTGTCCACAGGTACCAAAGCCCTGCTTCTTCTTGCCACCAAATCCCAAGTGGAAGAGGGCCCTCCTTTAGTGCTGCCTTTTGTAGGAGCCTTAAGCCACATCATTGACCTTCCCTTTCTTGAGCAGCCTCTTTCCAGGTCCCCATCCTTGACCTTGCAGAATGAAGCGAAGATTTTTAACCACTTTGGAATTCAGGCAAGGAGGAGCAGCATTACAAACCAGGCAATCAACAATTTGACAATTTAAGTGACTTTTAAAACCCCCATTTAATTCAACAATTCTAGGGCTTCTTCTCACCTCAGATTCCACAAGAGGTTCCTTGCCCTTTCTCTTTCTAGCAGGGGTCGAAGGAGAGCACAAGATTTATTTGCTTCAATACCCAGGCAAGAAGGAGGCATCTGGGAAAAGCTCTTATTAGGAATGATGAAAGAGATTGAACTTTCCTCAGCAATAGGTTCTTTAATAATTTCCCATAAAGGAGAAGTAATAAATCCCTTGACCCAGATAAACTTCTCAGGAGTAGCAAGCATTAGAGTAATGAAGTTAAACCAACTTACAGGAATATCACACTTAAGAGAGCCCATTGGAGAAACACATGCAATGATATTGGTTGATCCATATGTGGTTTGTGGAAAGAACACACATGCAATGACTCTGGTGGATCCATGTGTGGTTTGTGGAAAGAACACACATACAATGCCATTGGTTGATGTTGGGTCCGCAGCATAGAAAACAAAAATTTTCCTACGGTGTGAACTACACGCCAAGATCTATCTACTAGGTACAAAGCAACGGGTGGACATACATCCAACGAGAACTTACCCTCGTAGACAACGAGCTTTGTTAACGAGTAGGAACTCGTGGTTGATGTAGTCGTACACTTGCCGATCTCAAGATCGTGATGAAGCCCAGTAGGTCCGGCTCTAGCACGTCCATCAGATCCAGCTCCAGCACCACCAAGTCCAGCACCGCAAAGCAGCGGTGCATCCGTGATCGCACACACGTCCGGTACCCCGACAACCTCCGTCCCTTGCTCCAAAGAAAGCAGCAAGCAACTCCTTTCCAGATAAAGCCACCGGGAACATGTATCTCGCTAATCCGAGACCATGGGGGAATAATACTAGAGGGGGAGAGAGATCCTTCACAAGGAGGTGTGTATGAGAAGTGAGGAGGGGGTGGCCTTTTATAGGAGGAGGGGGGTGCCCCTCCTTCATGGCCGGCGCATGGAGGAGGTGACCCTTCACCTCCTCCATTCATGTGGTGGTAACTCCCTCCACATAAATTTGCCCCTTCACATTCTCTTTTAAAGTCTCCACTTTAAATGCATTAAATTTCTCCAAATTTAATGCTCTCTCATTTAACTCTTTTATTATTTTTATTCAGAATTTTGTTAATTACTTTAATTAACAAACGTTCACATAAAACCCCCTGCAACATTTCAATATTACATGCAGAACCAATTTCAGCAATTTCACCCGAAACAGTTTCGGTGTCTATTGAAATAATTCCAGCGCTTTCTTAAATCTTTATCTGAAACATATTTGCTCCAAATGGTGTCGGTATACCTTAAGTGTGTCACCCTACGGTTCGCGAATAATGCAGACATGATCGAGACCCCTCTCCGATCAATAATCACCAGCGGGACCTGGAGATCCATACTGACTCCTACACATTCAACGATGACTTCTGTGATCGTGAGAACCTTTAACGCTAGTAACTAAATCCCTTTGTCCCGCGATAAATTACATGTCCGAGATTCGATCATCGGTATCTCCATACCTAGTTTGATCTCGTTACCGACATGTACTCTTTTCTCGTTCTCGTGATATAACATTCTAGTGATCACATCACTTGCTTGCAAGCTATTTCAATGTGATATCACCGAGAGGGCCCAGAGTATATCTATCTGTCATCGGGATTGACAAATTCCACTCTTGATCCATGAGCCTCAACATAACACCTTCATAGCACTGAACCCATCTTTATAGTCACCCTGTTACGGTGTGACGTTTGATGTTATCAAGATACCCTTCCGGTGTTAGCAATTAACATGATCTCATGGTCTACGGATAAAGATTACTTTGTATGATGTTATAGCAATATAAACATAATGACTTGATCGTAATGCTATACTTCGGATGAATGTTCATCACATCATTCCACCAATGGTGTGACCTTGTTATTAACAACATCCAATGTCCATGATCAGGAAACCTTGATCATCTTGTTAATCAACAAGCTAGTCTATAAGAGAGGCATGACTAGGAACCCTTTTTGTTTATTAAACACACATGTATTGATGTTTCCGAATCAATACAATTCTAGCATGTAAAATAAACATTTATCATAAACATGGAATAAGATAATAACCACTTTATTATTGCCTATCGGGCATATTCCCTTCAGTTGATCCATGTGTGGTTTGTGAAAAGAATACACATGCAATGCCATTGGTTGATCCATGTGTGGTTTGTGGAAAGAACACACATGCAATGCCATTGGTTTATCCATATGTGGTTTGTGGAAAGAACACACATGCAATGACACTGGTTGATCCATATGTGGTTTGTGGAAAGAACACACATGCAATGACTCTGGTGGATCCATTTGTGGTTTGTGAAAAGAACACACATGCAATGACTCTAGTGGGTCCATATGTGGTTTGTGAAAAGAACACACATGCAATGACTCTAGTGGATCCATATGTGGTTTGTGGAAAGAACACACATGCAATGACCACTGGTTGATCCATATGTGGTTTATGGAAAGAACACACATGCAATGACACTGGTGGATCCATATGTGGTTTGTGAAAAGAACACACATGCAATGAATCTAATGTTGGTTTTATTATAAGAACACACATGCAATGACTCTAGTGGGTCCATATGTGGTTTCTGAAAAGAGCACACGTGCAATGACTCTAGTGGATCTATATATGGTCTATGGAAAGAACACACATGCAATAACCACTGGTTGATCTATGTGTGGTTCATGACATGAACAGACATGCAATGAACACTAGTGGATCCATATGTGGTTCTTGACAGGAACACACATGCAATGACATTTTTTTATCCATGTGTGGTTCATGACATGAACACACATGCAATGACATTGCTTGATCCATATGTGGTCTGTGGAAAGAACACACATGCAATGACACTGTTTGATCCATAAGTGGTTTGCGGAAAGAACACACATGCAATGACTCTAGTGGATCCATGTGTCGTTTGTGGAAAGAACACACATGCAATGCCATTGGTTGATCCATGTGTGGTTTGTGAAAATAATACACATGCAATACCATTGGTTGATCCATGTGTGGTTTGTGGAAAGAACACACATGCAATGCCATTGGTTTATCCATATGTGGTTTGTGGAAAGAACACACATGCAATGACACTGGTTGATCCATATGTGGTTTGTGGAAAGAACACACATGCAATGACTCTGGTGGATCCATGTGTGGTTTGTGAAAAGAACACACATGCAATGACTCTAGTGGGTCCATATGTGGTTTGTGAAAAGAACACACATGCAATGACTCTAGTGGATCCATATGTGATTTGTGCAAAGAACACACATGCAATGACATTGGTTGATCCATATGTGGTTTGTGAAAAGAACACACATGCAATGACTCTAGTGGATCCATATGTGGTTTGTGGAAAGAACACACATTCAATGACCACTGGTTGATCCATATGTGGTTTGTGGAAAGAACACACATGCAATAACACTGGTCGATCCGTGTGTGGTTTGTGGAAAGAACACACATGCAATGACTCTAGTGCTGGTTTTAGTATAATAACACACATGCAATGACTGTAGTGGGTCCATATGTGGTTTGTGAAAATAACACACATGCAATGACTCTAGTGGATCCATATGTGGTTTGTGGAAAAGAACACACATGCAATGAACACTGGTGGATCCATAAGTGGTTTGTGGAAAGAACGCACATGAAGTGAACACTGGTTGATCCATATGTGATTTGTGAAAAGAACACACATGCAATGCCATTGGCTGATCCATATGTGTTTTTTGAAAATAACACACATGCAATGACTCTAGTGGATCCATATGTGGTTTGTGGAAAGAACACACATGCAATGAACACTGGTTGATACATGTGTGGTTCATGACAGGAACACACATGCAATGACATTGCTTGATCCATATGTGGTTTGTGACAATAACACACATGCAATGCCATTGGTTAATCCATGTGTGGTTTGTGGAAAGAACACACATGCAATGACTCAAGTGGGTCCATATGTGGTTTGTGAAAAGAACACACATGCAATGACTTAGGGGGATCCATGTGTGGTTTGTGGAAAGAACACACATGCAATGAACACTGGTGGATCCATATGTAGTTTGTGGAAAGAATACACAAGCAATGACACTGGTGGATCCATATGTGGTTTGTGAAAAGAACACACATGCAATGACTCTAGTGCTTGTTTTGGTATAAGAACACAGATGCAATGACATTGTTTGATCCATGTGTGGTTTGTGAAAAGAACACACATGGAATTACGCTAGTGGATACATATGTGGTTTGTGGAAAGAACACACATGCAATGACCACTAGTGGATCCAAATGTGGTTCATGACAGGAACACACATGCAATGACTCTAGTGGATACATATGTGGTTTGTGGAAAGAACACACATGCAATGAACTCTAGTGGATCTATCTTGGCATAATTTGATGTATGCCATGATGTATTTCATTGTAAAAGACACCCACTTTCCATTTTTATACTACTCAGCTTTGCCCTTGGTTTTTTGATACTACCCAGTTTTGCCCCCTCTCTCTCTTTCGTAGAAGCCCAAACCTGTGTGCACTCTGTCTGCTACGCCCTGATTGGTTGTCACAGTTGTCACGCGGATCGTGCGCACCAACCGTTGATCCTGTGTGATCCAACGAGGCTCATTGCACACGTCATGCCCTTCACAGGACAGCGCGAGACAGCACGGACATCTCCCTCAACGAGACTTCTACAAGAAGGAACATGATGCCATCCATGGAAAAAGTCGTCGAGTGGTCATGTCATGTTTAATCTAGTCTACAAAGGCTACAAGTCTACTGCACGGCAACTGGTCATCCACGGCCCATGGGCTATACCATTTTTACTATGCAACACGCCTGCACTCTCACTTCCGACAGACCCCCACCACACGAACCTTCCACGCGACAGCCGCAGCCGGAAGAGCTGCCTACCGAGGCCCTCGAGGAGACCTAAACGTCGTCGCATTAAAAATCCAGCCTATCGGGTCCTCCATTTGCACTTATCCACTACCCTCTCTTCCCTATCTAGCAAAACCCCACAATCTTGAACGTACTTGCATGAACCTTCTCCATGAAAGCAGTGCGTGGGGGTGAGTGTCCGGGCATCGCTGCCGGGGTGGTGCTTCACGCGGCAGATCTGGAGGAGCATCACGCAACACAAGGCGAGGAGGACGTGCAGTTCAACCCCTTGGGGGACCATGTGCTCGCCGGTGCTGACGACTTCGGAGGCGCCGATAGGGCGTGGAGTTCGACGAACACGCTCCGCTCGTGTACCCGGAGGTACATCTATTTCTACATGTTTCATATTTTCTGCTCGAGCTTAATCTATCCTAGCGTCATAAAAATCTAGTCCTAATGATAGAATGCAACGTACGAACCGGTACATGGAGAGATCTAGTCTGTTCTGAATGAATCCACATTATTTATTTATTAATAAGTTATCAAGAACACAAACCACATTAATTTAGGAGCGAGCTGGGGAGATGGCCGTAATGAACTACTGAACCTGTATAGACATGTTATTGCATCGAAAGTAACTCGAAATGGTGGAAGGAATATATATTTATTATTTTGCTCATTTTAGTTTGTATTCCATACATTACAGGTGGATTCAAGTGAGATGGACTCTGACAAGGAGACCAAGGACAACAAGAGCCACCATGTCATGAAGAAGCTCAAGAGCGGGATAATCCCTTTCCGCACTCGACTTGGGGAGCTCAAGTGCCCTTTCTGTAAGAAAGGAGTCAACCCGAGGATTGCCAGCTTGATTCAGCATGCGGTTGGCATCGGTAAAAGCCCGACTAGTAAACATAAGTCGGCGACCAAGGCTAAGCACGCTGCTTATGGAAAATTCCTAAGGGAGTATGTCAAGACCGGCCTAGTGTCCCCTTACTTAGGAATCAACAACTTCTAGCCGACCAACCCATCACTATGCTGGCCCGGCCACTAATAATATTTAGTTCTCTTACCGTATCTAGACCCTTAAACTATGGGGATTTCTATTTTCATATCCTTCAAAATGTATTCAAGTTCATCTGTTTATGGAGTTAAAGTTCCGGTGGCATACTCTAGTTTTGCATGGATAGAGGGGTGCCCCTGACAGATATAAGGGTTATCATGTTCGCTAGGTCACAAAGGATCAACGGTTGGTGGGCATGATCCGTGTGACAACTGTCTCGACCAATCAGAGCGTAGCAGCGAAGATGAGCACAAGTGCAGAGATGGATACAAAGAGAGGGGAAAACCGAGTAGCACTTAAGAACCAAGGGAAAAACTAAGTAGAACTTAAAAACCAAGGGCAAAACTGAGTAGAACTTAAAAATCAAAGGCAAGAGTGATAAAGGGATTCAAATAGAAAATAGAAAATGATTTAAAAATGGAACCAAACCGCCAGTGTTACGCTCGAGGGCAAAACTTAGTACAACTGAATCGCCAGGGTTAGACACGACGGAAAAAACGTGACTCACGGTACGCGTGTGCGATGCACGGGGCGGTATCGGACATGTGCCGTGCACGGTGCATTAGCGTACGTGGTGCACGGTAGTGCAACGAAACGTTGCTTCCCTTCTCCTTTAATAGAGGCCTCCCCACTCCCACTCATCACGCACTCGCTCACTCAACCGTCTCCACTGTCCTATCACCTTCTGCAAACGCCCAACAAAACTCCAACCACGCCGACGATGGAGAAGAACGACGCGGTGGCCATCGGCGCCTCCAAGGCCGCCGGCGAGGAGCCGCCGTCCCCGTACAGACCCCCGTCCCCATCCCCGCATCTGCCGTAGCCGCCGGCGAGGAGGCCCCTGCCGGTCTCGGACAGATCTCGCTTGGCTGGGACCCCTACAAGGAGGTTGTCTACATAAGGCCGGAGAACCCCTACGACACTAGCATCGCCGACCCATGGTCGGAGGTAACAAGGGTTTTCTCCCCTTCCCTTGTTCTTCCCCCGTTCCCATCGTTGGATGCTAGATCGTATGTTATTAGGGCTCAGCTGTTCATATTTTTACAGTAGCTAATCCTCTTGTGTTAGATCTCGATTTTCGATGAATCCCCCTATTCGTAGTTGGGATCATTATTCGATTTGGTTTGAGATTTGGGGAATAATCGGGAGATCTCATTCGGTTAATTTATGCAAAAAATCAATCCCGATAAGCAAAGTATCTCAATCATGTCCTTATTTCACTCTACTTTTTTTTCCAACAGGAGGATAGTAGCGACCTCCGCAGCGACGACGAGTCCAAGGACACCAAGACTCGTCATGTGCTGAGGAGGCTAAAGTCCGGCCAGTACAACAACTTCTTCGCTGACGACGTGTACAGGTGCCCCTTCTGCCCCACCAGGAGGCTCCGCACAACAGACTTCAACTCCCTCATGAAGCATGCCGATGACGTGAGGACCTGCGGCGAGTCCGTGAACATCCACGGCTTCATGGCCAAGCACCAGGCGCTCGGTCTTCACCTCCGCAACCTCCAGAAGGTGGCTATCGAGGAGGGTCTCATGCCCCCGATCAGACCCAAGGCACCCAAGGTCAAGGGGCTGGGCAGCAAGAAGTGGAGGCGCCCGGAGGGAGGCGGATGCCCTCTGGCGAGAGGCCACGAGGGCCATCGATCATTCTTCTTTGTAAAGCGCTTTTTGTCTTGTCGTGTTGAACACATCACCTTTGTGGAGCAGCCTAATTGTCAAACCTCGTTAAGTACTGTACTATATAACCTATATTAGCTGCTTTATCTACATCTGCTCTGTTTACTGAATTTATTTATGGTGCTGGTTTGTTTTGCTGCTCTAGATTTGCTACCAGATTGGGGAAAAACGAGGGCAAAAGGAACAATGAATAAAGAGAGAAGCTGCTCTAGATTCCCTACCTTTTTGGGGGAAAACACAACTGTTAGCGAGAGAGGGGAAAAGGCGCTCTTAAAAAGGCCAAATAACAAAAAAAACTTCCAATTTAGGCGTCAGGGCGCACGTAACGGCCAAGCCTTTGACCAGATGACACCCCCCTCCGAGCGCATGTGAGGGCTTCGGAATATCGGGAGGGAAAAAGTGAGGACAAACGAGACACAATGTTGCTATAGCTAAATCTGACAAAAAGCTGAATTTGGCTAGAGCTCCATAATGTAGCTATTCTAAATCCCTAAACTATGTGGTGTGTTAAAACCTAATGCTTTTCCATCGACACGTGTGTTGCAAAGTTGCTTGATCGTGCATGCTTACACAAGTGGCCTACAGAGAAACTTATAGAAGCATGGGCAAACAAGCTTTATTTTGACAAATTCTGGACAAGCTTTGCGCAATCGGCAGGCCTGATCGGCTGGGCAGCTGCCCCGGGGTGCAGGGATGCTAGGTCCATGTCTATGCTTACACTTCTTAAACTTGTTAGGAATACTAGCTGTACACTTCCTTCTGTATTGTCACGTTACGTCGTGTCAGCACCGTGCACCCGCTGCGGATCGGCAACGGGACGGTGGTCTACGTGACCGGTCTCTGCCACGTCAAAGCCACGTTGCACACCCGTCCCATCGCCTACCGGAGGGATGCCAAATTTAATCGCTAGGATTGGAAACCAACTGTGCTCGCCTGGTCAAACTTGCTTCCACATGGGTATGACCGGAATATTGGTAAACGCAATTTAAGCATCGTCTTCCGTCTCCTCAGCACATCACTGTGCAAAAATCCCCAACTCATTCCTTCCGCCGCCCTCCACCGCCGCCGCAGCCACTATAAGAACCATCAACGCTGCTGCAGGCACCGCCTCCGCCGGGCCATACCACCGCAACAGATCACTCCACCACCACGCCCAGTCCCAGCCACTGCTACCGACCCTAGGCCACCGTCGCCCCATTAGCTGCTGCCATGGACGTAGAGTACAGCGTGTTTGGTGACGAGAGCGACTTCATCGACGAGTACACCGTCACTGCCCATGGCACCACCAAGCTGATGGTCGTCCCCACACATGCGTCAGTGGAGGTCGCCAAGGTCATCACAATGTACGAGCGGTAGCTACAGGAGCCGATGGGCAGGTACAAGATCATCGGCCTTGACCTCGAGTACATCAAAGATAGGAAGAGGACGAGGCTTTTGCAGCTATCCATGCGCAACCACTGCCTCCTATACCACGTATGTAGGGCCAAATTTGTATGCCCGGAGCTTCGCGAGTTCCTACATAGGAGGGAGATCTACTTCGCCAGCGTCGACATCAAGAACGACACTCTGAAGCTAGAGCGGGATCTCCTTGTTCATGTCGTCAATCATGTCGATCTCCAAAGTTTGTGGAGGTACCCGGATGGCGGTACGGGGAAAGCCGGCATGGCTAGACTCGCTGCCGACATCATCGTCCGCGAGTACGGCGGCATGAAAGTCGAGTTCCCGAAGCACCTGCACGAGCGATGGGAGTGGAGGCACCTGGATTACAATGCGATCAAGTACGCAGCCAGGGACGCGTATGTCTGCAATGAGATGCTCAATAGGATCTGGCGGGTGGGTGAGTGTGCTGTTTACCACTACTAGTTTTGCATTTTGTTCCTAGTTTTATCTCGCCTGTATTTTATCTCGCATGCATTTTCTAAGCATTCCGTGTGTAAGAACCAAGCTCGTATGATCCCTGTGCTATTAGCTACTTAACCTGTATGAATTACATTCCCCCTTTTGTATGCTCAACATTCATTCTTACAAATTTCGTCTGTGCCATTTGCATGTAGCAGAATCCAGGACTGACATGCATAAGGTGTGATACAGTCATAAGTCATAACCAAACCCATATTATAGCGAAGGATACAATCATAATCAAACCCAGATTATAGTTTGACAAAGGTAATACACAGCAGTTCGTAATTTCTCACATAGTGTACTTCTGAAATAACATGTTTTCATAAACACAACAATCATGCACTAAAAGTCTACATCCTAGCCTGTTGGAGAAGGCAACCGATCCCAGGATGCCTTCGATCGCTTGCCCCGGCTTGTAGATTCATCTACACTCCGGCATCTGGGGCAAACAACCTGCCTTGGTGGTGGTTCAATGATGCGATGCCTGGAACGAGATTTTACAATCTGGCGGTATAGCTCGTGGCTAACATACCCGTCAATTGCAGTGTACTTCAGATTAGGTTCAGAAAGTGGCTTATCCTCCCAGTAATCGTGCCCTAAATGCCTCCACGAACATCTCGTCAATTTGCCCTTCATGTCAGCGTACCACGGGTCGATGAGTTCGGAGGCAAGAGCGGCCATCCCGGTCTTGCTGCCCTTTATCCCTGGGATCCAGTAAATTTCCTGGATGTCCACTCTGCACTCCTTTGGGATTCTAATGTTGACAGTCGGGCTTTTAAGCAGTTTAGTGTCATTCGTGATGTCAACACTAGTAAATGTTATGTGCTGGTTCACGAGAAAGTCATGAAACAGATCCCTAATGCTTTTGCCCCACCTACATGAAAACGAATTCAGACAAATAATATAGCAATAACTTTTGCAAACAGACGGTTCAGGAACAAAAAGACAGCAAAGTCTACCAGATCCCATCAGTCCCCTTCTCACAAAAAGGTTGGTATACGAGGACGTGCCCCTTCATGGAGAGTTGCACCACGGCGATCCTACGGTGATCGCGGCTGTACTCGAGGTCGATACCTACAAACCTGTTTTCTTCGAACTGCAGCCAACTCGTGTAATTATTCAGAGTGTTCCTCACCGTCCGAGGGTCGGTGGTGTAGACGACATCGATCTTCTTCCCGCCATGTACTTCTATGTCGAAGTGCGCAGTTTCTTGCCTGCCGTTGTTTCGGACGTCCGGAGAGTCCATGACTACTGGCAAGAGGGAAAGGATACGGAGGAAGAGGGTGATGTGGTGGTGGAGGAAATGGATGAGGCCGTGGAGGATAAAGATGATGAGGCTGTGGAGGAGGAAATGAGATGGAGAAGTGAAAGATTGGAACCGCCCTTACCAATATCTAGAATGGTGCACGACCATTCGTAGTAGGGTGAAGGTGGAGAAAAACGGCAGTTTTACACGTCGACGCTAGCGCTTCCTAAAACTTATTCTGTTCCACTTGCATGCGGTGGAATCGAGGTCTGCCATGCACGATCCAAGTCAAAGCGTAAACGCGTTTGCTGCGTCTTACCTTCACTACCGGCTGCAGGCCGCACATTTCTCTCTCTTACGCATTATTTTTTCACTTCCTCTAGACGGTTTTGGTGCCCGCCCTCAATAATTACGCCCCCCTTCCTTGTCTTCCACGCGGACGAGAACTGGCGGCAGCGGCGATTCCTTGCAGATTCACTCCCCACTCGAACAACTGCCCCCATCCCTGATTCCACCCCCTCTCGAATCCATCCGCCTCCTTATCACAACGCCTCCATTAATCTACCGGATTCCAGACTCCATTTGCAGCTATGGGTAGAGCTTGGGGTAGCAGCAGGCTGAAGCGAAAGGCATGCGACGACGACGCGGATGGCTAGGGCGACCGCCACCACGAGGATTGGTGATGGCCGAACCTGAGCACCGCGAACATGCACAGGATCGCCTCGGGGTTGGACATCATCTCTACCGGCCGCCTCACTCGCTGCATCCCTGGCTACCGCTTCACGATGCAGGACATGGACGAACAACCGTTCGGCACGCTAAGCCTTCTTTACCCCGATAACAGCAAATGGCCAAACGACCGCGATGGCCACGTAAGTTCCAGTATCTAGCTTATTCGTTCAGTCATATCGTTGATTCATATGTGCTGAACTCTCATCGGAATCCTATGTTCCTTTCGTCGAACATGTTGTGTGCACGCGCGGTTTGAACAAATATTACCATTTAAGACTATTTTATACAGCGGAAGCTCTGCTCGTACCTGATATTCTGGTATTTTCGTAGTGACATAGTCTCACTTTAGGTGATACACGAGTTGTCAATTTCGATTTGCAATGGAATGCCTGCTAGGTGATATTCTGTTTCCTAAAATAAAAACAAATAGATTAGACGATTTAAGGCTGTTATGCCCCGAGCTATTTATGATCATTGTTAGGAGTTTGTTCTGGGGGCTCTGCTCCTACTCCATATATTGGGTATCTTCATAGTGACACAGGCACAATTTAGGCGATATCTGAGGAGACACTCGTATTTAGGCGATATTTTATGTACTTTAATCTGAAGGTCCAGTTGTCAAATTTTATTTGCAATGGAATCCATGCTAGGTGATTGTACCAAATGACAACAAACTCTGCAGAATATTCATGCAAAACTGATGCTGCTGGATAAGTGGTCAGAATAAGTAGTGGTGAATATCAAGGAAAAGAAGAGACGGAAATGGAAGATGACTAGAACTGGGTGGGTGGCAACGGCGAGTGGCTGATCCTTTTATCACAGGATGGGAGTATTTGGACTCTAAAAAATGGCTACAGATCGTTGAGACTTACATTGCCATCTTTGGAGGGTGTCGGCATCACTGCATTCAACAACGGGTGGCCATCGCCCATTTCCGAATTCGCTTACAGGTTCAACATGGCAGAACTTGACCTCCTGAAGGTACAACTCCCACATAGACCACTGGAGGGGGCGTGGAAGACCTAGGAGTACGACCTCTTAGCGGTGTTTGACAAGGCAATCACATTCATTAGATGCCTAGAAGACAAGGAATGGACAGTCTTGCGCGACGACTTCCTACGGCCAGAGAAGTATGTCGACGCCGTCTTCACCTACAACTACTCTTCGTACAAATCGCAACGCATTTATGCAGTCACTAAACCTAGCGGCGACGTGCATGTTTGGGAGCCATCCATTTGGTGTCATATAGCATGTAAAATCCCATTCAAAATTCTGCTTACTGACTGTAAGTAACACGCAGGTACCCACGCAGCCCCGTGCATCATTCCAGCTCTGGTCATCGAAGATGCAGTAGCAGATGCTGAACTTGGAACACGGCGCTGGTTCCTGGCACCTCTCGGAGGCGACACGGAACAGGATGATGAACTCATGTGGATTCATATCAGGGAACACTAAACAACGTTGGTGATACAATAGAACATATGGGGACACAACTTTCTTCATACCCATCACTGCGGTGTCACGTTTTCTCGAGGTCCACATGCCCATCCAAAGACCCAATAGAGCAAGTCTGGAGCAGAGTCGACAACCTGAAGGGACAATTTGTGTTTCTTGGGATCAACTACCCTTTCTTTGTCGGAGCCCCTGGAGCTGTTGAACCTGTAATTTCTCAGGCATCCCTGGCTCTTGATGATGCTGTTGGTGTTGGTGGTGGTGGAGCTGACGAAGAACTAGCTGCTGCTGCTCCTGGTGAAACTGACGAAATACTTGGTGATGCTGCTACTGGTGAAGCTAACGAAATACTTGCTAATGCTGCTGCTAGTGAAGCTGACGAAATACCTGCTGAGGCTGCTGCCGGAGTCCAGGAAGAACATGCTGGTGTTGTTGCTGAGGTGCCAGCACTTCCAGTATTTATAGCAGACTGTGTGTTTGCTTCACACTCACGCGCCTATCATGTTGACACTCTAGATCCGACCTGGGCGAATCCACGCGTCGGGGAGGGGCCTACAATTGGCTCATCGCTGGGGTCAAATGCGATTTGATGGAGAATGCCGCACGCAAACGCAGCATTCTGGTTCGTTCCGACGATACCACCAGCTCCAGGGACCTAGTGCTCATACTGGCAGATCCGATGAACCATTTGTCTTTATCTTTATCATTAGTTACGCTTATTTGTGTAAAGACTAAGCTGTGCTTATTTGTGTAAGACTAAGTTAGGCCTAACTGCGTAATATTCAGTGAAGCCCAGCTTTTCTTTCCACGCCCATAACAACAGAATTGCAGCATAGAACATACAAAGGTAATGTGCATACTAGGCATTTTTGCTCAGGATAACAACCACTTCAAGCAAATGATACATGGTGTATGCATTTGAACGCATCACTAGAATGTGCCACCTATTGATGATTGATGACATGGATCTAGCTTTTCTGCGTGTATTTGCATTGAATCGCTCATTGATTTGTTCACATATTTTTTGGCAATGGCTGATGAACTCCACTCTCTTGGTAACTTCCTTCGTCAGCGAGCACTTGTTGATGCAATGCAAAGTACAGAACATGGTCGTCATCGTCATTTGATTTAGGTTCTCTATATTTCGTCATCACGGAGCTACTAATTTCAAATGAAAATCTAGTAAACAACATATGTGTACATTGTTAGAGTATGCTACGGCCACAATGCATACATGTTTTTCTACAATCACAAGAAGAAAACTTGATGCATTTTCACCTTGTTGGCGTTGTGCCGAACTGGGTGGATGCGGCTTTGGGGTTTGGAGAGGAAGGCGCCGTGGCTGGTGCGTGTGCGACCACGGTGACGGCGAGCTCGGATTCTGAAGGAGGCCAACAGGTCCGAGCATGGTCGACATGGTGACAAATCTCACCCGAGAATGAATTTCCGTCCCCGCGCCGTGCCATGGGTGCGGCCATGGTGAGGGCGAGCTCCGATTCGGGATGGGGAGGAGAATAGGGCCGAACAGGTTCGTCCAAATCCTAGGTCCGCACCACGGCCACGACTACAGATTGCCGCCCCGGAGGAAGAAGAAGACGTGTAAAGGATGCATGCGCCAACGCTGCAAGCCTACATGGCAGCCATGACGGCAGCGACATAACGGCGAAACAGGGGGAGCCCAACTTGACGGCCGCTAGCCTGATATTTTGTATTAAAACGTAAAGTTTAATTCGTGCCGAAAAAGATCCTCTGAGTATTTGGCACGCCAACTTTAGGCAACGCAGCTGATTGTAAGCATCTTGGGTACCGCGTTGTCTGGGCGCCCCAACTTTCGGGCCACAAAATGATATTCTCCGTCTCCACACCCCACTCCCTGCCATTTTCTGCCACACCCCACTCCCTGCCATTTTCCACCGTATGGTTAAACCCGGTGTAGTAATACTTTTACCATCAAGTCAATTGGAGATTTGGAGTGCCTATTCAACACTCCATGATGTACTGAGTGTTTAATATAAATCTTATCTACTGATACAGGTGCACTCTGAAGAAATTGAATTGTTGTATATGTATATGTATATGTATATGTATGGCAAGGATTGAATACAAATCTTAAATCACGTTTTAACTAGTATAGCTAATACACATTCGAAAAAAAGAACTGAGTTGAAGTATAGTATATGTATGAAGTGGCCGAGTTCCCATCGCTACTAAGTTGCCGTTGTCGCCGGACCGCTGCTGCGCGAGTTAATTGGATAAAACTACCACAATTCGATAGTCTGTACGAGTCAGTATCAGTTTTGGTAATTTTTGCGAGTCAGTATCAATTTTGAGGTGCAAATCACACTAATTTTCTTTGAATAGCAGTTTGACATGCTTCCTGACAAGTGGGACCCATCTGCATAGCTGACTAGTCAATAAAAATTGCCACGTAGACCATTAACTAGAGCCGACTAGTAAAAAAATGCAACATGTACACTTTGACGGTGGCGCAACAGCGGCTAGTTCAGCTCGGCTTTGATCGGCTTGCGTTGGATTCTGATTGAGCGAGGTGGAGTTTTCTATGGATCGAAACCGTCCCTGCGTGCATCATGTTCTAGAAACCATCTAAGCCCAATAGTGCAGCGCACCTGTATCTTCTTCTTCCGATTCTCATACGAACAAACAGAGCAGCGCGCAACAACGTCCATGGCGTGTCGCTGCGCCACCCTCCCCTTGCCCAGCTCGCCGCCCGTCGCGAGGTTCTTTGCGTCGCCACCCTAGGCCCTGACCACGCGCACACGCGCTGGCGGCGCTCGGCACTCTTCCTTGACCACGTCCTGCGCGGCGCGTCCGCCACTGAGGTCCCCGCTCTTCGCGCTCAAGTCCCCGCTCTTCGCGCTCAAGTCGTCGACCTCCGCCTCGTGTTGGCTTCTTGTACCGTGACCTCAACAGATTGGGTTCACTGTGCATGTGCAGCAGCTTGCCGAACGCCGTGCTCGCCGCTGCCACGCTCGCTGCCCCGCATGTGCAACAACTCGCCGGACTCCATACTCGCCGCCTCCACACTTGCTGCCCGACATGTACAGCAGCTCGCCGGACTTCGTGCTCGTCGCCGCGCGCTCACTGCCCCGCAACGTGGCGGCACACGCCGACCTCCATGCTCGGCGCCATCGCGCTTGCTGTCCCGCGCGTCGGCGAGCTCCTCCTCCGCCCAGTCGCGCGACTGCGACGCCATGGCCTCCTCGTCCCGCGCCCCCGCGGCTGCTCCGCTGCAGCTACGCCCTCGCCGACCGCCCACTGCTCCGCTCCCTGCGCGCGGGAACTGTGTGTTGGCCATGTAGCTGGAGAACAGGAGCGGGTGCAGTGGGAATCGACGTGGCATGTTTTTTTGGGAGAACCGACGTGGCATTTTTTTTGACTATTCCTCTCTATATATGGGTCCCACCTGTCAACGAGCGTGTTAATGTGCTGTTAGATGAAAATTAGTGTAATTCACAATGTTGTGGCTCAAAAGTGGTACTGACTCGCAAAGATTATCGAAAGTGGCACTGACTCGTACAGACAGCCTCAATTGTTGTAGTTTTGTGCAATTAACTCCTGCTGCGCCGAGCGCGACACTACTGCTAGCGACACCGCGAAGGGTTGAAATATTTGACAACCTAAAAAAAAGTTTATAGTATATAATTAGCTAGTACCACATGAAGCTAGTACCGTGGAACGTAAAGTTTATATAGAAGTGCTTTTTTTCTTTTTTTTAAAAGAGAACTTGTCTATTAGCTAGACATACAAATGTTTGCCTCGAGCATTACAAGTTCTCTTACAGAGATGGGCAGGACTTCTGTCATCTCTTTTTCACCTAACGAAAAAGCAAGTTTAGCAAGTGCATAAGTAATCCTGTTTGTGTCCTTCTTGGAGTGTGTGACGATGTATCTGTCGAGGCTAAATAAGATTTTCTTGGCCGCCTCATAGACAAAGAAAGATCTTGATCGATCTTGGGTCTTGGCTCTCAGCGCAGTTGTGGAACCAACATTGTCCATCTCGAGGATGATATTCTTGAGGCTGAGGCGAGCGACAGCCTGTAAGTCAAGCATGGCTGCTCTCCCTTAAGCTTATTCTGCATCTCGACAGTTGGGGAGGTTGGCGCAGGCAACGAAGATGACTGATCCGTTGCTGTCTCTTACAACAGCGCCTGCACCACCGATGACAGAGTTAGCTGGCAGGGAGCCATCAGTATTGAGCTTGACCCAGCCGGTCGGAGGAGCAGACCAGGCAAGTGGGCCAGTGACCGGGCGTGTGGAGGTGTTGCCGCCCAGTTCTTGCGCACCCTTGCCTTTCAGGTCTAAGAGCACATGTGGAGGCCTAAGGAGGTCTCGATCGAGGGCCTAAAGGAAGGCCACCGATCTAGCAATTGATTCCTTGCCCTCATTGTGGATCACATCGTTCCTCAGATGCCATGAGCGCCAAAGAGTAGCAGGATTCTAGCTTTCATCTGAACATCAGCTTGGGACAGCAGCAACTGCAGCCAGTCCTTGCCAGTAAAGCAAAACTTCGAATCATTGGGCAGGTTCCACTTCTCGCGCATAGCTTGACGGAGCGCTCTAGCTTTAGTGCAGGATACAGTTGCATGGTGAGCATTTTTAGTACCATTGCCGCAAATAGAGCAGATGGCATTCAGCTCAAGAGTTCTTCAGCATTTGTTGTCTTTGTTAGCCAGGAAATTAGTGGCCACCCTCCAGCCAAAAACTCTGACTTCCAAAGGGACGTCTGCTCTCCAAATGTTTTTCCAGATTGTTCAGTCTCCCTCTCTGGTTTCTTGTGTCTTCATTGCCTCGCGCCTATTGCTGTAGATTCTAGGCCAGGTGTTGGGGATATACTTTCCAGGTATCCTCACTATGCCTCACTGACCAGGGTGGCCCACTTCGGATTAGAGCTTTGTTTCACGGGCGGCCCAATCAGGGAGAAGAGACGGAGTCCAGTCTGGCTACGAGAAGGCCCAGAAGTATTACCGACATAGGCCTATGATGTTACTTGTAGTTCAAGATGTACTCTGTAACCGACTCTTAGTCGTAGCCGAATAGGTCCCTCCTGTAAACCCTAGGCCGGATATCTATATAAGCCGTCCTAGGGTACACCTTTAGGGCAACCTCACAATAGTCTACAATCTTAACTCGCACAGGCGAAACCCTTGTAATCCATATTCTAGCTCTGACGTATTACTAGATTACTAGCAGGAGTAGGGTCCGTTCAAAGCCGGCGGATTCGAACCTGGGTAAACTTGTGTGCTCACCGTCCCGGAACACCGTACGTCTCACACCTCTCTCTTCTGCACGCCTCGAGGACCCCCTCATGGCGTAATTGTCATCAATCCGATGACAGTTGGTGCCCACCGTGGGGCAACTGAGCTTCGAATCTGCGTTCCGAGCGGAATCTGCAAGAATCGGAATCGGCGAGACCATCGATGTCGGTCGTGTCCTCTACGCCAGCGACATCCCTCTCATCGTTCTCGACGAGACATGGATTCCGGCTAGGGAGGCCGTGACTGCCTACACCATCATGTCTTTTGGTGAGATCTATGTGAACATCGGTTTCGCTGAACCTGCCCCACCCACCCTAGCGGTGATGATAGACGTAGAAGAAATCTCTGGGTCCACTTTGTCCGCGGAGGCGGCAGAGTTCCGGATCTCAAAAAACCCTAATCCCACCCAGCCCGCACCTGTTGTAGAGATAGTGGAGAAAGCTAAACCTGAAGCAGGTCTTGTGGTGCAAGTCGAATCTGGAGTGGATCTCCCTAGCGAGGCCAAATCCTAGATCGATCTACCCGCTGAGGTTGAAATCCAGGAGGAGCAAGACAACAACCTTGGTTCCGGCTCTGCCAATGCCGGAACAGATCAACCCTTCCTGAGGCATACGTTGAGGTGCATGATGATGCAAGGCGTAAATATGGATGAGGTTCTCGAGACCATCAGAATTTTCGAGGAAGCTCACGAGGAAAGCCGCAACTACCTCAGGACGCACGCGTCGCACTTTGTCGGATATGTTGGATCCGGATCCGGCTCTGCCGATGCTGGAGACAATGAATACTCGGTGCTGGAGGCGATCAGAAAAAACATCGACTTACCGGCATATTCGGATGATTCCATGACGTCGGCAGATTTTTGAAAGTTTTCCGCAGAATACGAAGAGGAGTTCAGCTCCAAAGCTGCAGAAGAAGGAGACGCCATGGACGAAGGATCCGGAGAAAACTCTCCCAAAGCGCAGGATGACATGGATCTTAGAGACAATCCCGACGTCCAGATGTCCGAAAGTACCGATCAGAGCTTGACTCCGGGAAATGTACCCAAAGCCGTCTTTGCTACCGGCGCTGCCAAGAAGGCAAATAAGAAGAACAAGAAGAGCAAGACCCCGGTAAAAGACCCTCCAGCGAAAGAAGTGGTTGCCGAGGAGTATGAAGAAGACTCGGATGGAGCACTAATCCCAGACGAGCCCAAAGAAGCTTCGGTGGATGGACACGTGGTCACTGCTGGTGCCCGTAAACTCATCGATGTTGCGTTAACTACATCTATCCCTACAACTGCAGAACTTACTGCTGAAGAGTTGGAAGAAAGGGCTCAAGCCCTAGAAGCGCGTCGTGAAGTACTACTAGATGAAACCAATAACATCGAGGAAGAGAAGAAGCGCATAGCTACTGCAGAGAAGGTCATCTCTCTGCAGCATCAGAAGACCCAGAAACGACACACGCATGACAATAAATTTCCAGAAGTCCACAAGGTTCTCTTTAACGGAGACCCAGGGATGCCTCGACTCGACAGCAAGGGAGATCTGGTGTATCCAACACTAGTACAAAACACTGCCATAGCTCAAGATATCCTGGCAAATAATCCAGGCCCAGAACAGGTCCGGTTGGGCATAAAGCTGCTCACTAAGGGCCTAGAGCAACAGAAGGTCATGAAATCCGGGAGCGAAAAACTGGTCTCTCAATCTGACCAGTGTCGCACGGATCCGGCCTGGAATGACGTAAGGCCCCAACGGGTTCCGAAACAGCATTACCGTTCCGACCGTGGGGAAGACAACTACTCAAGAACCGGAACTTCAGGATAGCGCCACAGAACCGCACGTAACTGGAGAAACGTTGCTCCAGCCGTGGAGCAAGAAGCAATTGCTGCACTGTATCGGAGAAACCCTCTCCGACGAGAGCCGAGCAATCGCAGGGAAGAGGACAAAGAGAAACGTCGGGAGGAGGACCGTGATGTCTACGCACTTCTATTCTTGTAGACAGTTGTTGGGCCTCCAAGTGCAGAGGTTTGTAGAACAACAGCAAGTTTTCCCTTAAGTGGATCACCCAAAATTTATCGAACCCAGGGAGGAAGTGGTCAAAGGTATCCCTCTCAAGCAACCCTGCAATCAAGATACAAGAAGTCTCTTGTGTCCCCAACACACCCAATACACCTGTCAGGTGTATAGGTGCACTAGTTCGGCGAAGAGATAGTGAAATACAAGTGGTATAGATAATTATAAGTGGTAACGGTGCCAGAAAATAGCTTTGATGGAGCGTGGTTGACGTGGGAAGAGACTAAAGGCAATCTGAAATAAAGATGGAAGCAAGCAAACATGTAACAAATCTAGTTGCAAACGGTGTTTCAATGTTTAGAAACAAGGCCTAGGGATCATACTTTCACTAGTGAACACTCTCATATAAATATCTTCTCTTTATGATACTACTCTGAACTACTCTCCGGTTGGACACTCTAATCCATGGTAGGGCTATAACAGCACACCTCAAAGTCTGCTTTCCCCATCTAGATAACCCCACACTGTCACCTTGAGCGCTAGATGGTTCCAACAAACACCACAATTTCATAGGGACATCCAACTCCAAATATATCTCATAACAAGTATTTGTAATCTCTAGCCTAAGTGCCACCATGGTGTGCACGCTGTCACTTTCACACACATGGGGAGAGCAGAGATCTATTAAAGCACTTGAGTAGCAAAGTAGATCTACTAGATTACAAAGCTCATGATCACAATATGACCACGCATAGAGAGAGATGAACACATAGCTACCGGTAGAACCCTTAGCCTCGAGGAAGAACTACTCCCTCATCATCATGGGAATCAGCAACGGCGATGGAGATGGTGGTGGAGATCGATGGAGATGGCTCCGGGGGCACTTCCCTGTCCGGGCAGGGTGCCGGAACAGAGACTTTCTATCCTCCGAATCTCCTCTTCGGTGGCGATGACGCTGCGGAACTTTTCGTGGATTTCTGATTGACGATTTAGGGTTTTTGCATCGGGAGGATTTTATAGGCGAAGGGGCAAGGTCGGTGGCTGGCCAGGGGGACACACCATGCCCTGGCACGGCCAGGGGGACCCGTGCCCCGGTGGTGTGGCCACCCTGTGGCCCCCCTTCGTCTGTCCTTCTGGCTCCGTGAGTCTTCCGAGAAAATAACGACTTTGGCTTTTGTCCGGTCCAATTCCGAGAATATTCATTTTCTGACTTTTCTGGAACCAAAAACAGCAGAAAACAAGCAACTAAGGTGAGTAAAATACACTTACATCACCTTCCTTGGGTCTCAACCAGCTAAGGTCAAGAAGGCAGTTTTGCATGAGCTCAACGCAACTGTTCCGGCTGTCCCACAATTCTTGGACTGGTCGGAAGTGACAATCACCTTTGACCGTGCTGATCATCCGCCTAAGTTGCACAGGTGAGGAAAATACACCTTAGTCATCAACCCACTTATTGACGGCTATGGTTTCTCCAAGACTCTCATGAATGGAGACAACAACATTAATATTCTGTATATCGAAAGGCTACGTCGGATGCGGATCTCGGAGACACAGCTGAATCACAACTCTGTGATCTTTCACGGAGTTGTCCCAGGAAGACAGGCAAATTCCCTAGGAGAGATCACTTTGGATGTTACCTTCAGAACTCCAAAGAACTATCGGATGGAAGCACTTTCTTTCGAAGTGGTCCCGTTCAAGAGCGCGTACCACGCTATATTCGGACGTCCGGCTTACTGGGATTTTATGGCTCGTACGTGTTATATTTACAATATGATGAAAATTCCAGGTCCCAAAGGCGTGATCACCATCAGGGGAGACCCGAAGAAGGCGCGAGAGTGCGAAGACGGAAATGCCGCCTTTGCTGAAGCCGTGCTGCATGCCCAGGAGTACCAGGAGATCAAGAAGACCATTGATCCGTCCTAGATGCCCGCGACGAAGAAGGAGGTGACAAAGCCGACTCCGGAGTTCAAGGCATCAGAAGAGACGAAGAAGACGCCATTGAAGGATGATGACCCCTCCAAGGTGACCCAGATAGGTGTAGGCCTAGATAGCGCATAGGAAAGCGCGCTCGTCAAGTTCCTCCAAGAAAATCAAGATATATTCGTATGGTAGCCATCTGAAATGACTAGAGTACCTAGGGAACTTGCCGAGCACTCTCTAAATGTATACCCAAACGCTAAACCCGTCAAACAGTCCTTACAACATTTTGGCGATGAAAAGCGAAAAGCAATAGCTAAGGAACTAGCCTGGCTCGAGTTAGCCAGATTCATAGAAGTGGTCATCCACACTGAGTGGTGGGCCAATCCTATAATGGTCCCTAAAAAGGACATTACTAATTTATGGATGTGTGTCGATTATAATGCCTTGAATAAGGTTTGTCCCAAAGATCCGTTCGCTCTGCCTAGAATTGATCAAGTTATCGATCCTACGGCACACTCGGAACTCCTATGTTTTCTCGACGCATATTCCGGTTATCACCAAATTCAGATGAAGGAATCAGGCAAAGTCAAAACTTCATTCATAACCCCCTTCGGAACCTTCTGTTTCATTACGATGCCCTTTGGGCTCAAGAACGCAGGAGCTACGTACCAGCACACTATGCAATGTTGCCTCCACAATCAAATCGGACGCAATGTACATGCATATGTGGACGACATTGTGGTGATGTCCAAAAATAAGGAAACCTTAATTTCCGACTTGGAGGAAATGTTCGCCAATCTACGCAAATACAACATAATGCTTAACCCGAAGAAATGTTTCTTTGGAATACCAGCCGGAAAATTGTTAGGTTTCATCGTGTCTCAAAGAGGCATAGAGGTGAACCGAGACAAAATTAAGGCTATACTCAATATTTCCAGGCCGACTCGCCTGAAGGACGTTCAATGATTAACTGGTTGCATTGCTGCAGTCAGTCGGTTTGTAAGCCGGCTCGGTGAAAGAGTCGCACCACTCTACAAGCTCCTGAAAAAGGCCAAAAAGTTTGATTGGACTGACGAAGCTAAAGCTGCACTACAAGACCTGAAAGCAGTACTCTGATCCGCTCCTATCCTTGCAGCACCGGAACCTCGGGAATCGATGTTGCTCTATCTCGCTGCGACAAACAGAGTCGTCAGTGTCGTCATGGTGGTGGAGAGACCATAGTAAAAACAGGAACACCTGGTGCAGCGTCCGACTTATTTCCTCAACGAAGTCCTAACTGAATCAAAGCAGCGGTATCCGCACTATCAAAAGCTGGCTTACGATGTGTTTTTCGCATCTCGAAAGTTATGACATTACTTTCAGGAACATCCAATTACCATGGTGAGCACAACTCCCATGATAGATATAATCAACAATAGCGATGCTACAGGACGTGTCGCAAAATGGGGTATAGAGCTTTCAACTTTCGACATTGAGTACAAACCTCGTACAATAATCAAATCCCAAACCCTCGCTGACTTTGTTGCTGATTGGACAGTGACAACAGAGAATATGACCCTTCCAGAGTCGGAATACTGGACCTTACATTTTGACAGGTCTAAGGCGCTCGGGAGCTGGCGTGATGCTCAAATCACCGCAAGGAGATACACTTTTCTACGTGTTGCAAATTCACTTCATGGCAATGAATAACATTGCCGAATATGAAGCATTACTGCATGGAATCCGGATTGCTAAGGACATCGGCATCCGACTTTAATGTGTTATGGAGATTCGGATCTTGTGGCTCAACAAGTGTCGGATATCTATAATGCAAATAAGCACATGGCAGCATATAGAGCTGTCATGGATGAACTATCCAAATCATTCAAAGGGTTTGAGGTTCAACACATCCCTCAAACAGAAAATGAGGAAGCAGATGCATTATCTCGAATAGGCTCTGCACGGAAAAAGGTCCCGGATGGCGCTTTTTAGAGCACCTCAAAGTTCCCTCTATAAAAGGAGTAAACGAGGAATATCCAACCAAATCCTACTCTCCTTTAGTAGAAGTTCTGGCTATAATTCCTAGCTGGACTCAACCCTACCTTGATTACTTGGTAGATGGCAAATTACCCGAAGACGAGGTTCTGAGCCGACAGATCGTCCGACGAGCAAAAACCTATACTATAGTAAATGGTGAGCTCTATAAGCGGACTGTGTCTAGGGTGTTTCAACACTATGTATCTCCGGAAGAAGGAGTGGAAATCTTACGAAAAATCCATGAAGGCGAATGCAGCCATCATGCTGCAGCCAAATCTTTAGTGGCAAAAGCTTTCTGACACGGTTTTTCTGGCTTACAGCCAAGGCAGATGCCGAACGACTGGTCTAGACGTGTAAAGGCTGCAAAAGTATGACAAACAAGCTCATGTTCCGGATGATTGGGTGCAAACAATACCTATAACATGGCCTTTCACGGTCTGGGGGCTTGACATGGTAGGACCGTTTAAACGGGCTCCAAGTGGATTTACTCATCTCTTAGTGATGGTGGATAAATTCACAAAATGGATTGAGGCTAAACCCGTCACCAGTTGTGATAGAGCAACAGCCAGAAGATTTGTCGAGGATGTCATAATCCGATACGGTTATCCGCATAGCATTATCACGGACAAAGGGAGTAACTTTTCTATGGGAGAGCTCGCCGAATTCTGTGACGAACAAAATATCCAGCTTGACATTGCGTTAGTCGCACATCCACAAGCTAATGGACAAGTCAAAAGAGCAAATGGTTTAATCCTACAAGGCCTAAAACCAAGACTCGAAGCACCACTACAACGTGCTGCGGGGGCTTGGGAAGAGGAATTACCTTCTGTGATATGGAGTTTGAGAACAACTCCGAACATGTCAACCGGATACACACCTTTCTTCTTGGTCTATGGTGCAGAAGCAGTTCTTCCTAGTGATTTGATTCATACTTCTCCCCGAGTTACTGCGTATATTGAAGAGTATGCCTAAATTTCTCGACAAAATGATCTCGATTTAATCGAAGAAGTTCACGTCGTTGCTGAGATGAGATCAACGGCCTATCAGCAGAAGTTATGCAAGTATCATAGCCAGAGAGTCAGAAACCAGTCTTTTAATAAGGGCGATTTGGTTCTCCGGCTTGTGCAGAAAATAAAGCACAAACTTTCCCAGTATGGGAAGGGTCCTTTTTAGTTAGCCGAGTATTGCACAATAGTTCTTACTATCTAACAGATATGTGGCCAGTCAAAGAAAGGCCTGCTACTAAGAAAAGAAAGAGAGCTGGAGGCAGTCCAGAACCAGAAGAATTTTGATAAACCGTGGAATATTGCTCAGCTACGTCCCTTTTATTCTTAATTTATCTTTGTTTGTAATCATATATGTGTACATGTTCAATGAGAAATAAAGTATTAGTTGCCTCATATTTTTCTGAGAAGTTTTATATTACCATCTTATTTCTGAATGATCATGTCACAATCGAAAATTCCAGAATACTTAAAAGTACTTTATGCTCATGATTGTTCTGGTTAAGATTTCCGATTCTAAAAATGATACCTTCGGGTATAAATCTAAATTTTCTAGTTTGCACTTTGGTTATTTATCTAATTGCTCGATGCGGGCATTTTCCGAGTAGTAAATTGTTGGTACTAGAAGCCGGCTTTGTTTCCTAGTTTAAAGTGGTTTAGCAATTGAGCTCCGTTACTCGGCAAAGTTTCCGTGCTAAAGGTTGGCCGGCTCACGAAAGGGACGAGGCGGAAAGTCAGATAAAGGATAAGTACAGGCAAAACAAAAAGTGCTTATGTAAACATTTCAGGCACGACAAATATAAAGCCAAAAGTGCTAAATAGGAATATCAAATCTTAGCACTAGCAAAAGTATTATACTACTTATTTACAACTTGAATTGTTTCAGAATAACATATCGTTTTTCTGATGCTCTATGATGCAGGAGGAAAGGTAGGAGCCGTCGGCTCACTAGAGACATCGACCTCGCCTTGATATCTTTCTCAGACGTTCAAATCCGAAACGATTTGTTCATTGTCGGAGATTTCAGTTGTTACCTCGGCAGGCGGAGGAGGCGTCTCCACGCGAGTGAAGAAAGGAGTGTCGTAGCTGGTCAAATCAGCTACATGACACCCATATCCGGCACATGATTCCATAATAGCCTTGATGTCTTGCTCCTGTCCATCTTCGTCCATAGTCAAATACCCTCTGGTTACTTGCCAGATTTCCATGCTTCCATGATGGCTCATAACCATGGTGAGAGCATTCTGTGCTGGGGTTCATGCATAGGACATGTTCCAGTCCTGGATAAGCTGGGGCAACTCCTTGGCCTTGTCTCGCACTTCAAAGCCGTACATTCTATGCATGTCTGGAACCTTGAGTACTTCGCCAATATCCTCCAAAGATTGGCGGAAATCTTGAAGCAAATCATCGACTTGTGAAAGCCGGCTGGTGCGAGACTCGGTGGAGGAAGAATCCAGTAAGTTCAGAGGACCTGCGCATATAAAGCAAAGGGTTAATAAATATATCCGAACTCCTAGAGTCGGAAAAGCAGAAAACCAGAAAGTAGGAAACATACCGAAGATGACATCGTTAACTTTGGCCTTCTCTACCATAAGGCTCTAGAGTTCATCCCGTAGTGCTTCGGAGATGTCCTTCTCTCTAAATAAAGCATCATTGATATCCGAGATCTTTTGGTCCTGAGCCGCGATCCTTTGATCACGTTCTTCGGTGCCCATAGAAGAGGATTCGAGGACTTGAGCAATGCTCCGCTCATGATCCGCCTTCAATTTGTCCAGCTCCCAACGTAAGTCGGTGTTCTCCACCTCCATGGTCTTCAAATTCTCGGCTTCTTCAATCATGGCACAGGATTGTTTGACCAGTGCTATACGCAAAAGAACAACAGTTGAATAAATAATTCGATTATGAAAGAAAGAGCAAGGTTAAGGACTGAAATGTTTACCTTCAACCTCATCTCTTGAAACCATTAACTGAGCATTTTCAAGCCGGAGAGCTCTGATCTCTCTCCGCTTGTTGCAGATATTCTTCAACAATTCCTGGTTATACGAATTAACTTTCCGTAAGTCAGAACACCTAGAGTCAGAAGTCTACTAAAGACTTGGGCTAATATTTTTACTAATATCAGCACGAGCCATGGGGGCTACACTAGTTCATTCTTTGGCATCCTATGAAAGCATAAACCCGGATTGTCTATCCAACTTCATGCTTGGGGGCTAAAGGATATAATATGAAATAACATGAGAAAAAACTGAGTTGGAATTCCGACTTACATGATGTTCATGAGTAAGCTTGCTTAAGCTCATGGTCACCTCGGTACTAACCTTCTCGGCGAGGGTCAGCGGTATTACCGATGAAGGAGGAAGCTCACCGGTTGTCAGCCTCTCGTCACGAAGACGGATCTGTTCAAGGAGTTTGGAGTACTTGACGTCCTCTGCTTCTTGTGCCTCCTCCTCGGCAGTAATGTTCCGGCTTTCCAAGCATTGCTGGGCCAGCCGTTGGATCTCTTCTACAGATTTTTGAGTAATGCCAAGTTTGGCAAGTCCTGGATTGCTGAGGAGGTTTTCGGCAAAAACCTCTGGCGAGGGATCATTACACGTTGAGGGTTCACCCTTATCAACTACCGAGTCACCCATGGTGACGTCGGTCTGCGAACCTGGTCCGCTGGCTCAGAATGAGGAGCCGGATCTTCTGCGACGATCAGAGACGGAGTAATCTCCGATGCTGCAGAAGGCTGAGGGGCAGGAGTCAGAGGCGCTGTGGCAGGAGAAGTCAAGTTCAGCTTTGACTAGCGCAGGGGCTTCGATGAGCCTCCTTTCCCCTTGCCCTTGGTGAGCTGTTTAGCTCTGAGGAGGTAATAGAACAAAGAGCGTTACACCTCGAAAAGAATTAAGAAATAAAATACAGAGACCTTGTGAGGAAAGTTACCTCTTCACAATGGGCACTTCCTTTGTGCTAATAGAAACTGTCGGAACCTTACGCTTTCGGGTAAAGGTCTCCGGCAATGGAACCCGTTCTCCATCATCCTGAGAGATCTTAGGAGGATATCCCTCGAGAGGAGCAAGCTCCAACTCGGGGAGGTCAGCAAGCTGAAAAGGAAAAATATCTCAGTATTGTAGAAAGAGACAATAATGTAAAGATGAACACATAATTCAAGTTATTGTTGGAAACTTACTGGTACCACGGGATTGTCAGCCGTATGCATGTCCAAGGACAACTCCGGAATTTTCCTCTCGATCCGCTCCCGTATTAACCATCTGATTTGGGATTCATAGTCCTTTTCCGAGTAAGGACGGGGGCAGATCCGGAGAGAGTCCTTCTTGGACGCCGTGATGAAGTGCATAAGCCGATTACCATGCTGTTGGAGAGGCTGGATCTGGCGTGCCAGCCAACAATGAATCAAGTCAGACCCTTTAAGGCCCTTGTGCTTCATCAGATATCCAATCCGCCTCTTGGCGAGAAGCAGATCATCACTAAGAGCCGGTGCATCTGCGTCCCAGGACTCTTGGGGCGTAGCGACACCGTCAACAAAATCCGACAAAGCAGTAGCTTTGACAGGGGCCGAAATATCCTTATGATAAAAAAAGTGGATGGCCATTGCTTTACCGACTCACTAGCCTTAATCCTAGGATAGGCACGCTCTCTCCTAAAAGAAAAGCTAAAAGTTCCGGTAATGTATGGAATACCTGCAGTGATAGAGTTTCTCCGGGTATGAAAATAATACCGGAAGAGAATGGGACTCGACCTAATGACGAGATACCCCTCGCACAAAGAGGCATAAGCACTCATATCTAAGAGAGAGTTCGAGGGGAGATGGTGGAGTTGAACTCCGTAGTAATCTATCACCCCAGAGAAGAAATCTGAGGGTGGGAAGCTCAAACCTTTGTCGAGGTGGGTGCCGAAATGCACCCGCTCGCCGGCGCGGGGAGTGGGGATGGTTTGGCCATAGCCGCTCCGCTAGTCGCCGGCACGGAGGAGCCCTTCACTCTCGACGATGCGAAGCTTGGCGTCATCCAAGACACAGGGGATCCAGACCCTGCGAAAGCTCTCCTTCTCTGCTGCCGACACTATCGCTGTTGTCCGGAAGATGAGGCATCAACCATTTTCTGTGCGCCGGTGACCTAGGAGGGGCGATGCTGGGAGATTATGGGGGAGGCAGAGGAGCTCTGTTCGTGGGAGGCGTTGAGAGGAAGGAAGGAGCGCAAGTGCTAGTGAAGAGGAGAGGGAGAAATCTCAGCCCCTTATATCCTTCATCCGCGCCAAGATTCGTGTAGTAAAAACAGTAACCATGCCACGCGTTGTGGAAGGAGCTGGGCAACTCCCTCACGATGATTATGCCGCCTCGATCTCCGTGCACACATTAAAATGACGCCTCGGTTCCGCAAAGGGCAGACCCACCAACGGTCGTGCTGACGGGAATGTCTATCAGTGACGTGACTTAACAATGACTGGTGTCAGATTACGTCAGAGGCCAAGTTTCGGCTTAGTTTGAATTTCAAGATGGAAACCCAAATAATGTATTCATAAGTCCGACTCGTTTTAAGACTCGGATCCTATCCTTTCTTTTGAAGTTTCAGGAACCCTTCAAGATTCTGCAAGCCGAAGATCAAGCTAGACAATGATGAAATCTGACTCCGGATCTTGGAGGCTTCCGGGGGCTTCTGTTGAGGATATACTTTCCAGGTATCCTCATTGTGCCTCACTAACCAGGGTGGCCCACTTCAGGTTAGAGCTTTGCTTCACAGGCGGCCCAGTCAGGGAGAAGAGATGGAGTCTAGTCCGGCTACGGGAAGGCCCAGAAGACTTGCCGACATAGGCCTATGATGTTACTTGTAGTTCAAGATGTACTCTATAACCGACTCTTAGTCGTAGCCAGATAGGTCTCTCCTGTAAACCCTAGGCCGGATATCTATATAAGCCGTCCTAGGGTATGCCTTTAGGGCAACCTCACAATAGTCTACAATCTCAACTCGCACAGGCGAAACCCTTGTAACCCATATTCCGGCTATGCCGTATTAGTGGATTGCTAGCAGGAGTAGGATCCGTTCAAAGCCAGCGGATTCGAACCTGGGTAAACTTGTGTGCTCACCGTCCTAGAACACCGTACGTCTCACACCCCTCTCTTCCGCATGCCTCGAGGACCCCCTCATGGCGTACTTGTCATCAATCTGACGACACCTGGCGGTAGGCACTCTTAACGGTGAAGAGCCCGTTACTCTCATAATGCCATGCCACATAATCTTTGGCATTGTCTTCAGGCAAGTTGATGTTTAGAATGGCTTGGACGTCGAACTCATAAAATAACTGTCGTAGGAGGGTGGTGTTCCAAGACTTGGTGTTTGGAGAGATCAACTGGTTTACCCATCTGAGTCTCGAGTTCTTTTTTAGGCCAGTGATCTTGAGCCTGTTGTCTCTCGGTAGCCAATTGTCTCTGCTGAATTGGGTTTTCTTTCCATTGCCAATTCTTTTGATGATCCCTTTTTTAGTAGTTCAAGCCCAAACTCGACACCACGCCAGGCAAGGGAAGCATCCATGGCGAAAACGGTATCGAGAATATCTCCACTGGGGAAGTATTTGGCCTTGAGAACTCTAGCGCACAGGTTGTTGGGTCTTTGGGTTAGTCTCCACGCCTGCCTAGCAAGTAGGGCTTGGTTAAACAACCCCATATCCCGAAAGCCCATGCCTCCCCTGTTTTTTGGTTTCATCATCTTCTCCCAAGCCAGCCAATGAACCATCCTGTGGTCTTGATCATCACCCCACCAGAAGTCGCGGATAAGTCTTTCATATTGGTCGCAAAAGCTGACTGACATCTTGAAAACACTCATCACAAATCCTGGCAGGGCCTGGGCTACTGACTTGATAAGTGTGTCCTTAGCACCATGCGACATGAACCTTTCTGCCCAAATTGTGAGTCTCTTAGTGAATCTGTCCATAATAGGTTGGAACAACTCTTTCATGCGACCATCCAGAGTAGGCAGGCCCAAATACTTCTCTTCGAAGGTGAAGCTAGTCACACCAAGAGTTGATTTTATCTCTTCTTGGGTTGCTAGCAGACAGATTTGACTGAACAGGACTGAGCACTTGTTCACACTAATGAGTTGGCCCGAGCACCGCTGAAAGAGGTTTAGGGCATTTTCGACGGCTTGCGCCTCCTCCTTTGTGGCTTTGAAGAAGAGGAGGCAATCATCGGCGAAGAGCAGGTGGTAAACACCCGGAGCTCTTCTGGCCACTTTCAAAGGGGTGATGCTCCCCTTAGAAACCTCGAATTTCAGGATGCAGGTTAAGGCTTCACCCACCAACATGAACAAATACGGGCTCAGTGGATCACCTTGTTTGAGGCCCCTTGAAGGGGAGAAGGTGTCAAGTGTGGACCCGTTGATTCTCACTACAAAGCGAACAGAACGGACACAAGCCATGATCCACTTAGTCCAAGTGGTGCAGAAACCCATCTTGAGCATCGTCTTCTCTAGGAAGGTCCAGTCGATGCGTTCATAGGCCTTTGAGAGGTCAACTTTGTAGGCGCAATGGTTGTTGTGGGGGTTCTTGTGATGCTGGATTTTATGGAAGCCTTCGAACGCTATAATAGCGTTGTCTGTGATCAACCTTCTCGGCACAAACGCGCTTTGAGTTTCAGAGACTATGTTGTTGAGGATTGGGCGTAGACGGTTGACCAGGCACTTCGAGATGATCTTGTAAATGACGTTGTAGAGGCTTATGGGTCTGTAATCCATCGGGCTCTCTGGGTTTGGGCCTTTCGGAATTAACACGATAACCGTGTCATTTATTCCCTCAGTCATCTACCCGGTTCTGAAGAATTCTTTCACAGCCACGGTCACCTCTTGCTTCATCATGCCCCAATTTCTTTGGAAGAAACGGCCAGGCAGTCCGTCAGGCCCGAGGGCCTTAACGGGTCCAATTTGGAACATGGCGTCGCCAACTTCTTCGTCTGAGAATTCCCTATAGAGGTTCAAATTCATCTCGTCGATGATCGGTCTATGGAGCAGCTCAATTAGATCATCACCACGAACTTCCCTATCTTTACTGTATAGTTTTTGGAAAAAATCAGTGGCCATGTTATCAATTTCTGCTGGAACATCAGTCCACGTACCGTCTGAACCTTTTAGCTTTTTTATTCTGTTCTTGGACTGTCGCCAAGTAGCTTTCTTGTGGAAAAAATTGGTGTTTCTGTCCCCTTCTTTCAGCCAGTCGATTCTCGATCTTTGGCGCCACATCATCTCCTCCCTATGGAGGATTTCGTTCAGCTCCGTCAATGCTTGCTTTATTGTAGACTCATCCCATGCCGAACGTGGCGTCTTCCATAAGGATCTTATTTTGTTTCTGAGACGGTTTGATGTTCTTGTAATGCTGCCAAAATTTTCCTTGCTCCAGCTGAGCAAGTGGGATCGGGTACTATCCAGTTTCTTAGCTAGATCGCTGAGGTTTTGACATGGAGGGAAAACCTCCCAGGCCTCCTCAATGGCAGCCGAGAGCCCTGGGTCTCTTTCCCACATAGTTTCGTACCTGATCGCCTTTGGCCTGCTATATAGGTAGGGCTTCTCATACTCAATCAGTAGGGGAAGGTGGTCCGATCTGGTGGAGCAGATGTGAGTGACTTTTGTTTCCGGGAACAACACATTCCACCTGTCTGAAGCAAGAGCCCTGTCCAGCCGTGCTTTGACATTCTTGCTGTCCAATTGCTTATTATCCCAGGTCCAAGGTGGTCCATTGAAACCAAGATCAAATAGATAAAAATACAGAAGGACAGGGTGTTTCGAAGGCCTCCATTCTTCTCTCTGATCTCTTGGTCTCCAAGAAGTGTTCGTGCTTCCACATTGTTTCATTAAAATCACCTAACATCAGCCAAGGTTCAGAACAGTTTGGCTTAATTCTGCATATGGTAGACCACATGTGATGCCTCTCTGACGCTTTTGGTTCACCGTAAACAAAGGTACCCCGCCATTTGCAGCCATCGGGGTCATCCTTGACCAACACATCAAAATATCTTGGACCTTTTCCTAGTATTTTTATTTCCACATGCTCATCTCAAAACAACGCGATACCACCACCCTTTCCTATGGAAATAAATCCTATGCGACCCGATCGTACCGTCCCAGGCCGGCGACCACCTTCCGCGACTGACACGCCACCCGCCTGCCGCGCTCGGGCCCGCCACCGCTGCACCTAGGCCCGCACCTGGGCCCGCCGTCGCCACATGTGTCCGCCCAATGGCCGGGTCGCCGGTGCGACCGGGTCGCATAGGATTTATTTCCCTTTCCTATGCCATCGTGCGTGATACAATGTTTGAGCCCTAGCCTCCATCTAAGATTTTTTATTTTTTCCTCGCACTACCTGCTCTCGCTGATGAACACAATCTTGGGCTTGTGGGTGCGAACGAGTAGCACCAACTCCTGAACCGTCCCGGGTTACCCTAGACCCCAGGGGTTCCATCCTAGGATGCTCATGGCTCCTGACAGGCGCCGACACTCGCGCCTGTCAGTTGACCAGCAGCCCCCGGCCCGGGCTGGTAGCTTCCTGTTCTTCCTCATACCCTGGATCTTCCTCCTCAGATTACATGGGAGGTTGATCTTCCCACCCTTCTTCTTCTTCTTGTAGGTCTTCATATTTGACAACTCCTCTTGTCCCCCCCCCCCCCATTTACCCAGGATTATGCCCCTGTGTATGGGGCACGCCTCTTTCTCGAGCTTGCCCTTCTGCTTGTTGTTGAAGACGTTCTAGTCACGTGCTTGCTCACCCGCCTCTCTGCTGCCTGCCACCGTCACAGTTCTGGTCTTCCTCTTCCACTGGTAGTTTGCAGGCTTGTTGTTTGGGGTGTTGTCGTTGGAGCCTGTAGGGGCGCTGGGTATGATGCTGGTGTCCGTCTTCTCGGAGGCTTGGAGCGTGGTCGCCTTCTCCACGCTCTTGGAGTCGGTGGAGGTTGTTGTGGGAGAAGTGGCAGCCGCTACGATGGTGGTGCCGCTGTTGTCCGTACAGTTCACAGCCTCTCCCTCTCGCTCCTTGTCCTTGACAGATAGCTACTGGACCTGCTCAGCGACGTGTGCGACAGTAACGAGCTGCTTGCGTGGAGTGGAGGCAGTCCTTGGCCCGAGAGCAGGCACACTGCACCACGGTAGGTCCATCTGCAGAGCGCGCGTGTTTTCGCCCGCCGTCTCTGGCAGATACCACTTCCTGGCGTCGTCCCTATGATAAGCAGGAGCACCCAGGCAAGAGATGTACCTAGTCTTCTTCAGTGAGGTCGGCAGCTCGCACGTGTCCTTCTGGTGGCCGATAACGCCACAATAGAGGCAGAAATTGGGGAGCCGCTCGTAGAGGACGGAGACGACCACCTCTTTGTCTGTGAACTCGTCCATCAACGTGATCCATCGCTGCAAGGCGCGGGCGATGGGGGGGTTGATTCTTGCACGGAGAATTTTGTCGCAGATGTTGCCACGGGTGTTGTTGTCGATGGAGATTAGCTCGCCCACCCTGCTGCCGAGGTCCCTCGCGAGCTGCTTGGAGAGGAGGTAGAAGGGGATGCCCGTGAATTGTGCCCAGATGGGCACCGTCTCGAAGCGCACCTCATTCGGGTCCTCCTTGTCCTTCAGCGCACGGATGAGCACCGCGTCGCTCTGGTACTTCCATGGCCCTCCTTTGATCACGTGCTCGAAATCCCCCACCTATGAGAATTCGAGCACGAACTGTTTGTCGGCAAGTTGGCTTGTCTCCAGCGTACCTCGGATCTTCCACACGTTTCCTCATGTAGTTCACCAGTTGCTTGGATGGGATGAGGATGATGCAGAGGAACACGCCCATAGTGACGAGCCTAGTGCTGGCCAGGCCTCGTGCCCTCACGATGTTGACGATCATGGGCACTCGTTCCTCGTCGGTGCGGTCGTCTTCCATGTGCTGCTTGCCCACCCGGCGCCGCGAGGGACCCTTCACCTCGAGTCCGTTCCCACCCGCACTGGACGAGGGAGCAGTGGTGGGCGAGGACAGCGACAGGGCAACACTAGCCCCCTTCTCTTCATCACTGCTAGGATTCTCCATGGACGTGTTGGTGGCTCGATCAAGCTAGGGAGGGGATTGGAGCTCGTGCTGGTGGGTTGAGATGGCGACTCCAAAAGTGGACTTTATAGCTTGGCCACCGAGGTCAGGGGGCAGCAGAATTACAGGGGAGGGATTAGCGGTCATCATACCTCCCGGATCGTAGCTAGTGGGTGTGCTCGCAGTGAATTCTCCGAAATCAACGCGTCCTGCCGTTGCCTTGTTCATCGCCCTCTCATTACTCCCCCCGCGAATGGCAGTGGGCAGGGGAGAGCTCCCGAGAGACCCGCGGCTAGCCGTTCCCCGGACCGGCGACCACACAAAAACCGACCACGGGCCGGGTGTCGGGGAGCACGCACCCATCAGGTTCAGTGTCGCTCCCTCGGGAAGGGCCACGGCGGGCAGAGTGGCAGGCGAGCTAGGAGGAAGAGCGACCGCTGTGGGGAGGGGAGTCGTGGTGGGTGGTGGATGCGGTGTGATTTGGGGCGGTGGAGGGGAAGTCCGGGGGTGGCTGCAGGCGCTGGCGGGGAGGGTTAGCAGGGAAAATTTGGAGCGGAGTTCGTTGATTCGCTTCCGAGGATCCGCGGAGCGGGCGATGATGGATCGCATTCTGTTCCTGAACTCGAGCGGTAGGAACGCTTGATCGTGGGTGTACTGGTTGGTGTAAGGGGTCGATCGATGGGGAAACGCTGGTTCTGTCTCTTGATTCTCATGCTCAATCGTGGAGTCTAGGTGGGAGGGGTTGATTTCATGGATTTCATAGCTGTGGGGATGGGGATCGCCCTCAGGGGGTCGAGAGAGGTGAAGCGACATCCTCTATTACTTCAGTGTTTGTCTATATAATAGAAGTGCTTCTACCATATGAGGCTAGTATTATGGAATGCAAAGGACATCAATACAATAGTTTCATATTCTGTAGGCATTATTTAAGCAACAATGCAGGAAATGTTTTCATATCTTGTACTAGTTGCTTGTAATGACAGAAATCTTTAGCATGACAAACTCAATGCAAAATCTAAATAAATGACCAACGAGTAACTAAATGGATCATAGGTTGATAATGTGCGGAATTATGTATAAGTTGTGCGTAGCAATGGTAAATTTGAAAGGTCATTTGCGCAAAGGAAGACAAGGACCATGCCAGCAAGATGTGGCTTTGCACCAACATAAACCTCCATGTATAGCTACCAGGCAAGCATAACAAGGACCCTGCAACTTATGAGAGCCATTGCTGGACAAGCAAGCAAACTACATAAACATTTTCATCTACACATGTTCATAGAATCTATTATAAAAGGGCTAATTTAAGTAGTATAACTTCATGTTAGAAGCTAAAAGATAATTAAGAAGAAATTAAGGCACATGTTGTTGACAAAATCTGGAATCTCTCTGCTATACCAAACTAGTTTTTTATTCTTTGATCAAAGTTCACAAAAATTATAAGAAAATCACTATACCAAGAACTAGAAAGTTCACAAGTTGTAAGAAACTATACTCTACCATGAAGCAATGAAACGATCCTGGATTTAGTGCAGCAGATTTCTACGCTGCGACAAGAATATTAAATAAGATCCACGTACATCAAATACTATAACTATTTCCTAATTTGGATTAATTTTCTTACGACCATTCAGCCCCTGTCGCCCACCTGAGAGGATAGAGGTCATCGCCTGGTCAGGCCATCCAGTCCCTGCTGCCCACCCGAGTTTGAACTGCCTTACACTGAAAATACATATTGTATATTGCTTGTATACTGAATGGAAACTGGTGCAAGATATACTGACTAGTAACTATTGCAAGATATATTTGAGAGAAGAAACTATTGCAATATACATTTGTACATTGTTTGAAAATATGTATTGTAGATTGTTTGTAGACTAACTAGGAACAAGCCTCGGGCTAGCAAGCAGCCGATGGCAGGAGTAGTTGATATAGCAGGCCGCGTGTGCCGTGTAAGGGTATGCTTGTATGAAAGAAAGATCTGATTTCTCATCCTCTTTATGTACTCCTCATCTCCTCCTCTTTGTATCTCGAATTTGAGCGCTTCAGAATCAAAAGTGTGCGATCCAATCTCACCTCTGAGTTGGGGTCATGACACCATGCGGGTACAGAATTGTGTTCTTTTCATTGTATTGGAGATTTTTGTTGTTCTCTATTGTCTATTGAAATATATTTCTGTCTAAGTACTAAGGTATACACATAGGAAATGGATGGGAACACTGCTCCTTGTAAACAAGGTTGAACTTTTAACATTGAATGTCAGGGCATTAGCTCCTTGGAGGTGCGATTTCAAAACCTAGACTGGCCTAGTAATCTCAAAATCCAAAAAACACATGCAGCGCATAAATCAATTTCTTGAGTTGCAACACACGATTTTTCTCCATCCCAAATCAAGAACTTGCACAAACCCTAATAAGAGAGGGAGAGGGGAAGGAGGAGAAGGAGCAAGGCCTTAACTGCGAGAAGGCTGCCGTGGAACTGGTGGATATCGTTGCGGCTACCGCCGAGACGCCAAGGACACATCCGGGTCGTGCCTGCGCCTTTGGGTAGTTGTGCTGCCGCCATGCGCCTCTGGGTCGCACGACAACCTCTGGGCTGGGTGACAGAGGAGAGGGAGGAGTGCGCTACCATCGTATTCCTCCACTTCGTTGCGCCGCCGCCGTGTGGTGAGGGAAGAGGGTGAGAGCTTTCACTCTTTCGTTTGGGAATCGTTCTGCGCGTTCTAGGATGATGTTTTTTCCCGGGTGGAATGACTGGGATGGGGAGGGTTTGGGTCGGGCTACAATCCCCACGGGGCATAACCGAATAGACAAAATTTGCTGGACGTGGATTAATCCCTGGCTAGGCCGACCCACGCTGGTTGACGGGGATTAGGCCGCGATCCCGACCGGGGAGGGGCTAACCGAACAAGGCCTAACGTGATTTATCCAGACTCCCTCTCTAGGAGCCACCTCAGCATAATGAAACTTCAGCGGTGCCCCCTTGACCATTGTCGGATTGGAGCATGGTGTCACCAGCACTATCTTACACTCCTGCGGTCGCTCTATAATTTGTCGTTGTATATGATGTTTGGAGCGCATTGTACCGTGATGAAGCACGCGGAGCCAGCATGACCTTCACCGGAGGTTGCATTTTGCAGTGCACCAATAGCAGCAAAATAACTCCTCGCTAGGCGCTGCAAACTATAGCACGCGACCGACGCAAACAACTGTCACATACTTTTAATAATACAACAAGTACAACAAAATGTTCACCAACAAATACAACAAGTTGTTCATCGACAATAAAACAAATTATTTTCCAGCAATATATCAAACATACAAATAAACTATCCACTGTTGTTATCTATTCCATTTCCAACACTCATCGATAAGATCTTTTTGAAACTCATCATGCATCTCATTGGACTAAATCGAATGATACAAGGCAATGAAACGTATCACCCTATGTGCTTGCCTCTTCACTTGCACGGAACCCCATCAAGTCATAGTGGGTATGATCTACATCTTTGCCCGATTGTCCTCTATGATCATATTATGCATGATGACACAAGCGTTCATTATATACCAAAGGCACTCTTGGTCGAAAATCTAAGCGGTCCTCTCCCAATAGCAAATTGGGCTTGCAAAATCCTAAATGATCTCTCCACATCTTTCCTAGCCATTGCTTGTGTATTGTGAAATCGGATTTGTTTCTTACCTGGGTTGGTGAACTGGCTTCACAAATGTTTGCCACCCTGGGTAGATGTCGTCGGCAAGATAGTAGTCATAGTTGTACTTGTGGCCATTTACTTCGAACTCCATTGTGGGACCTTCACGCAATGCAATCCTTGTCATAAGTGGTGACCGTTGAAGAACATTGATGCTATTGCATGACCCGGGCATTCCAAAGAATGCATGCCAAATCCAAGTCTCATGATCGGCCACCTCTTCAAGGATTATACTGGAATCATTTTTGTGCCCTTCGAATTGTCCATGCCATGCTGCGGGACAATTATTCCAACTATAATACATGCAATCAATTGAGCCAAGCATACCTGGAAACCCCCGAGCCTTGTTCAACTCCAAATGTATAGTCATGTCTTCAGCATTGGGGCTCACAAGTATGTGGAGACAAACACTTACACAAATGCTACAGCGAAGCGCTTGACACACATGATAGCGGTACTCTCACTCATGGCCAAGTAGTCATGAACTAGATCCGCTGATATACCGTATGCCAACATACGCAAAGCGGCGGTCACCTTCTGATAGGTAATATGCCCAAGTTCTCCGGTGGCATTCCTCCGTTACTCAAAATAATGATCATATTTCTTCACCTCCTTCCGCGATGTGCTTGAACAAGTTGATGCTCATTTGAAAATGCCGATGAAAGTAGCTATCAGGATATGTTGGATTTTCATTGAAATACATCCGCATCAACTTGTTGTGACATTCGATTCGTTCCCTCCACAACATCTTTCTACCAAAAACCGAACCACCACACTTTGGCTTTTTAGTGGCGTGCCAAGCCAATAGCATGGAGATATTCTCTTCTTCCTCAATATCAAGTTCATCATCGGATGAATCATAAGACGGGATTATCTACAAACATGTTAAATAATTTAAATACTTCTACCCACTAAAATATAAAGAAACGGGTGTGGGCGCGACAACACATACCTTGTGATTATTTCGACGAGCACCTTGTGTGCACAAAGTTGCCTCTCGGCTGGCAGAGGACATCTTCGCCATCGAGCTTAGCACGGCTCCATGGCAACATGGCACTACCAAATTGAGTGACACGCGCTTGACACAGGGGAGGCGGGGGCTTGATTTACCGCGAAGGCACGCTTAGGACAACCATGTGGAGGGGTGGCGGCGGCGGATTTGCAGCGGGATAGCGTTGTCGGGGACTATACGGTGCAATGGTAGCGCCAAGGCGTCTGGGGTGGATTAGGGAATGCGAGGGCGCAAGCGCGGGTGAAGTTTTCGTTGGTAGTTAGATGTTTGCGTGCGAGCTCAGCGATAGAGCGTTGCAGTCAACGCCCGAAATATGCCGCGTAGGATAGCGTAAAACACCGTGCACACTATTTTTTATAGCATGTGCATGTATACAAGGGTTGCTGGAGCGTGCAAACTACAAGACGGAGTGGCAAATCAGCGGGTTTTTAGCGCATGCGCCATATACAGCGGCTCCTAGAGATGCTCTAATGGACGTTTCATTTGAAAGGAATATGCCCGAGAGACAATAATAAAGTGATTATTATCTTATTCCATGTTTATGATAAATGTTTCTTTATCATGTTATAATTGTGTTAACTGGAAACGTTAATACATGTGTGATTTATAAACAGTTAAAAGGTTGCTAGTAATGCCTCTCTTCATACTAGCTTGTTGATTAACTGATGATCAAGGTTTCCTGATCATGAACATTGGATGTTGTTAATAACAAGGTCATATCATTGGAGAATGATATGATGAATAGTCACCTGAAGTAGATGCAACAATACGATCATGTCCTCAAGTTTATATTGCTATCACATTCGTAGTAACTCAATGTTCTTAGAGCATTAGATCACGTCAATCACTTTCACTAGAAAGGTACTTTGATTACATCAAATGTCACTTAGTAACTAGGTGATTATAAAGGTGTCATCGAGTACTTGAAAAGTGTTAGTTGAGGCTCGTGGATCAAGAGTGGGATTTGTCCATCCAGATGATGGAGAGATATACTCAGGACCCTCTTGGTGATATCACATTGACATAGCTTGCAAGCAAGTGATTTTATCACTAGAATGTTATATCATGGGAACGAGAAAAAGAGTACTTGTCGGGAACGAGATTAAACAAGGTATGGATGATACCGTGTGATTGAATCTCGGACAAGTAAAATATCATAGGACAAAATAAATTTGATTACAATAAAAAAGGTTTAGACGATCATTGGATTTTCACGGAACTAGTGGGAGTCATTATGAATCTCCAGATCCCACTAATGATTATTGATCAGAGAACGTCTCAGTCATATCTACTTAGTTCTCGAACCCGTAGGGAGACACACTTAAGGTTAGTTGACGCAATTGAGTGGATAGGAAATGCATGAGAAGATAATGGACATAGCAGGAATTTGTTCTGTCAAATCTGTCAAAATGGTTTTGGGGTATCGAAACAAAGTAAGGGCATAAAATGTTAATGTGTTCATTAAATGAAATACTCATTAAATGAAGTGTTTATTAAATTGAGTTGCATTAAACCAAGAGAATTAAAGTGCTTTAATTGAAATACATTTGATTTTTGAGTGGAAATTAAATGGAAGACGAGTGGAGCTATATTGATGTGAGTGGAGTGTCCATCCATATAATTGGAGGAGAGGTGAGGGCAGCACCATGGATATGCGCCATGCCCCCTCGGGCTGCCCCCTCACCTATAAAATGCCCTCCTCCTCCCCTCTCATCTCACACCATTCACCCTTCCTCTCATATGCCCTTTGGTTGACATCTTCCTCCCCTTCTAACCTTGTCTATTGCCATGAGCAAGGTGCTTAGGCGAAACCCTGCTCAAGATCCTCTCCACCACCATCACCACCATGTCATAGTGTTGGTGGAGTTTCCAGGGATCCGCTACTTCTGTTGTCCAGCTGGAGCGAGGGCTCGGGAGTCATCGGCACATCATACGTGTGACCGATTACAAAGGCGTTGCCCCTTGTGGCGTTGATCGTCTGCGCATCCTTGAGGACGGTCATGTACACTCTACATCAGCCATGTTTGTTTGTGGGAACATTATCTCGTGTTAGGTTCTTCGAGGATGAGTCCATCTGAAACTATTACATGTATCTCCTAGATATGATCTTGGTGGTTGCAACCGTAGGATTTTTTTGTTTTCTATGCAACAACCCCCATCAGTGATATCAGAGCTGTGTCTATGCGTAGATGCTTTGTACGGTTAGAACACATAGAGATGTGAGTGTTGATAGTCTTGTTGTTTCATACTTGCATAAATTTTGATCATGGTGGCATATTGGGATGAAGCGTCCAGACTAACTTTACATGTCCTCGCACATGAGACCTGTCCCATGCTTGAAATGCAACTCGTATTGCATAAGTGGCTCAGCGGGTGTATGTCTCTCCCAACATAATTGTGATCTAATTTACAACGGTTTGCAAATAACTTGATTGTCAATGTTGTGGCTGAAATTCGTAGGTAGAACGATTCTTTCCTAGAAAGCCCACAACCGCGTAAAAAATAAATTAGAGGCGTCTAACTTAATTTTGCAGGGCACTTGATGTGGTATTGTCTATGATACAAAGATTGTTGTATGCAATATGTTTTATTGTAAGATAAAACAACCAACCGGAGTCATATGGTTGTTATTTTATTTTAGGGATTTCTATTTTCACGCCCCTAGTTCGTTAGTTGTACTCAGTTTTCCCCAGCCGCTTAGTTTTTCCTCACTTTTCCCCTCCCTCCATTCTGAAACCCTCACATGCGCTCGGACGGGGGGATGCCGTCAGGTCAAAGGTTTAACCGTTACATGCTGACAGGTGGGACCGTGTTGGGCGGGTCCTGCGTTGAGCGTTCAGTTACATCGCCTCGACCGTTACATGCTGATAGGTGGGGCCAGGATACACAGCGGATCAGCCATCCGTCTCTCGCTGACTTGTGGTCCCCGTTTTTCCTGATTGTGTGGCCGGTGCAACCAATGACAAATGGGGCCATTCTGTGGGGCCATCGAAGCCAATGAACGATGGGGCCGCTATGTGGAGCCATTCTGTGGGGCCTTCATAGCCAATGACCGGTGGGGCCATCATGTAGGGCTGGAGGAGGGATTTGCATAGTTGCCACATTTTACTTTGCAACTTGCTTATTTTCCATTTTGTGTGTCACTGACATGTGGCGGTCATGTGACAAATATGCAAATTTTAAAGAAACAGTTTGGTAGATATGCAAAATTGGAAAATATGAAATAATTGATAGGTGGGGTCGTGTATGACATGCCGGCTCTCTCTCATCCGCTCCCAGCCCCCAGCCCCGAGCACCTCCTATCCCACCGGCAGACAGAGCATCCATCGTCGACGCGTCGGCATGTCACCGGGTCTGTCCTATGGTGGTATCGGACGGACTGCCGCGCTACACCTCAACGACGGCTCTGACACCTGTTTCATTCGCACGCATTGTACGTTGAGGCAGTACTGACCGGAGGCAGGTCCGCCGCCCACGATGACCGGGATTTGGTTCCGCCGCCATAGCTTGACGAACAGTTGTAGAAATTGCTAGTAGTGCTTGCTAAGACCTCCGCTCCTGCTCCTCCCAGCTTAATCGATTCGGTTCCCATAATTTTCTCGATATTGTAGGTGAAAATTAGTTCTTGATGTCTGGTCGTAGTGGGTACACCGGCGAGGGTGGGGAATCGATCATGTCGTGGCCACATTCTCCTTCTCCTACCACGTCGGAAGTGCATGTAGCTCCTTCTCTTTGTACTACCGTTGAATTTGAAGTGCTGACATGGCTTGTCGGACTAATTCCAATTTGGTTTGTTTTGGGATTGTTACAGTGTGCTATGTAGGCCGATGATCCATGGTACATTGCATACCAAGATGAATCAACTCACTGGTCTAGCCATAGGATGGATTTGGAGGAGATGGTTGCCAAGTTAGGTGATGAATTGACCCATAAAAACCTGTTGATATTTGAGCTGAAGCATATTGTCGAGGAAGAATTCAGAGCTTATTCACAAAGAGAAGTTGACACCTGAGGTTGATCTTGCCATATCTAATCAAGTCATAGAAAATCTAAAACATGAACTTCAAGTGAAGAGGGGGGGTAGTAGATTCATGTGGGCAGTTTTAGTAGTTGTCATCCCTGTCCTAGCAGTTATAGTATGCGGTTGTGGTGAAGGGTGGCACGTGTAATGATTAGTTGAATAGATAGCTAATTTAGAGAGTAGAATTCTTATTCAATAGATGGTTGTGAGTTCCTGCTAATTTAGTCACTTTGCGGTCCCAAAGTTGTCGAGAGAATGCATTGTGGTGCCCGATTTGCTTGCCATTGGATCTAGCAGTTCCAAAGTGGTCGAGAGAATGCATTGCGGTACCCGAGTTGCTTGACATTGGATCTAGCGGTCCCAAAGTTTTCGAGAGAATGCATTGCGGGGCCCGAGTTTCTTGCCATTGGATCTAGCTTCCCATAGTTGGCGTGCCAAATGCCTAGAGGGTCAAGTTGGGGCCTATCAGTTTTAACTGTTCTGTCACTGCCATCGTGGCTACCATGTATAGTTGCAGCGTTGGTGGCAGCATCCATTCCCCGTTCCAAATTAGTGGCTGAGATTGTCAATCCAAGTTAGTTGACTCAAATTCCTCAAGATACAATCGAATCTAGTCAAATCTAAATCAACTAATTTGGGTCGAAGGGAGTACTACTTATGAATCAGCTTTAGAGCATATCCACCGTCCTCACTGCTCAAATACATATCAATTTTGATCCAAATCATACATATTTCGATCAAATTTATACAAGCCCACCGGATATTGTCAAAGCAAGTACTACTACTTATGAATCAGCTTTAGAGCATATGCACCGGTCTCATGGCTCAAACACATGTCAAATTTATTCAAATCATACATATATTTTAAGTAATGGAACTTTGGTTCAAATTGGGCTTAAATTTGTCCCAATTTTAAGTGGACGGTGAGCTAGCCGCCCTTCCTGCCGTATGTGTACTCCAAGAAGTACGGGCAAAGTGCTCCCATCCAGCCTTCACCATCGAAGTGCACATCGACGTGCCAGCCGCGGCCTACCTCCCATAGCTTTGGTTCACGAGGGCTTGATCTGCACCGTCGCAGTGATGTTGCGAATGATGGCTTCAATCGTCTTCGCATTGATGACCACTGTTAGCACCACAACCGTAGATGTTGCAGATGATGGCTTCAATCGTCATCGCATCGATGACCATTGTCGGCATCACAGCCATAGATGTTGCGTATGATGGCTCCCATCAGTGTCTTTCATCGGTGGCCACTGTCGGCACCACCGCCATCGCACTGATGTTGCGGATGATGACTTCCATCAGTGTCTTTCATCAGCAACAGATCTAAGGATGTGAACGGAAGTCAGACAGAGACAAAAATTTCAGACGGTTAGATCCTCACCACCGCACGCCATACTAGCAGCCACGCTTAGATCCGCTGCCGTAAGCCGTTCCGACCCCCACGCGTAGGTCCGTGCCGCCGTACGTCGATAGGAGGGGAGGAAGATGCGGCTGGTATACGTGCGACAGGGAAAGGGAGGGAGAGACATCCAGATCGTTGGATCATGATGTATCCAACGGTGGTTGGCCAAGATCCATGTGACATACATATCGACCAATCAGAGCGCAACCAAACCGAGCGCTAGTTGATGCGGCTGGTATACGTGCGTCAGGGAAAGGGAGGGAGAGACATCCAGCCTGTCAGGCTCTCCTGACCGTACAAGGTTAGGTGCGCCCATCGGGAGGGAGAGAGACCTCCAGCCCGTCGGATCATGATGTATCCAACAGTGGTTGGCCAGGATCCGTGTGACATACATCTCGACCAATCAGAGCGCTAGCCAAATTGAGGCATGAGAGAGGGGAAAAGTGAGGAAAACTTTAGCGGGAGGGGAAAACTGAGGAAAACTTTAGCAGGAGGGGAAAACTGAGCAGGAGGGTCACCGCCATGTGGTGAGGGAAGAGAGTGAGAGCTTTCACTCTTTCGCTCGGGAATCGTTCCGCGCGTCCTAGGATGATGTTTTTTCCCGGGTGGAATAACTGGGATGGGGAGGGTTTGGGTCAGGATACAATCCCCACGGGGCATAAACGAATAGACAAAATTTGCTAGACGTGGATGAATCCCTGGCTAGGCCGACCCACGTGGATTGACGGGGATTAGGCCGCGATCCCGACCGAGGAGGGTCTAACCGAACAAGGCCTAACTTGATTTATCCAGACTCCCTCTCTGGGAGCCACCTCAGCATAGTGAAACTTCAGCGGTGCCCTCTTGACCATCCTCAGATTGGAGCATGGTGTCGTGATGACCCACAAGTATAGGGGGTGTATCGCAGTATTTTCGATAAGTAAGAGTGTCAAACCCAACGAGGAGCAGAAGGTGCTGGCGAGTGGCTAGGAGCAGGAATTCTCTATAAATACTTAGCAAATAGATTTTTAGGGTTTTTTTGATAATGCAGGTAAATAAAGTACGAGTAAATAAAAGACAATAAGAATAAATGCAGCAAATGGCCCAATCCTTTCTTTAGCAAAGGACAAGCCGGTTGTATTACTTAATATGACCAACATTCTCGAGGACACATGGGAATATCGTCAAGTGCTTTCGCTTCATATAGTTGATTAATCTTCTTTAGTTTACTAAGTGTTGTGTGAGTGAACCTGTGCTAATGTACCAACCTTCCTAGGATTAATACATACTTGTGATTATACCCCTTGCAAGCATCCGCAAGTACAAGAAAGTAATTAAGGTAGAAACCTAACCACAACTTTAAACTCTAAGACCCTGACGTCCCTTGTGCAAAGGTTTCCTAACGGGGGTTCAGGTTTCTGTCACTCCGGCAACCCCTACGATTAGTAGCCAAATACACAGTGCATTCCCCTAGGCCCATATAGGTGAAGTGTCATATAGTCGATGTTCACATGCCACCACTAGAAGAAGTACACCACAACTTAAATATAAAACTATTGAATCTTTCTCAACACAATTCCACTACTAACAACATGACTTATCCCATGTCCTCAAGAACAAAATAAACTACTCACAAGACATCATATGGATCAAGATCAGAGATAATATAATGATATGTAACAATCTGAACATAAACGATAATTCAATGGTTCACTCAATAGCATCAACTACAAGGAGTAATCAACACCGAGAAAGTTTCCCCTAAGAACTATGCAAGATTCAACCCAATTGTTACAACGGTATGAAGTGGTGATGATGGTGCTGGTGGAGATGGTGGTGGTGATGATGATGATCCCGATGAAGTCCAGCTTGATGGTGGCGTTGATGGCGATGATCTCCCCTCTTCGGGAAGGAATTCCCTCGGCAGAATTCTGTCTGCCGGAGAGATCTTTCTCTCTCGGTGTTTTCCACCCCGTAGAGGTGGCGAAATCTTTCTGTGGTCGCTCCCTAAATCTTAGGGTTTCGGGAGGATAATATACGCCAGAGGGGAGAGGCTAGAGTGGACCATGTTGGCCACACCACCTGGTGGCGCGACCTAGGGTGGCCCGCGCCAGGGGTGGTGTGGCCCCCCTGTGGCCCATCTCCACTTCCCCTCCTGGCATTCTTCGTCTTCTGGAAAAAATAGGGTTTTCCATGTATTTTCCCGGATTTTCTGATCTTCACGAATTTGCCTCCAAACAGCACCTTTTCCATCAGAATCCTGACTGCAGCGGTCCATGCTCCAAAAGTCATCAACCATGCAAAAACAGATGAAATAACATAAGTATCATCTCTTAATATGAAATATATCAATGAATAACAGTAAATTATGATATAGAATAGTGATGCAAAATGGACGTATCAATCCCCCCAAGCTTAGACTTCACTTGTCCCCAAGCAAAACTGAACTCAATAAACATGACCTCAGGTTTATGGAGTGAAGAGTCGATAAAAGAATATGGACAAGAAGCATCACATTCATTAATACACAAATCATAATAGGAGACAACTCACTATTATATTACTTAACTTGCAATAAGTAAAGGAAACACAATGAAGATGCATAAAGTAAATCACAGTTGGTAATGGCAAAGTTAGCTCTTGGTCGAAGAATAGTTGACAATTTGCAGGAGTTCACAAATAACTGGTTTTCAATGATAGCTTTCAAAGTAGTAGACACTAAGATAAGAGCAATGTGCAAAACAAGGAACATAAGAAACATGATTGAATAAATCATCATATGAATGAATGAAACACAACAACTCAAAATACTTGCTGAGATAGAAGGGAACATGTTTACTGACTCAACTAAAAAGTAAAAGAAAGGCCCTTTGCAGAGGGAAGCAGGGATTTCAAGTTTCATAAAGAGCTTCCAAAAATTATGGTACTTATTAGCTTTCAGCTCTCATTGCCCCTATCATAGCATCTTTAGGTGATTAAGGTTAAAGTGATCAAATATGAGGATATGCTTGACAAGTTGCAAGTTGAAAATCTCATGACCCTTGAATACGAGGGTCGCTCCTCATGCTACTCAAGTTTAGTCACTGGTAAGTTCTTGTCATAGTAAGTACATGTGTATCATGGAGAACCGCCAACGGGGTACCCCTTGCCCGATGATACGGAAGAATCCCCATATGAAAATGACAAGGCAAGCAGACAACAAGCATCTCATCAATCTTCTTATTTACCATGGGAATATGGTGCTTTTTCTCTCTTTCCTCTTTTCTCATCTTTTTTTCTTTTTTTTCTTTTTCTCAATCTCTATCTGTTTTTTTATAAGAAGAATGCTTCATAGATGCTCGTTATGGTTACGCTGCAGGTTTCCACCATGACAACATGGATTAGACCGGCGGCCCAGACGTTTCTCTAGCACACACATAACTCCATGGACTTACAAGCTCCCCTTTCATTTCACACCAATGACATCCATAGACAAAAGAACATGATATCAACTAGGTACAAAGTACCGGTGCAATGTTGAAAGCGTTCCCCATGACAGCATGGTTCTGCTAATTCACAACTTACAAAGCGCAAGCATATACGCAACATAGATGGGCACAATGGTTCAAGTTTATTAAGTGCAAGAAAGTAAAGTTTGCCATCAAGTTCTTGAGAGCTTTAATCACTAATTTTCACATAACAAGTTTAATTTGGAAGGTAGATAAAAACATGAATTTACTTGGAATAACAATAATGCTAATAGGTGGGTATGGTGGACACAAATGGCGTAGGTTTTGTTTTAAGGATTAGATGCACGAGAAGCATTCCCTCTTAGTACAGGTTTTTGGCTAGCAAGGCTAGGTAGCAAGCATAAGAGTTGAAGGAAACAAACAAACATACAAGTGATAAAAACAAACATGCAATCTTCCTTGGAAGCACAAAAGATCTTAACTAGAGAATACTAAACTTATGAGCAAATCAAGAAAGAAAGATGATGAAATTATATTTCTTTAGAGTACTTTTATCTTTTTCATTCAATTCTCAAAATAGCGTTGCTACTGACCGAGCTAGGTTTGCCAAAACCAACTAAATTAACTCAATGATCCCAAAGTGATACCAATACGAACGACAAGATCAATCATATAACCATGAATTGAAAACTAATATAAGATACGCAAGAGAGTAAATGATAGAACTTCTCATTAATATTCCATAATGGCAACTCACACCAAGGGATACATAGATATCTAATGAGAGGGGCGACACTTCCATAATGCAAACCATCCTACATGATAACTTCTCTATTCATGATATGACTCTACTAAAAAGGTAAAAAGATAGAAGATAGTGATATGATACCACGGCACTCCCCCAAGCTTGGAACAAACCAAGGGGATGCCAAAACCTGATGATGAATTACTCCTTCGATGGTGGTGGTATTCTTTCGATGAGCTTTTTGATTAGTTTCCCCAAGTCCTCAATCTCGAAGGTGAGATTACGAATCAACTATGAGTTTTTCTCAATGCGGCTCATGATCATGTCGAGTTGCGAATTCCAGCTCTTGCCATTCTTTCCCCACTCTTCCTCCTTGAAGTCTTCTTTTCCTGCATGGCTAGAACGAGGCAAATTCCAATTGGAGGGCAGTTTCTCCTTGGGCATATTATGGTATTGATGCTCATGGATAAGGGTATGGAAAGGATTCGTGGTGGGTGGAGGAAGTGACCGTGGAGCCAAGCAATGACGCGGAGGTTTCCCTCCAGTTGACATCCGTGCAGTCCTTCTGATCCTGGCAGGTTTTTCCACCACTCCAATGCTTGCAATGGTAGTGCCGGTGTGCGGATGTTGGCTTTGCTTTGCCTCCTCTTCATCTTCACTCTTGATCTCCTTCTCCTGCCCGGGGTCTTGGAGATCTTCCTCCATAGGTTCATTTCCCTTATCCTTGGAGGACACCATTGTGCTTCTAACTTTCAAGAATAGTTCCTGACAGAAACAGATCGAAACGAAAACACGACGAGAACACGATATACGAACCTCGGGGGATCCGGAGGATTATATATTACAAAGTTTTACAACAAAAGGATGATACTGGGAGAAAACGGGTCGGAGACGGAGGCCGAGGTGGCCACACCACCTGCTGGCGCGGCCAGGGGGGGCCCTGATACATTGCAAATGTATCTATAATTTTTGATGTTCCATGCTTGGTTTTATCCACTTTCTTGTGTTTTGTTCCAACTTTGGAGTACTTTTCATATGATTTCTTGGACTAACCTATTAATAAGAGCCACAGTGCCAGCTGCCTGTTTTCTGCTGTTTTTGGTTCCAGGAAAGTCAGAAAATGAATATTCTCGGAATTGGACGGGACAAAAGCCAAAGTGCCTATTTTTCTGGAAGGGATCAAGTGCTAGAATACGAGACAGAGAGGGGCCAGGGGCCGGCCACACCACCTGGCGGCGCGGCTAGGCCTGGCCCGCGCCAGGGGGTGGTGTGGTGGCTCCCGGCACCCCCTCGGCCCCTCCTTCCGCCTATAAGTTGCCCTCGGGACGAAAACCCTAAGTACCCGATCAAAAATCCACGAAAGAGTTTGTAGCCGCCGTCATCTCCATCCCTAGATCGGGAGGGATCCGAAGCTCTTCCCGGCACCCTGCTAGAGAGGGAAATTCACCCTGGAGGCCTTCTTCATCACCATGCAAGCCTCCGGTGTGATGCGTGAGTAGTTCATCCTTGGACTATGGATCCATGTAGTAGCTAGATGGCTGGTTTCTCCTCCTTTGTGCTTTCATGTTTAGATCTTGTGAGCTCCGTTCATGATCAAGATCATCTATTTGTAATTCTGCATGTTGTGTTTGCGGGGATCCGATGGATATTGAGATGCTATTTCAGATTGATTATTGATTCTATCATGTCTTTGTTATTTGAGATCTTACATGCTTTCCGTTGTTAGTAGCTATCTTGGCCAAGTAGATGCTAGCAACTCCAAGAGTTAGTATTTATGCTCGATAGTGGGTTCATGCATCTGGTAATCTGGGGAAGTGACAGAAATCTCTAAGGTACTAGATGTGCTGTTGCTACTAGGGAGAAAACAACAATCCTTTATTCATAGAACAATCGTATTGTTTACTTTACACACGCTCAGAAGCAATAATCTGTTGCTTGCAACTTAATACTGGAGGGGGTTCGGATGATAACCTGAAGGTAGATTATTAGTCATAGATGCAGTTGGATGGCGGTCTATGTATTATGTTGTAATGCCCAATCAAGTCTCAAAGGAGTCAAGATGATTAGTATATGCATGTATTTATTTCTCGGTGTTTGTCAATTGACCCGCTGTAATTTGTTTACCCAGCATGTTATCTATCTAAGGAGAGCCACCTCTAGTGAACTATGGATCCCGGTCCTTTTCTTTACATACAATCTACAATATTTTACTGCTTTGTGTTTATTTTCTGCAAACTTTTACTTATTTCCATTCGATACGTTTAATCCTTTGTTTTCCGCAAAACACGGTGAGATTGATAACCTCATCGCAAGTTGGGGACAAAGTTCTGTGGTTGTGTTGTGCAGGTCTCCACGTTGCTACTAGCACCGGTAGTGCGCCCTGCCAAAGCTCAGCTAGTAACACCTTTGGGGTGTTTCCTTGCTCCTACTGGTTCGAGTAAACCTTGGTTTCATAACTGAGGGAAACTTGCTGCTGTGCTCATCATACCTTCCTCTTGGGGTTCCCAACGAGCTCTACATCAACCACGAGCCATCAACACTTTTCTGGGCGCCGTGCATTGAGCCATCAAGCATTTTTCTGGCGCTGTTGGGAGTCAAGGACATCTTCACAAGGGGAGTCCCTCATAACCAATCTCTTTACTTTGTTGTTTTTGTTTTGCTTAGTTTCTTTTTGCTTTGTTTGCTTGTTTTGTTCTTCAAAAACACACAAAAAATAGCTTTACTTGTTTGCTTTCTTATTGGAAAAACACAAAAAAATTAGTTCCTTTCTTAAGTTGCCTTTATGACTAGCTCTGCTCCAATCACTATTTCATTATGGATAGCCCACTCAGTTTCCTATTTGGGAATAGTATTATGACTGCTAAGGTAATAGGTGAACCACCGCGTGCTAGAACCTCCTTGGAAGAATAAATTGCTGAACCTAAAAGCTCATTAGATGAAAAAGAGGAGGAGAGTGATGGACAAAAGGAGGAAGAATGGATCTACCCATGCCTACCTTCTAATGAAAGTAACTCTTTATCCCTTATATTATTTGATTGTCCCCCATGCTTATCAAAGGAGCGTGAATGTTATGTTCCTGAGGATTCTTTTGAAAATATTTATAATAAAGCTCTAGTGCTTGTAGATCATGAAAAGCATGCCTTATGTGATAGTTATATTGTTGAGTTTATTCATGAGGCTACTGAAAATTATTATGAGAGAGGAAAATATGGTTGTAGAAGTTTTTATGGTAATGAAACACCTCTCTATGTGCTGAAAGTTTTGAAGTTGCTTTTGTTTTATCTTCCTATGCCTGTCACTTTGCTCTTTGTGCATTTATTTGCATAAAATATTCCTATGCTTAGGAAGTGGGTTAGACTTAAATGTGTTTTGAATTTCCTTCTTGATGCTCTCTTTTACTTCAGTTCATATTTCCTATGAGAGCATCTTCTCAAATTTTAATGCCTAACTTAAAGGCTTTAAAGAAAAGTACTTGTTGGGAGATAACCCAAGAGTTTTAGATGAGTCTTGGAAGTTATTACCTCCGTAATAACCTCTCCTTATCCTTTTTATTTGCTTCTTGTGCCAAGAGTAACCTCTAATGAGAGTGAAGTAATGATTGGGAAAGTTGCTGTCCCGAAACAGATTTTTGTGCTTCACCGTAAAAATTCCTAAGAGAGCTCTGTATGTCGGATTGAGCTGTAATTTTTTGTTATTCTGCCCCAGGTTGTTATCTAACTTTCGTTAGCTCAACACTTTTTGATTTGAGCAACATAAGGTCTTCGAAAAAATTCGTCTTGACCTGCTGGTCTGTCAGATTTCTGCATTTTCTGCATTTGCTTCTTGTTAGTTCCTTCTTGAGTTCCTTTGGGGAATTGAGCTTTTTGAGGGAAGTTATACAGTAGCTAGTGTTATAATGGAAGTTTATTTGGTGTTAGAACTTAATCTTGAGACTTATTTATCTTAAGTACACTAATGTTGCTAATGAGATTGTGTGAAGTTTTGTATGAAGGAAAAATTTCAGGTGTATGAAAGGAATGAGTAATGAGATGAAGGATGGACTAAATCTCAAGCTTGGGGATGCCACGCGTGTCACCCCAAGAAATATCCAAGAAGTACAAGCGTCAAAGATTGGGGATGCCCAAGGCATTCCCCTTCTTCATCAATAAAAATTCCAGGTTTCTTCCAAACGCTTCATTTTTATTGTTTCATGCACATTTGTGTTTTTCTTGGAGCGTCTTCTTTTTCGTTTTTGTTTTGGTTTTTAGTTTGCTTGGTTTTCTTAGTTTTCTGAATAAGTTGGTTGGACCCCCTCTTTCATATTTTGGTTTGCAACTAGTTTGGTTTGGTTTGGAAAAGAGTAGGAAAGTTCATACTTATGTGGTAAAAAGAGCTCGTTTTTGACTGTGGCCTATGCTTTGTCATGCCATGCTTGATATTGTTTTGGCTTTATGCTTAGTATTCTTTTCTGTAGCATGACTTGTTATAAACAATTGAGATTGATTAATGTGCCTTGGATGAATGATGCGTTGTTTTAGCATATTAAAGCATAGTATAGTGGTATTCTCCTTTGATGCTTTATTTGGGTTGACTTGGCACATGCTCACACCATGTTATGACTATCTCAAGTCACCATAAGCCTTTATGATCCTTTAGTTTTCAACTTTTAGTATCACTTTATGCTTTGATCAATGATGTTTTGTCGCTTTGCATGATTATGGCCATTATTGCTCTCTTAGTTTGTCGCTCCCAGTCTTTTGCTAGCCTCCATAACCAAGTATGAGTTCCACTCATGCATCCAACTCCCTAAACCAAGTTATTCCAAAGAGTCCACCATACCTACCTACTAGCTTATGCTATTCCAAGTATATTCATGCTTTTGTTTACCTTCCACTTGTTATGAGAAAACTAGTGATTAAAGCTCTCACGAACTTGATGGCACACTTTACTTTACTTGCCCTTAATAAACTTGAACCATTGTGTCGTCTATGTTGTATGTGCTTGCACTTATTTGTTGGGAATTAGCAGAACCATGCTTTCATGGGGAACGCTTTCAACATTGCACTTGGTACTTGTACCTAGTTGATATCATGCTCTTTTGTATATGGATGTCATCGGTGTGAAATGAAAGGGGAGCTTGTAAGTCCATGGAGTTATGTATATGTGTTAGAGAAACGCCTGGGCCGCTGGTCTAATCCATGCTGACATGGTGGAAACCTGCAGCGTAACCATAATGAGCTGTCTATGAAGCATTATTCTTATAAAAAAAGAGTCCTATATTGAGAAAAAAGAGAAAAGAAAAAAAGAGAGATACTATGAAAAGAGGAAAGAGAGAAAAATGCACCATATTCCCATGGTAAATAAGAAGAATGCTGAGATGCTCGTTGTCTGCTTGCCTTATCATTTTGATATTGGGATTCTTCCGTATCATCGGGCAAGGGGTACCCCGTTGGCGGTTCTCAATGATACACATGTACTTACAATGACAAGAACTTACCGGTGACTAAACTTGAGTAGCATGAGGAGCGGCCCTCGTATACAAGGGACATGAGATTTCTGACTTATACTTCGTCAAGCATGTACACCATAGTTTGTTCACTTTAACCTTAATCACTTCAAGATGCTTATGATAGGGGCAATGAGAGCTGAAAGCTATTAAGTACCATAATTTTTGGAAGCTCTTTATGAGACTTGAATCCCTACTTCCTTTTACAAAAGGCCTTTCTTGCACCATTATATTGAGTCTCCACCTTCTATCTTTATGCACCTACTTTGAAAGCATAGTGGCCATTCTTAGTTCTATGTGCATTGTCCCAAGACTAGTTGATTGATGCATAACTTGTTATTGCTTGTTTTAAACTATTGTATCTAGTAACTCTTATGAACTTTGAAGGTGTCCTATGCATTTATATTTGCTACTCTATTGAGGGACAAGCTGAATACTATTATGCTATGTTTTCTTTTTGTGAAACAAACAAACGTCTTGCAAAGCTTGTTATTCATGAATCTTTTGTTTGTGCCCTTTCATGTTGCATCATAGTTTCTTTGCTTATTGCTAGAACTTTGTCTTTCATGTTATGATTGAAGTACTATGATCCCAGCTTTGAGTGTTTTGCAAATACTTTGATCAAGTCTTTGATGGTGCATGTCACCTCAAAAATTATTTCTTTTTATCACTTACCTACTCGAGGACGAGCAGGAGTTAAGCTTGGGGATGTTGATACATTGCAAATGTATCTATAATTTTTGATGTTCCATGCTTGGTTTTATCCACTTTCTTGTGTTTTTTCCAACTTTGGAGTACTTTTCATATGGTTTGTTGGACTAACCTATTAACAAGAGCCATAGTGCCAGCTGCCTGTTTTCTGCTGTTTTTGGTTCCAGGAAAGTCAGAAAATGAATATTCTCGGAATTGGACGGGACAAAAGCCAAAGTGCCTATTTTTCCAGAAGGGATCAAGTGCCAAAATACGAGATGGAGAGGGGCCAGGGGCCGGCCACACCACCTGGCCGCGCGGCCAGGCCTGGCCAGCGCCAGGGGGTGGTGTGGTGGCTCCCGACACCCCCTCGGCCTCTCCTTTCGCCTATAAGTTGCCGTCGGGACGAAAACCCTAAGTACCCAATCAAAAATCCACAAAAGAGGTCATCCTAACAAGATCCCACGACGGTGAGGCATGAGGCTCCTCTGAGGTGACCGTTTGGTCGGCCTCCGGCTCTCGCCGGCGCCTCGCCGGCATAGGCCCGACATGGATTCCTTTGGAGGCTGCTGGAAGGTCACCTACTCTGGTGTGACCACGGGTGGTAAGTTTCTAGAAGGATCTCTCGCTGTCTCGGCTGATTCTTGGCTGGTTTTTCTCAACGCCAAAGGCTCCCCACTTGAGGGGCGATGTCTGGAAATTGGGGAAAAGATCTCTGTTGGATCTGTTTTGAGGTTCCCCTCTCACCTTTCTCGTGTTAATGATTCTTTGGTTCCCTCATCTGGCTTTCTTGGTAGATCTCCTACCATCTCTGGATCAGATGAAGACACTGGTCTTAAATGGCATGCCCTTTGCTCCTCTTTGCCGACTGATTATCTTGAGCCTTCTAAAGGTTTCCTCATGCTTTTTCCTAGTTCAAAAAGGCTTGTTCTCCTCAATCATAATGAGGTTGTGATCGATGCTAGATACTTGGTCCATGGTGAGGTGGTGGCTTCTGGCATCTCTATTGATCTCCAGGTGAAGAGGGTGGTGGTTGGTACTCAAATTTTACCAAGCCCTTTGGTTAAGAAATTTTCCTCCAATATTGAGAAGTTGGTGCCTAGATCTCTGGATTTCTCGGAAAATCTCCTCCGGTGTGCTTCAAGATGTCAGCCGTCAGCCTGCCCTGGATTTTTCTTTAGGGCGTGATTTTGAGAAGAAGATTTTGATAAATTCAGGCATCAAGTTAATTTCATTGGTGGTTTCAGGAAAAGACCTTTTTATCTGCTTCTTTTGACGAGCAAATTTTAAATTGGACTTTCATACTGTTAGTCTTGCTCTTCAAGCTTGTTTTGGAGGTAATGCTTCTAAATTCGGTGAAGCTTCTTCAAGATAGAACTTTTCGATTCTCGTTGCTTCAAGGGAAGTGGGTTTTGAGATCTACAATATCTCAAAGTTTTCATGTCATTCTTTGTGATTCATGTCAATCTTTGGGGTAATGGGGTCCGAATCGATTCATGAAGAAAGGGAATTCTACAAGGAATCTGCTAAGGAATGGAAAGTTGTCACGCATAAAAAGAAAGTGCAAAAATCTCCTTCTTTAAAGCATTCCAAAGAATGTGGCTCGGTTTTTCAAAGACTCAAATTTCCTCACACCACTGTGGGTCATTCGCCCGTGATTTAGCAACGTATTAATGGTGAGATCAAATCAAGTCTTCAAGGCAGATCTTATGCTCAGGTGCTCACTAATGTTGGTGTTAAGTCGATGGTAACGCCGGTCAGGTCTGGGGGAGGCGCCAATCACATGCATTTAAATTGCCCGTCTCCTTCCTTTTCTAAAATTTCCTCTTCCCTAAATGTAGCTGGCCCGACAAATCGTATGAGGGTGGTTTAAGGCCCGTGGTTTCTCATTCCGCCCATCTTTCACGGCAGTTTTCACGAGTTCATCTCTTCGCTGAAAAACAACTACCACTTCCCTGCCTCCTCAACTCCCCGCTGAAACCCCATTCCCTCGCCGTCAGCCGAAGGACGTCGAAATGGCGAACATTCCGATTGATCCGCGCTTTCCGCCAATGGCTTCCAGATTATGCAGTGGGAGAAATCGTGTTAGAAGGGTGGTGGTGCCTCGGAGGTCAAGAGCGCATGAACAAGATATATTGCTAACATTTTCCCTCCTCCTAGTCCTGTTCCGCTCTTGAATATTCATGGTGTCCTGGTGGATTTCTTCAACAATGAGGTTGGAGTGCATTTCGAGATATTCAAGATTGTCCCTTTGGGTCTGCGATGTGCAGTTCCATCATGTCAATGATCGTGACAGCTCATTGCGGCGAGCCCGATTCCGTTTCAAGATCTGCATGTCTCTTTTGTGAAGCACAACGAGGGTGATAACTGGCGTAGGACTCAGTTCAATAATGAGTGCTGGGTGATGTTGGTAGGACCTCCCCTTGACCACTGGCATATGAAGGATCTGAATGCTATCTTTGCTGACATTGGGAAAGTTCTTCTGTGGGAGAGGGACCTCACTGTAAGGGTAGGATTATTGCTAAGATTCGTGTTACTGACTTGGTTGACATCCCCAAGAGCGTGAGGTTTACCATTGGTGACTTGGTAGAGACAGAGTCATGGACTTTTTCTGTTGAAGTTCTTCAGAGTCACTTGCTTGGTGGGGGCCCACCCGAGGAGGACCCACTGCCAGATGACAATGTGGACCCACACCCAGTTCCTGAGCAAGGTCCAGTCTTTGGGCCCCAGGTTCCACCTCCCTCCTCCGCCTCCCGGGGTGAGTGGGGCTGGATGGCCCCCTGCAAGACCTCGCCTGCTGGTGGGCACGCTGAAGGTTGGGGTCCTTGGGAGGCTGCTGCTGCCCCTGTTCAAGGCCCTGTCATTGCTCCTGGAGAAGATATGCCTATTGACAATCAGCATCTGCCACCTCAGGATGTGAACAATGGAGTTACTGGTGCTATCATTGTTCAAGACTGGGAGTCTGATGATGAATCTGTGAATGAGCCTGAGGCTGTGGAGGAGCTTGGTGTTGCAGTTTCTCCACAAGGGGTTGGCATTGGTGATGGCCTGCAGAACATTCTTCAAAACTATCTGGCTGATGAGGAGGAGGACAATGCTGATGCTGAGGAGGGGGCAGGAAGTCCTATGGATTCAAGTACGGTGGCCCTCGAATGATGATTGGATGATGGAGGATCAGCATCTTCTTTCTCCAAATGAGGCTCACCTTCAGATTGGGGTGGTGAGAACTTTTATTTCCATCCCTGATGTGCATGTTGCCAAGCAGGGATTTTCCTAACAAGGCTTGGAGCTCTGGGAGAATTATTTTGCTCCTCATATTCAGAAGGAATCTTCTCCAATGGGCTCTCTTAAGTGTGATATTCCTGTAAGTTGGTTTAACTTCATTACTCTAATGCTTGCTACTCCTGAGAAGTTTATCTGGGTCAAGGGATTTCTTACTTCTCCTTTATGGGAAATTATTAAAGAACCTATTGCTGAGGAAAGTTCAATCTCTTTCATCATTCCTAATAAGAGCTTTTCCCAGATGCCTCCTTCTTGCCTGGGTATTGAAGCAAATAAATCTTCAGGCTCTCCTTCTACCCCTGCTAGAAAGAGAAAGGGCAAGGAACCTCTTGTGGAATCTGAGGTGAGAATAAGCCCTAGAATTGTTGAATTAAATGGGGGTTTTAAAAGTCACTTAAATTGTCAAATTGTTGATTGCCTGGTTTGTAATGCTGCTCGTCCTTGCCTGAATTCCAAAGTGGTTAAAATCTTGTCGCTTCATTCTGCAAGGTCAAGGATGGGGACCTGGAAAAGAGGCTGCTCAAGAAAGGGAAGGTCAATGATGTGGCAGTTAAGGCTCCTACAAAAGGCAGCACTAAAGGAGGGCCCTCTTCCAGCTTGGGATTTGGTGGCAAGAAGAAGCTGGGGTCATTGGTACTGTGGACAGAAGCCAAGAAGAAGACCTCTTCTTAAGTGTGCTAATGTATCAAACTATATCTTTTTGAGTCTTGTTGACTCCCTGTTATGTGTGCTGTGTTTGTGGATTTGCAATGTGGATGGTACTTATTATGGATAATCTCTGTGGTAACCTGAATTGGGTTGACTTTTGTCTCTATTTTTGCTATTTCCTCTCCTGGGTGATTACACTATTTATATCACCCCATATCTATACTTACTTCTGGTTTCTTAATGAATAACACAAGAACTTGGAAGATCTTGAATTGGAATATCAGGGGAATCAACTCTGAAAAAAATGGTCTGCTCTCAGAAGCAAAATTGAGGAGTCTGGTTGTGACATTATCTGTCTCCAAGAAACTAAGCGCGAGGATTTTGATAGCTCCTACATTAAAAAATTTTGCCCCTCCAAATTTACCAAGTTTGAATTTCTTCCCTCCAGAGGTGCATCTGGAGGCTTGATCACCATTTGGAATGGCTCCCTATTTTCTGGACAGCTTTCTTTTCTCAATGAGTTTTCTATCTCCATAACCTTGACTTCCTCTTGTACAATAAATTCTGGATCATCTCCAACATTTATGGGCCATGTTTATCTGAAAAAAAGTCTGAATTTTTGGACTGGTTTGGCAGCATTGATATGCCTGATGATGTGGATTGGCTTATTATGGGAGATTTTAACTTCTGTAGACAGCCTTCAGATAGAAATAAATTGGGTGGAGATGTGAATGGTATGCTTCCTTTCAATGAAGCCATTAATAATTTGGGTCTCATTGAATTACCACTTAAGGGTAGAAAGTTCACTTGGAGTAACATGCGTAGGATCCACTCTTGGAAAGATTGGATTGGTTTTTACTTCGCTACCGGACTCGTAGTTTTCCTCAACTTTTGTTGCTCCTCTTCAAAGCCCACTTGATCACACTCCTGTGTCATTTCCATTGGTACAATGATTCCCAAAGCTCGTGTGTTCAGATTTGAAAATCATTGGTTACATCATAAGGAGTTTAAAGCTATTGTTCAAAATGCCCGAACATTCCTGGGTTTTATGGATTCTGCAAAAAAATCAATGCTAAATTCAAAAATGGAGAAGAGGGCTGAAGCTTTGGGCCAAACAGCTCCCTTGCCTAAAGGCACAAATCTGTAATGTCAATGCCACCATTGACTTGCTTGATATCATGGAGGAAATGAGAACTCTTCTGTTCAAGAATGGAATCTTAGGGATATCCTGAAAAATCTTATTATTTCTCTTTACAAGACCAGAATACTTATTGGAAACAGAGAGGAAAATCAAATGGGTTAAGTGGGATGAGAACACCAAGTTCTTTCACTCCAGAGCTACCATAAATTTTAGGCACAATTACATTTCCATGCTCAAGGAGGATTCTGATCTTGAGGTCTATGATCATGATGGCAAAGCAAATCTTCTTTGGAATGCCTTTAAAAATAGAATGGGCTCTTCTGATAAGCCTGAAATGCATTTCAATCTTAATGACTTGGCTGGTGATTGCTTAAGCCAGGAAGAAAGGGATGCTTTGGAAAAGCCTTTCTCGGATGAGGAGATTGAGGAAGTCATCACAAATTTGCCTAATGATAAGTCCCCGGGCCCTGATGGCTTTAATAATGAATTCATGAAGCTTTTTGGCCTATTATTAAGGATGATGTGAAGAGTCTTCTTGTGGAATTCTATGAAGGAATGCCTCTTTGAAAGCATCAATTCTTCCTTTATCACCCTAATTCCAAAAATTGCTGCCTTTGACCCTCGCTGATTTTAGGCCTATTTCTTTGCTAAATAGTGTCCATAAGATTATCACCAAGATTCTCGCCAACAGATCGCAAAAGTCATTCTTAAACTTGTTCACAAGAATCAATATGGTTTCCTCAAGCAAAGATCTATCCAAGACTGTTTAAGTTGGGCATTTGAATTTCTTGATCAATGCCACAAGTCAAAAGAGGAAATTTTAATTCTTAAGTTGGATTTTGAGAAGGCTTTTGACAGAATTGAGCATTCTACTATCATCAATATCCTTAAAGCCAAAGGTTTTGGAGCTAAATGGATTTCTTGGATTCAGATGATCTTTGGGTCTGCTTCTTCTTCTGTGCTTTTAAATGGTGTGCCTGGGAATTTTTTTTACTGTAGAAGGGGTGTCAGACAAGGAGATCCTTTGTCTCCTTTATTGTTTGTTCCGTCACGATCTTCTTCAAAGTATCCTCAATAAAGCAATGAACCTGGTCTTCTTTCTTTGCCCACCGAGAATGTTTTCGTCCTGACTTCCCTGTGATTCAGTATGCAGATGACACTTTAATAATCCTTAAGGCTGATTCTGAGCAACTCCTGTGTCTTAAGGCAATTTTACATACTTTTGCTCTCTCCTCTGGACTCAAAGTCAATTATTCCAAGTCCAGTATGATGCCTATTAACATGGACTCTGAGAGGCTTGGGCATTTTGCTAATACCCTTTCTTGCCTCATTGGTTCCTTGCCTTTTACATACCTTGGTTTGCCCTTGAGCTTGAATAAACCTGCTATGGAACATTTCCTGCCTATTGTTCAGAGAATTGAAAGAAGGTTGTGTGGAATTGCTGACTTTCTTAATTATGGGGGGAAATTGCAGTTAGTAAAATCTGTGTTATCTTCCCTTCCCATATATTACATGAGCTTTTTTGAGCTTCCTGTCACTATCAAGGAGCAGTTGGTTAAATATATGAGCCAATGCTTGTGGAGAAAGAAAACTACTGATGTTCAAGCTAGAGGTACTGCTCTTGTAGCATGGGAGAAAGTTTGTAAACCCAAGAACCAGGGAGGTTTGGGTGTTCTTGATCTTAATGTTCAAAATTCTACTCTTCTTTTGAAGAATTTGGATAAATTTTATAATCATAAGGATATTCCTTGGGTTCATCTGGTTTGCAACACTTACTATTGTAATGATAAGCTCCCTGGAAGAAGTCTTGAGGGATCCTTTTGGTGGAAAGCTCACCTCAAACTGATTGACATTTTTAAAGGACTTGCAAAGTGCTTGGTTGGAAATGGGAAAACCACACTTTTCTGGTCTGATATGTGGAATGATAGCTTCCTCCAACATAAGCTTCCTCGCCTCCTCTCTTATGGAAAAAAACCTCACATCTCTGTTAGTGAGTTCCTGCATACCCCAAATACTCAGGACCTTTTTTACCTTCCTTTGTCACAGCAAGCTTATCAGGAATATCAAAGTCTTGAACAAATTCTCAATTCTGGCAGGGAAGGGGATTCTGATTGTTGGTCTTACATTTGGGGCAGTAATTATTCGGTGAAAAGGCTTATCGCTTCCTTAGCTGGTTACCAAATTGTTCAGCCACATTTCTCTTGGTTATGGAAATCTTCTTGTCAAGAAAACACAAATTCTTCTTCCGGCTCTTCGCTTGATAGACTCAACTCTAGAAACCTTCTGAAAAGGAAATGTTTCTCGCTGGCATCTTATGACTGTGTCTTCCAGGGCTGCAATAGTGAAGAAACCAGCCTACATTTGTTTTGGGAATGTTCTTTTGCAAGAGCCTGCTGGGCTGAAATTTCTCAGGTCAATTTGGCTGATCCAACTATCTTTGAAGTGTTAGTCAGTATTAAAAAGACCTCAATGTCCCTTTTGCAATGGAAATTCTGCTACTTGGAACTTGGGGCATTTGGATTTGCAGGAATAATGAAATTTTCAATAATCAGCATGCATCGATTGAGACCTGGAAGGCTATTGTAGCCAGTGAATTAAGATGGGTCCTTTTAGAATTAAGAAGAAGTATTATCAGAGCCTTAAGGTTTGGATTGAAACTAATTTAGACAGGAGATAGCTGATTAGAATTTATCCCTCTTCTTTGAGGTGGAATGAGTCTTGTAAATATTCTTTTGTAACTCTCTACAATATATAAAAATTGCAGTGGGGTCTTTTTGCCCTACTGTTTTACCCTCAAAAAAAATCATTGCATGTGTGTTCCTGTCATGAGCTACACATGGATCAACCAATGCCATTGCATGTGTGTTCCTATCAAGAAACACATATGGATCCACCAGTGTTCATTGCATGTGTGTTCCTGTCATGAACCACACATGGATCAACCATTGCTTATTGCATGTGTGTTCTTTCCACATACCACATATGGATCCACTAGAGTCATTGCACGTGTGTTCTTTTCATAAACCACATATGGACCCAGTAGTCATTGCATGTGTGTTCTTATAATAGAACCGACACTAGAGTCATTGCATGTGTGTTCTTTTCACAAACCACATATGGATCCACCAATTTCATTGCATGTGTGTTCTTTCCACAAACCACTTATGGATCCACCAGTGTTCATTGCATGTGTGTTCTTTTCCACAAACCACTTATGGATCCACTAGAGTCATTGCATGTGTGTTCTTTTCACAAACCACATATGGACCCACTAGAGTCATTGCATGTGTGTTCTTTCCACAAACCACACATGGATTAACCAATGGCATTGCATGTGTGTTATTGTCACAAACCACATATGGATCAACCAATGTCATTGCATGTGTGTTCCTGACATGAACCACATATGGACCCACTAGAGTCATTGCATGTGTGTTCTTTCCACAAACCACATATGGATCGACTAGAGTCATTGCATGTGTGTTCTTTTCACAAATCACATATGGATCCACTAGAGTCATTGCATGTGTGTTCTTTCCACAAACCACATATGGACCCACTAGAGTCATTGCATGTGTGTTCTTATACTAAAACCAGCACTAGAGTCATTGCATGTGTGTTCTTTCACAAACCACATATGGATCCACGAGTGTCATTGCATGTGTGTTCTTTCCACAAACCACATATGGCTCCACCAGTGTTTATTGCATGTGTGTTCTTTCCACAAACCACACATGGATCCCCTGAGTCATTGCATGTGTGTTCTTTTCACAAACCACATATGGACCCACTTGAGTCATTGCATGTGTGTTATTGTCACAAACCAAATATGGATCAAGCAATGTCATTGCATGTGTGTTCCTGTCATGAACCACACATGGATCAACCAGTGGTCATTGCATGTGTGTTCTTTCCACAAACCACATATGGATCCACTAGAGTCATTGCATGTGTGTTCTTTTCACAAACCACATATGGATCAACTAGTGGCATTGTATGTGTGTTCTTTTCACAAATCACATCTGGATCAACCGGTGTTCACTGCATGTGTGTTCTTTCCACAAACCACTTATGGATCAACCAGTGTTCATTGCATGTGTGTTCTTTTCCACAAACCACATATAGATCCACTAGAGTCATTGAGCGTGTGTTATTTTCACAAACCACATATGGATTAACCACAGGAGTCATTGCATGTGTGTTCTTATACTAAAACCAGCACTAGAGTAATTGCATGTGCGTTCTTTCCACAAACCACACACGGATCAACTAGTGTCATTGCATGTGTGTTCTTTCCCACAAACCACAAGGATCAACCAACGACATTGCATGTGTGTTATTTTCAGAAACCACATATGGATCCACCAGTGTCATTGCATGTGTGTTCTTTCCACAAACCACATAAGGATCCACCAGAGTCATTGCATGTGTGTTCTTTCCACAAACCACACATGGATCAACCAGTGTCATTGCATGTGTGTTCTTTTCACAAACCACATATGGATCAACCTGGGTCATTGCATGTGTGTTCTTTCCACAAACCACATATGGACCCACTAGAGTCATTGCATGTGTATTCTTTTCACAAACCACACATGGATCAACCAATGGCATTGCATGTGTGTTCTTTCCACAAACCACACATGGATCCACCAGAGTCATTGCATGCGTGTTCTTTCCACAAAGCACATATGGATCAACCAGTGTCATTGCATGTGTGTTCTTTCCACAAACCACATATGGATCAACCAATGCCATTGCATGTGTGTTCCTGTCATCAACCACACATGGATCAACCAATGTCATTGCATGCGTGTTCCTGTCAAGAACCACATATGGATCCACCAGTGTTCATAGCATGTGTGTTCCTGTCATGAACCACACATGGATCAACCAGTGGTTATTGCATGTGTTTTCTTTCCACAGAGCACATATGTATCCACTAGAGTCATTGCATGTGTGTTGTTTTCACAAACCACATATGGATTATCCACATCAGTCGTTGCATGTGTGTTCTTTTTGCCCTACTGTTTTACCCTCAAAAAAAATCCACAAAAGAGTCTGTAGCCGCCTTCATCTCCATCCCTAGATCGGGAGGAATCTGAAGCTCTTCCCGGCACCCTGCCGGAGAGGGGAATTCACCCTGGAGGCCTTCTTCATCACCATGCAAGCCTCCGGTGTGATGCGTGAGTAGTTCATCCTTGGACTACGGATCCATGTAGTAGCTAGATGGCTGGTTTCTCCTCCTTTGTGCTTTCATGTTTAGATCTTGTGAGCTCCGTTCATGATCAAGATCATCTATTTGTAATTCTGCATGTTGTGTTTGCAGGGATCCGATGGATATTGAGATGCTATTTCAGATTGATTATTGATTCTATGATGTCTTTGTTATTTGAGATCTTGCATGCTTTCCATTGTTAGTAGCTATCTTGGCCAAGTAGATGCTAGCAACCCCAAGAGTTAGTATTTATGCTCGATAGTGGGTTCATGCCTCTGGTAATCTAGGGAAATGACAGAAATCTCTAAGGTACTAGATGTGCTGTTGCTACTAGGGAGAAAACAACAATCCTTTGTTCATAGAACAATCGTATTGTTTACTTTACACACAGTTCGTAAAGCAATAATCTGTTGCTTGCAACTTAATACTGGAGGGGGTTCTATAACATCCCAAAACTTCAATCCAAGCTTAGCAAGATCTAAATCAACCAAAAATGGGGTTAACAAAAACTTTTCCAAATTTAAAATGAAAGCATTCATATATGTGTGCATTTAAAATAGGAGTTGTTTGAATTGCCATGATTGTGTGATCCAATGCTTGTAAAATGTTTCTTAGGTGATTTAAACATCATCTACATCATTCCCAAACTTTTCCTAAAGAAAATCAAATCAAAAAGAATTAAAAAGGAGGAATGGTCATTTTGGCCATTTTAATCCACTACACTACTTTGGCTATTCCTAGTACTCAATTCTTAACAGAAACAATTCTTGATCTTTGTACCCCTTGCTAGTACACATAATGAGGTACCAAGGCCCACCTTTTGGATCTGCTAAAAACATTCTTTTACTTATTTTAATTGGCATTTGAAAATTGAATCTAATGCATATGCATAGATCACCCCTATTTCAAAACCCATATATTTGAGCTCCACTTTCAAAACCCTTGCAACCAGAGACTACCTAGCACTAGTGGAGATAACTCAAAAAATTTGAAACCAAAATTCAAAACTTTTTCTCTTTCGGCCATTTCATCAAACACCTTGCTGGCAAGATCATATTGGCCTAACTAATATTGTTTTGAGATGATTTTGTCTAGCAATTTGGAGGTGCATTGATCATCTTGTCCCCCCTCAAGCCTAACCAGACCAACCACAGCCTCTTCCCTACCCCCTAGCTGCACTGCACTGCCATGCCGAGCCCCCTCTCGCCGGCCAAACCTTGCCCTGCCGCAGTAGACCATCTCCACCTCTCTCTCCATGTCTAGGAGGTAGCTCACACCTCAGCGCCACCCCTGTCCTCTGCCCGAGCCTAGCCCTGCAGTGGACCACCGAGGATACCATGCTCGCACAAACCACCCCTTGGCCGCAGCCCGCGCCCGCCGCTCCGCCACGACCTGGAAAACACCCCAGACACCCCCGCTGGCCGCCCAACGCCTCATAGCTACCGCTCGCCATGGACACCGCCGCCTCTGCCTCTCAGAGCGCCACCTCGCCCAGACCGCATGCCACCGCCCCTACGGCCGCATTCAATCCCTAGAGCACTGCCAGGGGACCGCCCATCGATCGCCACCCTCATCCATGCCTCTACCCCGCCGTAGCCATGTCGCCACCGTCGCCTGCCCATCCCGCTCGGTCTCACCATCGGGACTATAAAAGGAGCCCTCCCCAGCCTCTTCTCTCCACACCATTCCACTCCCCTCACCTCTCTGAACCTCACCCACATCTAGCCGGAGCAAAGGGAGCAGACTCACGAATTGAGCCGAACAGCAGCAGGAGGAGAAGGGCGCCGCTGATTGCGACCACCCCAAGCTCCACCACAACCGCGCCTCGCCTCGCTGTCGTCTTCCAGTTCGTTTGCCCGCCTCGCCTACCCTTCTGGAGCCCTGGTACGTCCCTAGCAGACCCCCACCGAGCCACTAGGGTTCGAGCTCGCCGGCGACCTGTTCATCGTCGACGACGACCCTCAGCCGTAGATTCCTCTTCTAATCCTACGACCCACAACGCGCGTACCGTTTCGCGTGTTAAGTGCCTCTGACAAGCGGGACCCCCTGTCAGCTGAGCCCCGTGCCGCAGAGCGCCACTGGGCCGGCCCAAGTCTTTTCCCGCGCTAGCCCACCCGTTCAAATCTGGATTTTTCTTTTTAGTTTGAATCTAGTTTCTGTCCACTAGTTTAAAAATAAATTTAGAGAGTTTTATAAATCCAAATTGCATGAAACCAATTTTGTCTGAAAGGTATGGAGATGATCTATCCAAGCCCCTTGGATTTAATTCAATTAGAGTTATAGATCTCTCCTAATTAAAATAACAAAACAGAAGCTTTTGCAACTTGCAACATTTTTATAAAATCAACCAAGTTAGCTTTTGAGTTTATTCCAACTCCCAAAAATCACATTTCATCATATCTATATTAATATGTAATAATATTAAGGTTTACATGAAGTGACTTTGGACTAGTACCAAAATAATGCTATATAGGCATTTCTAGTCACTTTAAATCATTAAATAATGAACTTAAACTAAAGTAATATTGATCCAACCCTTAAATCTCATTCCCACATGTTAGAATATGTGGTGAGGACATGTGTCCATATGACCCCATGTTTTAAGTGGTGAATATTAAATCCTAGTTAAAATTTTCAATGAGTAGAAATTACTTTTCTAAATTAAAAAGGTTGAAACTATTGAATTAAACTTGTGATGCTTGTGATGATAATAGATCATCAATTGTGTGTCTTAGAATGCTATATAGCCTAGTTAAGTATTGTTTGGTGATTGTGTACTCCGTGTGTATTTATAGAAGATAGTACTGACCAAGCTTACGAGGAGGAGGAGTGCTATCAAGACGAAGAGGAAGAAAACTTCAACCACTGCGCCAACCAAGGCAAGCCACCATTAACAGTGCAAGCTACCCTTAGCAAGCTAGCAATACCAAAGATTAACCCTTGCAAGTTTAGTGCTTAGCAAACTAGAAACAAACTAGATGGTTTAGCAAAGATGCCTTAAGCATGCTTTGATCACACCCCTTTAACTATTAGTACCTCAAGTCTCATTGACAAGTTTTACCTCCCTTAGTTTACACAAAGTTCTTTACTTGTTTTGAAGGTAGCATAAAAGGTATAAAACTTGACCTACTTAGATGTCATTCTATGGCATGAGAATGATCCCATCCTTCCACCTTAGTGAACACTCTTAACTTAGTATTTTTAGAGTAGATCAAAAACTTGAGTCACTTTAGATGGGAACAATTGGTGAAAATGAATTGTGAAAACCTTGGAATGATGAGTCATTCTATTGAGATGTTTTGACATGTGTTGAGAAACACAACTGGTTTATGATGATGAAAAACTTGAGTCACTTTAGATGAGGCATGAGCCTTAACCCTTTTATAAAACTGATGGTTGGATTTGGATGCGATACCATTCCAAATTTACCGTACAACCACATTACCTGAATTGGGTAATACTGTTTCATTGTTAGATGTTTTCCAAATAACTTGAAATGAATGATGAACTTTGACTTGACCACAACAGGGTTGTGTTTATGACAATAGCTTCCCAACTTAAGTGATTCTAGAACTTTACTTTATATTTATTTGCTTCTGAACTCAGCTTAGGTTTCAAACTTAACTTTAGTGTTAAACTTAGATTTAACACTTTAACTTAGAACTATAGTACCTGTTAATAGTAGTTTGCGAGTACTTAAAGAGTACTCGTGGCTTTTGTCCCTGGCTATTCTCATGGCCAGACTATGAAGGAGACTATCAGGAGGATGGTCATCAAGACGGCTATGATAACTAGGACTATCTTCCTTCGTCAGCATTGCCTGTGCCCCTGAAGATGGACCCCACCGCTACACTTATCTTTTATTTCCGCTGCTTGTTGTATTAAAGACTGGATCATAAGATCCTTATTTGTGTAAGACCTTATGTATGGTTTGTAATGGATGATGTACTGTGATATCCAATCCGTTATGTCTCGCAAAAATGGTAATCCTGGGATTGCGAGGTATGGCATAACAGGCATCTGGGATTAAAAATCCGGGTGTTGACAAGTTGGTATCAGAGCCATCCTGACCATAGGAGACCCTAGTTAGAATGGACGTACAAACCAAAAACTTAGCTTCAAAACCAAAGTGAGTATTTATGAAATACTATTTCCTCTCTTACCCTTGTGAACTAATTCTTTCTCAAAAATTCATGTTCCTCAAAATTCTTACATTATGACTTAAAACTTGACACACTTGATCACTCCACTAACTTACTCATCCTTAATTCTTGTAGATGGAGACTCAGTTCAGCAAGTTTTACCAGTTGGGAAACGGAGGTCAGCTGATCTTCGAGAGGGATTTGGATTCACTGTCGGAGTTACTGGGACGCCCACATCCGGAGTTTCTTGGAGCTCAACTTCCAGGACCCCCAGGAGGAGACCTACAGTGGCTAGTCACCGCAGATCTTCGAGGAAGCATCAAAGCACCAACTTCAGGAAGAATTGAGTTCTCCGTGAGAGAGAACAACTGGATAGATGGATTAGCCAGGGCAATGCATGAAGCCCTCGCACGTCTATGTGCCCTCAGTGTCAACAAGATCCAAGGAACCCGTTTTGCCCACTATGCAAGATGCGACTTCATGGGAATGCCGATGGAGATGCCAAGTCACCCAGAGTTGAGGCGTCAAGTGGAGAATCTTGACTTCTTGCTTCATGACAGACATCAGGAACTGGACAATGCCAGGGAGTTAGCCAACCAGAACTGTGCCATTGCCAACCAGAAGGCCCAGACTTTCGCCCTGCTCGTCCAAGATCGCCAGTCTCTTCGCGGCCAGCGTGCAAAGAAGGATCGCACCATCGCTCGACTTCGCAAGAAGGTGGCCGACCTCGAGAAGACCATCAAGGAGCAGGAAGCTCAGCTTGCCGCCAAGGAAGAAGAAGATGAGGGTGAAGACATCCAGGGAGATATGGATTCTTACCTCAGCAACGATGATGACTTTCTGGAGGAGGATGTTGTGGACTTCTACACTGATGATGAAGACTCCGACTTCATCGACGATGAGTAGATGCACTAGAGCACTGTCGTAGCATGAGATGTATCATCTCCTTGTATCGTAGCTTACAGAATGGTTCATCAAACCATCTGTTTTCCCCTTTGATTGTTGTGGTGTGTGTTGTATCGGGTGCTTGCTTGCATGAATGAAAATGAAGTTAGTTGAAAAACCTGAGTCTAACTCAAGGTTTTATCTTTGAAAACCCAAAACCATGAACCTTAGAATTTCCCTCTTACCCCTATATCTATCTCAATCTTCAGATGACTCGTGGAAACCAAGGAGGGAGCAGCTCGTCACAGGACCCAATGCTGCAGATCTTGCAGAATCTCATCGTGGACCATGAAGCAAGCAGGGCCGAACGTCAAGACAACTTAGCAACATTGCAGCAGATCGCCCTAATGGCTCTCAACAACCAAGGACATGGAAATCAGGATCACCATGGGTCCAAACTCAAAAAAATTCTGAACGCCAATCCCCCAATCTTCAACCAATCTGAGAACCCATTAGATGCTGATGACTGGTTATAGACCATGGAAAACAACCTTGAAGTTGAAGGAGTTGATCAAAATGAGAAAGTTCTCTTTGCCACCCACTATCTGGCGGGAGATGCAAGAGCTTGGTGGAATAGCATCTGCAATATGAACCATGGCCAGGTGATGACCTGGGAAGCATTCAAAGTCAAGTTTAGTCGCACCCATGTGCCGCAAGGCCTCGTCAACAGGATGAGAGATGAATTCCGCGAATTGAAGCAAGGAAGAATGACTGTGGTGGAGTACCGTGACTGACATGGGTACACCCTACAGGTACTCGAGCTTGGTATATACGGTCCAAATACATACAGGCCCACGAATTGAAGCAAGGAAGAATGACTGTGGTGGAGTACCGTGACTGACATGGGTACACCCTACAGGTACTCGAGCTTGGTATATACGGTCCAAATACATACAGGCCCACGGTGTCGCCAAGGCTCGGAGGGAGGGACTCGAGTAGCCTACGGACTCTCGATTGCTTGAAGGACAAGAAGAAGCTAAAGATGGAAAGTTTGAAGGGGAAAACCCTAACTTGTCACCGACTCGACCTGCTACCTGAGACCTAGCCTATCTATGTAAGGGCTAGGAGGGGCGGCGAGGAGGACACACGCAGCCCTAGTTTCCACAACCCTCGCCAGATTTCATCTGCGCACCATTGTAACTTTCGACTCCTTCGATAATTCCACGAGCAGACAAGCAGGAGTAGGGACCTCTACGAGGCCTGAACCTGGGTAAATCCTTTGTCCCCTGTGTGCTTGTTTGCTAGCCGATATATGTCTCCAGCTCTCCCTCCTTCTCCAAAACCCAAGTCCATAACAATGGGCATTGACGAGTTAAACCCTCGTCAATTGGCGCCGTCTGTGGGAACTGGGAGTGCTGATGTTGCGGCTTCTTCGGCCCCATCAAACGCGATCTACAACTCTGCAACAGCAGAGATTCGCCAGCTTTTCGGCGCCTTCAACTTCACCGTCCACACGCCGGCTACTCGCCCGGCCTTTGAGTCCGTGGGCGACGGAATCAGCCTGGCGATTGGGAGCTTCCGCTTCCAAGTTGGTCAGATGGGCACGCTTCGCATGCCCGATCAGCCGACAGCACTGGCGATTGCCCCAGCATCTTGGTTACCTCCATCGATCGGCACCCTTAGCAAGCTCAATGCTCCAGCGGTGGTCGGGAACCTGATCAGCGACAGCAGTCGTGATTCCGATCTAAGCGATCTAACCACTGAAGATGGAACCTACGGTTCCAGATCTGAAAGTTGTGGAAGCAACAGCTTCCCAAATCACTTCATGTACACCGTCATCAACGCGGGCGACACCTCCGCCAACCGCGGCAACAATGGTAACACCGGCAACGGCACCGACCCGCCCAACGCCGCGAACGGCGGCAACAGTGGCAATGGAGGAGCAGTCGAACCCCCTAGCATAATCAACGAGCAAACTGGCGAACGCATCGTGATCAGGCTCAACGAGCAAGAGTGGGAACGCTGCCGCGAAGCCCTATGAGGTGCACCTCTACCCTTCGGGTCCCCTCAGGAACTACTGATGGGTTACCATTGGCTCCTAAAAGAGGAATTCAAACGCCAGAAACAAGCAATCGCGCAACTCGAGGCGCGTAAAAAGGCGGCGGACGAGTCAAGCCTTTGTCGCGCTGGGCTCTCCTCATACGGAGGATCCTCCTCAAGAGGCAACGAGCATCTCGCCAGAAAGAGGCAATCGCGGATGGCTCGCCTCACCGAACAAGAACGCATAGACGCTGCGAAAGTCCTCGACTTCGGCTCTATGACAGTCGACACGAGATGCAACGTGGTTCCCAGGACGCCACAGGCCGCAGTGACATCGGCCACCATGTACCTTCTCAATAACCAGCCACCGGCTGGAGATCCCCGAACGGCCATGCACCGATCTACGATCGTGGGCCTTGGGCTAATCGAGGCCGCCCTCGACAAAGAACCAGTACCAGACCCAAAAAAGGGCAAAGCCTTAGCAAAACGCTACTCCTCGTCCTCGTCAAGCGATGAAAGTCATGACCTGTCTCGGTGCCACCGTTCACGACGACACGGTCGCGACTACGATGCACGCGGCTAGCTCACGCAACGCAAGATCGACAAGTCAAGGGCACGACGTGCTCGGTCGACTGATTCGGAAGAAGAAGATGGAGAGCTCTATGGCGCCAGATGCTTCAGCAGATCCATTAGGCAAAAGCGAATGCCTAAAGGGTTCAAACTCCCATCGAAGAACCCGAAATTTGACGGTCTACAGGACCCCAAGATCTGGCTGGAGGATCACATCTCCTCGGTCGGCGGGCGCGGGCGTCAATCTTGCCACGCAATGGTTGCGACTACAGGGCGCAGGCGCCGGCATGGCTCAATAACCTCCCACGCGGATCCATTAGCAGCTGGGATGAGTTTGTCTACAGCTTCGTACGCAACTTCAAGGGCACGTAAAAACGCCCCGCTTCAATAGAAGAACTGAGATGCTGCCAGCAAAAATCTGGCGAATCGCTGCGCTCTTACATCCAAAGATGGTCCATCATCAAGAACTCCGCGGAGAACATCTCGGAAGACCGCGCGATTGATGCATTCAATGGTGGTGTCCGTCGCATGGAACTCAGGGAGGAGCTAGGCCGCTCAAAGCCCAAGACCATCGACCACCTGATGGAGATCGTGAATCGGTGGGCTGATGGAGAAGATTCATTGAAGAATCGCGTTCACTCTGACGAGGAGGCAGAACTCGAACGAAGACGCGACCACCGGAGTAAACGTCATATGCGCGTCTACGACGATCACGATGATGTCAACATGGTCGCAGCCGGCTACGCCGATAGACGCGACGATAACCGCAACAGCGGATACCACAGCGGCGGATACCACAACTCCGGGAAAACCACGCAAGTATGGCAACACCGCACTCGCGATGAAGCACCCGCGACCTCCATCGAAGACAAACTGTCCAGACCATGCACGGTACACTTCTACATCGACAAGCATGACGGCAAGAGAAAGTTGAGTCACCTCCTCAAGGACTGCCGCGAGTTCCTCAAGCTACATGAGGGGTTGGTTCGGATGAACCGCAATGCAGTCGAAAGAGGCTACAGAACCGCTCCAGGCGCAGTGGCACATGGCGCACCACCACCACCACCTGGGCCACCCCCGAACGGAGCTGCACCGGACCAGCATCACGGAGGCAAACCATACCCACGGGCCATGGGTACCATGATGATCCAAAAGGGACGCCCCTCCAATAGGGTGCAGAAGGCCATCACTCGCCAAGTCAATTTGGCCACGCACTCACCACCATCCACCACTGAGTACCTCAGCGGTAGTGAGTCGTGCATTACCTTTGACAAACGCGACCACCCGCCTCAAGTACCTCGCCCAGGTCATTGCCCCCTCGTACTCAACGCGCAAATTGGAGGCTTCGACATGAGTCACGTCTTCATGGATGGCGGAAGCGGTATCAACCTCATATTCGCGAGTACCTTGCGAGCAATGAGGATCCCTCTAACCTGCTTGGAGGCATCGGACACAATGTTCCACGGCATCGTCCTAGGAAAAGGCGTATACCCCCTGGGCAAAATCAACCTCGACGTCATATTCGGCACGCCGAAGAACTTCCAGCGCGAGCGCATCGACTTTGAAGTTGTCGACTGGCCCTCACAATACCACTGCATCCTCGGGCGCGTCGCGTTCGCTAGGTTCATGGCAGTACCCCACTACGCCTACCTGCAGATGAAAATGCCAGGTCCCAACGGCGTCATCACGATCAACGGAAGTTTGACGTCGGCGATTGCGACGAAATTCAACAGAATCTCCGGTCCTTGGCATGTAGGAGGAACTTCGCGCGATTGAAGGAAACAACGGACAACGATCGCCCCCTGAGTAGGCCAAGCTCACGACCTCTCCTTGACTCATTTGTGCACACAAAGAAGGTGCAGGTCCATCCATCGAATCCGCTAAAAGCGGCCCTCGCCAACAACTTGAGTCCCGCTAGGAACTCGCGCCGTCAATTCCTCCGTGAGCACTGGAAATTTTACTGGTGTCCTGCGGACATGCCAGAGTTCCTGTGAATTCGCCAGCATGCACTCAACGTCAACCACGGCGCAAGGCGATCAAGCAAACAATCAGCGACTATCCGAGCCACGGGCACAGGTCAATGGAGAGAGATCAACAGACTCCTCGAGGCCAAATTCATACGCGAGATCAAGGAAAGCACTTGGCTCGCCAATACGGTGCTGGTGCCAAAAAAGGACACAGATATCCTGCGGACGTGCGTGGACTTCACTTCTCTAAACAAGCACTGCCCAAAAGATCACTTCCCGCTACCACGGATCGATCAAATCATCGACTCCACTGCTGGATGCGAGCGCCTCTGCTTCCTCGACGCCTACTCAGGATATAACCAAATTCGAATGAAGGAGGAAGACCAGGAGAAGACCGCGTTTACAACGCCCTTCAGCGTGTTCTGCTACAACACAATGCCCTTCGGGCTAAAAAACACAGGAGCCACGTACCAGCGGTGCATGCAGGCCTGCCTCAAGGAACAACTTGGTCGCAACATCCAAGTCTATGTCGACGACATAGTAATCAAGACCAAGGAAGAAGCCTCTTTAATTGACGACTTGCGCGAAACCTTTGCCAACCTCGATCGCTATCGGATAAAGCTCAATCCGGACAAATGTGCCTTCAGCGTACCCTCTAGGCAACTGCTCGGGTATCTCATCTCCGCGAGAGGGATTGAGGCAAACCCGAAAAGATAAAGGCCATACTGGCCATGGAGAAGCCAAATAACATAAGAGGCGTTCAGCAACTAGCCGGGCGAATCGCGGCCCTCAGTCAATTTATCAGTCGAATGGGAGAAAAGGCGCTGCCCTTCTATCAGCTCCTCCGCAAAGCTGACAAATTCGAGTGGACCAACAAAGCGCAAGAAGCATTCGAGGACCTCAAGCGCCTACTATCCACCTCGCCAGTATTGGTAACTCCACGAGAAAGGGAACCACTGCTGCTGTACATCTCCGCCACCAACCAAGTGGTTAGCACAGTGCTCGTCATCGAACGGGCCGAGGAAAACAAGGTCCATGGCGTACAACGCTCGGTATACTACCTCAGCGAGGTCCTCACGCCAACAAAACAGCAGTACCCGCACTACCAGAAGCTGGTGTACGGCATCTTTATGACCGCCCGACGACTGCGCCATTACTTCCAAGAACACCGAATCGTGGTAGTCAACGACGCCCAATTGGGACATATCCTCAATAACCCTGACGCCACAGGACGAGTCGCGCTTTGGGTAATCAAACTGTCTCCACGAGACATCACATACGAAAAGTGCGGCGCAATCAAGTCGCAAGTTCTCCCTGACTTCCTCGTACACTAGATGGAAAACCAACTCCCGGACAAGCCAGACATGTCCTACCTCTGGACAATGCACTTCGATGGGTCCAAGAGGAAAGATGGAGCAGGAGCAGGTGTCATACTGACATCGCCTCAAGGGGACAAGCTGAAGTACGGCCTGCGAATGCAGTTCACCGCCTCAAACAATGAGGCTGAATACGAGGCCCTGTTACACAGGATGAGAATGGCAAAAGCCTGCGGCGCAAAGAGGCTAATCATATATGGCTTCTTCAAGCTGGTCGTCAACCAAACAATTCACGAGTGCGACGCACTAAACGACAACATGATCGCATACCGCGACCTCTACGACAGACTTGAAGGAGACTTTGATGGTTGCGAGTTGCGACACATAGGTCGCGAAAGCAATGAGGAGGCGGACGCACTCGCCAACATAGGCTCCACCTGCGCACCCATACCACCTAGGGTATTTCTCGAACACATATGCGAACGCTCCATCAAGCCAAAGGCCGCAGAGAAGAAAACAAGCGCATCAACAGACTCGGGGGCTACGCCACCCAATGAGCCAATGACAATCGATGATTCGGAGCTCGACACAGGACTCAAGGGACCAATGAGCATCATGATGATCGAACAATCCTAGACGCAGCCGTACATTACGTACCTCCTCAGTAAGCGCCTAACGGATGACCCAACAGACGCATGGCACATCGCGCGACGCTCCAAGGCATTCGCCGTTATCAACAGCGAACTGTCTAAATGCAGCATCACAGGCGTGTTACAGCTATGCGTCTTCCTAGCCGATGGAAAAGCAGTACTCCTCGACATCCATGAAGGGACATGCGGGCACCACGCCGGCAGTCACACCCTCGTTGCCAAAGTTCTACGAGCTAGATTTTACTGGCCCATGGCCATGCGCGACGCCAAAGACATAGTCCAAAAGTGCAATGCTTGCCAGCGATTCGCGGACAAGACATACGTACCAGGCGTAGAACGACGGCCTATTCCATTGGCCTGGCCCTTCGCCCAGTGGGGACTCGACATGGTTGGCAAACTTCCAAGGTCCTCGCAAGGAGGCTACGTCTACCTCTTGGTCGCAGTCGACAAATTCACCAAGTGGATTGAGGCCATGCCGGTGACCAAGCAATCAGGGCACATCGCAGTCAAGTTCTTCGAGTCCATCGTCTACCGCTTCGGCGTGCCACACAGCATCATCACCGACAACGGAACGAACTTTACATCCAAGGAGTTCCAAGATTTCTGTGAGAACCTGGGGATCAACATCAGCTACGCCTCAGTAGCACACCCACAGACCAACGGTCAGGTGGAAAAGGCAAACGGGCTCGTCTGCAACAACATCAAAAAGCGACTCCTTCGGCCACTCGAACAAGCCGCGGGCTGCTGGCCAAACGAACTGCAATCCATACTCTAGAGCCTGCGTACAACTCCAAACAGCGCCACCGGCTAAACACCATTCTTTATGGTACATGGAGCAGAGGCAGTATTACCCGCCGAGGTACGGTACAGAGCACCAGCGTAGTCGCCTACAGCGAGAAGGATTCATCCCTCACACTCGAAGACTCCGTCGACCTCCTTGACGAAGCAAGAGAAATCGCCGCAGAAAGATCTACAATCTACCAGCAGAACCTGCGCAACTACCATAGCAGAAGGCTTCGCCCAAGATCCTTCGTCGAAGGTGACCTGGTCCTGCGACTGAAGCAGCAGGGGCATCTCAAGCTCGAGTCCCCCTGGGAAGGACCGTACGTGATTACAGAAGTAATCCCAGGTGGCGCCTATCGCCTTCAAGATTTAGAGACAGGAGTCGCATACTCCAACCCTTGGAACTTCACACAACTGCGACGCTTCTACCCTTAGTCGTTTCTTCTTTACTTTTGCATCGCAAATAAGGCTATTCAGCCAAGGCTACTTAGCCGCACATTGTACTACGTACTGTTCTCTGAATAAATAAAAGCTAAGTGCCCCAAAACTCCGTGTTCTCTTTTCTTTTGTCAACTTTCATACTCGGGGGCTATGCCACCCTATACACATATGTTCTTCGAACAATAACGCGACATCCTGAGTAGCTGGCACATCAATCGAACCCCTTAACACAAACACAACCTAGCTACCACGCACCTGACAGGTTGACAAGGGAAAGATACAAAGATGGCCAGGCTAACGAAAAGGCCTCGCATAAGTGCAACGCACCTCACGCTTATAAAGCTATTTGTATACATTCAACAATAAATTATCTACAAATATATATGAGCTTTACAACACCAGTACACTTATATGCAGGATACATATTTGGCTACCCTTGCAACAGGAGAACATTAGTCTGTTCCTCGAAGAAGTCGACGATCTCCTCGGCTGGACGATCCACCGCCTGATAGTGCGGCACCATGTTCCAGGAAGATCCTGCTGGTGGCACCGGTGGCCCAGATGCAATGGCGGCGACATCCTCGTAAGGCCTGTGCAAATGCACCACGGAGAGGGCAGCCTTGGCACCAGCCACCAACTGCTGCCTCACGCACTCGCGAACCGCGGACATATCTTGAAATTTCGTCAGAAGGGCCAACAGGCTTGATGGAGTATCATCCAGCGGGAACATTTCCCGGTAGATGTTCTCCAAACACGACTGCGACTTCTTCAGAAAGAGCAGCACTCGCGAGGCGCGATCCTGCAGGGTCGCTAACGCAGTCGCACGATCATGATCTACCCAGAAGTATCCACTCTCCTGAAGTTGCTCTTGGGTGAGATCATGAAGGCGGATGGCAATCCTATCCCTCTCCTCCTGTGGACGGCGTGCACTAACAACTACACGAAGCAGCATCAACAGCATGAGTACAACTTACCATTGCGATTAACTACAAAGGAAAAGACGAGGATGAGCAAACTAACACTTAAACTGGTCGCCCAGCTGCGTCACCTCGCCAAGCAGATATTGCTCGCGGGCGGCGGCTTTTTCATCCTTTGACTTCCACACGTCCGCGCTACCACGGATCAAGGGCAACTCACGCTTCAGTTGTTTAACGCGATCACGAAGTCGCGAAAGCAAGGAAAGCTCCTCTACCCTGGAGCAGGGTGGTGCCATTGTACCCTCAAGAGATGACGAGTCCGGGGTTCCCCCCACAGGGCCACTTGACGTACCCTACCAAAAATCAAGCCAGAGGCAAAATAAGGCGACCAACAAAGTCAAAAGTAACAGGTGCATTCAGGATCAATAAAATATCTACAAACACATTCGCCAACAGGCATGTTCTCCAATCAAAAGAGCAAGTTCATCAGCTATTACAAGGAACTAACTATGGAGTAGCTGGTTTCTTCGACTTCGATGACCTCGGGGGCTTCATCAAGTCCGTGGCAGTATCAGATGCCACTGACTTTCCGCCGGCCCCTGAAGCCGAAGTTTTCGCTGCCTTCTTTGCCGATTGAGCTCCTCCGAATACTTGGCAACAGTGTTTATCAAGGAATGGCCATATTTGGCACAGGCAGTCGCAAAGGGAGCGAATACTACCTGCTGACCATCCGCGCCAACAGGCATCGTCTTCGACACCGCATAGGGATCCACTTCGACTCCGTGGGCTTGCACCATGGCAAGCGACATGGTAGCGCCAGCTGCGCGGAGGGAATTCTTGTACGTGGCAGGCACACCCCCAGCGAGCGACTCCACCAGGTCCTCCACATTGTCGACCAGCTCCGCCTTCGGCATCAGCTCCTCCCGGAGGCGACTCAGGGTGGCCTTGGCTTTGGACAACGTATTTTGGACAGCGGCGCTATGATCTTCGACCACAAATACCGCGCCCGCCAGAGCGTCATCGCGACCAAGGGCCTGTGGATCAAAACTCAATCCGCCAGCATCTACACCAAAATACACACACGGATCAAACTTCTAATGCCACCGGCACTACAGAGGAAGAGAAGAACATCAATAAAATATCTACCAAGTAAAGGTACCTGAGAGGGCCTTGGCAACTGAGAACAGTTGCTCTTCGAACAACTTCTCCCTGGCTGCAAAGGAGGCACACAGATCCTCTTCGCGCTTCTGGGCTTCATCACGAGCCGCGATTGCCTCGTCGCGCCCCTTCATAGCTGCGGCCAGCGTCTTCTCCAACATGGCGACATCACGCAGTAAAGCATTATTCTCGGCTACAGGGCAGACAAAAATTTGGCTGTCAGTTGATTATACCAAAATACAGAGAAGACGAAAAGAATAAGTATAGAACACTCACTCTCAACCACGCGGTGGCGCGTCTCCAGCATCTCATGTTGGCGACCTATCGCCATCACCTGCTCCGCCACCTGCGCGGCTTCCTTTACAAGGAGCTGCCGCACAAAACAAGGAGTCAACAGAGGGCAACATAAGGGAGTTGACTGACAAATTATAAAGGAAAGAAAGATATACTTACATGGTCCTCCAGCGACTCCGAAGAAGATTGCTGAATCGTCATCCGAGCAACTACTCGATGCTCCCCTACGTGAGGAGAGCTCGAAGAATTGTGCCCGGAGTGGGCCGCCGCCAGAGGAGAAGGAGCGCGCTCGACCTCTATCTTGGCTTTTGAGGTCGCGACTCCTGATTCCTTAAAAAATTCGACGTCGTCAGAAGATGACGACGCCTCTTGACTGCAAGAAAAAATCCGCACTCAGAAAAGGCAAACTCCAAGGCAAAGCCAACAAGAAGAAAACAAGAGAAGATTGAATGCACTAGCAAACCTACCAGTCAAATCTGTCAAGATCAAATGTGGCCTCCGTCGACTCCGACGAAGAATCCTTGGGCAATCACATCTTCTTACGAGAAGACGGTGCCATAGCCCTCACAGGAACGGCGGGAATTGGCGACTCCGCGGCAACAGCCGCGCCTCCTAGAGTTGAAGGAGTCGACGCGTCGGAATCCCCGCTATGCGAACGCTTGCAAGTATCCAGACTTTCAGACTCGGGGGCTTCCTCTTCCACATCAGAAGGGACAGTCGAGTCAGACTCGTCCTCTTCCAAAGCTTCACGAGGAATAATCCCCTCAGGAAGGGGAGGCATGCAAGGCGACACCGCCCACTCCTGCATACAAAAAGTAAAACAGATAAGCAACAGAAGACGCAATCGAGAAAATAAGCTACTACGTAGCACAACCATACCTCAGGAGGAGGATTCGAAGCATCGAAAGGAGGAACGCTCGTTGCTCGGAAGCACATCCTTGAGGGTATACTTCGTGACCAGTCGCACCCTCTTATCTACCTCACTCGCGGACATGCCATCAGCAGACACGCGAGTGGGATCATCAGCGCCACCCCATTGGAACATGGGATGGACCCTGGCCTGGAGAGGCTGGACGCGATGATGCAGCCAAGTCCTAACAAGGGCGTAGCCTCCCTCTTCTGCGCCTATACGACTCTCGAGGTTGCAGACGCGCTGATATAACACGTCTGTTTCTGCGAGTTCGGAAGGCATGATCACGTTCTTCCAAGAACACATCTTCTTGTAGGGAGTCGCGGGATCGAAGGGCGCGAGTCCAAAGTGCTCGTCCTTGGCCTTCTGGTCGCGCACATAGAACCATTTTTCCCTCCATCCCTGGATGGACTTGGTGAGCTTGATGTCAAAGTAGGTGGCGGATGGGTCAACATGGATTCCACAACCACCTACGTCATAAACTAAAGAGCCAGATGCGGACTGACGCTTCAATTTAAAGATGCGTTTGAAAAGACCAAAGTGTGGCTCGATTCCGAGCTAGCACTCGCAAAGAGTGATGAAACAAGTGATGTGGAGGAGAGAATTTGGGGACAGCTGATGGAGCTAGAGCCCATAGAAACAAAGAAGACCTCGAAGAAAGGGGTGAAGAGGCAAGGAAAGACCGGAATGATGAATGTAAGAAACATCACTCGATAACCAGCGGGAGGCACAGGAATGGTCTCACCGTTGGGGACGCGCGAGTCGACGACTGCTGCAGAGATCACTCCGTCTTGGCAAAGAAGACGGAGATCCGACGCCTTGATAATAGAGGGGCGCCATGCGCCATTGGTCACACGGGTGCCCACGACCTTCTTCTTCCCGGCGGCGGCGGCACTGGTGACCGCAGCAGCGGAGCCGCCCTTCTTCTTCGTTGTAACGAGGGTGGCCGCGGAATCAGCGGCAGCGCCTCCCTTCTTCTTCTCCATTGCACGACGACGATGAGAATGAAGGAAATAGCTTGGGAACGAACGGAGCTGGTCCAGCATCGTGGGGAAGATGAGCGCAGAGGAAAGCAATAAAGCAAACGGCAATGGCGATGGCAGCAAGGAAGAAAGAGCACATATGGGAAATTACCGGCGCAGCATCGCTACTTAACCCCTGGAAGATGCAATCCAACGGCTGACAAAAACCCTATTGGACGCGTGGCACGCATCGTGTAGGACACGTGGCGAAGAGGAAGCGCGAACTGTCCCCCCACTTCTACCATTATGCGCGGAAATCGAGGAGGCATAGTTAAAAATAAGATTACACACGCCCAGTCAAATCAAAGTCAGAAAGTGGGACCCACCGCTCGTCACATCCCGTCAAAACCGCTCATGCGGGCAACTAAGGTCATACAAGCGTCAGCACTGACGTCACCATGGCTATGCAGTGGAAAACTTCGACTATTTTTAGTCCTTGCTGGAGTCTTCGACTCCACCAAGCACTCGGGGGCTACTCCCATAGGGAGCGCTGGCCGCGCACCCTATGACTTTCTTTTTCTTGTTGCAGGAACATGGACAATCACAAAAGCAAACCCAACCACTCGAAAGACAGTTCGATTATGGACATGTGTTACTCCCATAGGGAGCGCCGAAAACAAGCAGGCAAAAGACGACAGCAGTCGCGAAAATAAGCTAAGTATCCGCCTGAGTCATCGACTGAAACAAGCAGGCAAAAGATGGCAGCAGTCGTGAAAGTGTTTTAGTACCTGTCTGAGTCATCGACTGAACAAGCAAGCAAAAGACGACAGCAGTCGCAAAAGTTCTTTAGTCCCTGCCTGAGTCTTCGACTCAACCAGGCACTCGGGGGCTACTCCCATAGGGAGCGCTGGCCGTGCACCCTATGATTATTTGCGCAAGAAAAACTATGTGTTGATAACATCCACACTCGAAACTCATGGCGACACCGCCTCATAATTTTTCCCTACAAAGAGACTGCGTCTCCTGGGTTTCCCGAATCATCTCCGCGATGATAAAATTCGGATGCCGCGCCTATGGCGTGAAGGTAAGACCTGAATAAGGCCTGGCAACGCATTTAATCACAAGCTGCGCGAAACATATCCGTGCCTACAGGCACGATGAACATGCCTTGACGGACGCATCAAGTGCTCACACCCATATAACTGGAATTCGACTCCTGTAAGACCTCCGCGGCCCGAGTCGAATTACACCAGCACTTTTCCGGATTCGAGTCCGGGGACTCAAATTTGAGTAGATTGCGTTGTTTCACCCTAAGGTGGTTAACTGATACCGATACTTCGGTTATATCAGGCACGTATATCAACAATCCCTATGACGCAAATAAAAGCAATCAAAATGTACTCATTTAGGCACTCGAAGGCTTCAAAAGTCCCTAGTCGAATCTGCGATTCCACTGGGCACTCGGGGGCTACTGACATGGGTACACCCTATAGGTACTCGAGCTTGGTATATACGGTCCAAATACATACAGGCCCACGGTGTCGCCAAGGCCCGGAGGGAGGGACTCGAGTAGCCTACGGACTCTCGATTGCTTGAAGGACAAGAAGAAGCTAAAGATAGAAAGTTTGAAGGGGAAAACCCTAACTTGTAACCGACTCAACCTGCTACCTAGCCTATCTATATAAGGGCTAGGAGGGGGCGGCGAGGAGGACACACGCAGCCCTAGTTTCCACAACCCTCGCCAGATTTCATCTGCGCACCATTGTAACTTTCGACTCCTTCGATAATTCCACGAGCAGACAAGCAGGAGTAGGGACCTCTACGAGGCCTGGACCTGGGTAAATCCTTTGTCCCCTATGTGCTTGTTTACTAGCCGATAAATGTCTCCAGCGCTCCCTCCTTCTCCAAAACCCAAGTCCATAACAATGGGCATTGACGAGTTAAACCCTCGTCAGTGAACGCAGAAGAAGCCCAGGAAGCGCCAGATGTAGTGCTGGGTATGTTTTCTGTCAACTCAGTTTTAGCAAGAGTATTGTTTGATTCTGGAGCATCGCATTCATTTGTCACCGAAGAATTTGTATGCACTAGTAAGATTTGCCCAACCAACCTGAAGCATGTCATGATAGTTCAAATCCCTGGTTCAACCACAAAAGCTAGAAAAATTTGCAAAGCTGTACCTATCAGAATACATGGGATAGATTTTTATGCCAACCTAATTGTACTTGGAACCGAAGGATTAGAAGTAGTACTAGGTATGGACTGTATGTCAAGGCATAAAGGACTGATAGACTGTGCTAAGAAAGCCATCACCATGACCAGTAGTTCTGGAGTAACAATAGAGCATATCTCTGAAACCTTACCCCGTCAATTCAAGTGCAACAAGAGTGTAGCCCTGCCCACCATTGACCAAGTCAGAGTAGTCTGTGAATACCCCGACGTATTCCCAGATGAATTGCCAGGTATGCCCCCGGATAGGGATATTGAGTTCATTATCGAACTAATCCCCGAAACCGGACCTATAGCCCAGAGACCCTATAGCATGAACCCCTCACAGTTAGTGGAACTGAAGAAGCAGTTGGATGCCATGTTTGCAACAAGCTTGATTCAGCCAAGCGCATCGCCATGGAGATCACCAGTGTTATTCGTCGAAAAGAAAGATGGAGGCAATCGTCTGTGTACAGATTACAGAAATTTGAATGACGTCACCATCAAGAACAAGTACCCCTTGCCAAAGATAGAGGATCTATTTGATCAGTTGACTGGAGCTCAGGTACTCTCAAAGATTGATCTTAGGACTGGTTATCACCAACTTAAGATTTCGTGCAACGGATATTCCGAAGACCGCCTTTACTACTCGCTATGGTTTATACGAGTATACGGTTATGTCTTTTGGATTAACCAATGCCCCTGCTTATTTCATGAATCTCATGAATAAGATCTTTACGAATTTCCTAGATAAGTTTGTAGTTGTGTTTATCGATGACATCCTTATCTACTCCAAGTCAGAAGAAGAGCATGAGCAACATCTGAGAATCATCCTAGAAACCCTGAGAGAGCATCAGTTATATGCCAAGTTCAGCAACTGTGAGTTCTAGCTGAAAGAAGTAGGATTCCTAGGACATATTGTGTCTGCCGGAGGAGTCTCTGTTGATCCCACCAAGATCAAAGATGTCGAAGAATGGGACGCCCCAACCACTCAAACCCAAGTTCGTTCATTTCTCGGATTAGAGGGATATTACCGCAAGTTCGTAGAAGGATTCTCGAGCATAGCCCGACCAATGACCCAATTGTTGAAGAAGGACAAGAAGTTTGAATGGACAGACAAATGTGAGGCCAGTTTTCAGGAGCTGCAGAAGAGATTGATATCCGCCCCAATTTTGATCATGCCAGACATCAAGAAGCCGTTTGATGTATATTGTGATGCATCCAAGATTGGTCTAGGATGTGTATTGATGCAAGAAGGCAAAGTCATTGCTTATCTGTCTCGACGACTGAAGCAGCATGAGCAGAACTATCCGACCCATGATCTTGAGCTAGCAGCTGTGGTTCTAGCATTGAAGACATGGCGTCATTATTTGATGGGTAATCGTTGTGAGATTTACTCAGATCATAAGAGCTTGAAGTATATCTTCACTCAGAAGGAGCTAAATATGAGGCAAAGAATATGGATAGAGTTAATCAAGGATTATGACCTTGACATTCACTATCACCCCAACAAAGCCAATGTGGTAGTGGATGCTCTTAGGAGATTGCCGTGTAGGCTTAACACCATGATCAAGGAGAAGCAACCAAGTTTGTATGAGGAGTTGGAGCAGTTCAGGACTGAGTTAGTTAGCAAAGGATTCCTAGCTAGCATTGAACTTCAACCCACGTTGATTAGCCAAATCAAGGAAGCCTAGAAGGGGAATGAAAGTATCAACGGAATCAGACGTCGTATTGGTACAGGCAAGGTACCTGGATTCATCGAAGATGAAGAAGGAGTACTGTGGTATAAAGGACGTATCTGTGTGCCAGCAGATTCGGAGCTGAAGGAAGTTATCATGAAGGAAGCTCATGATACTCTTTATTCTATCCACCCCGGAGGAACAAAGATGTATCAGGATTTGAAAGAGCAATTTTGGTGGCACAAGATGAAGAGAGAGATCGGAAGGTACATCGCCAAATGTGACATATGTCAAAGAGTCAAAGTAGAGCATCAGAGACCTGCATGATTGTTGCAACCATTGCAGATTCCGGAATGGAAATGGGATTCCGTTGGAATGGACTTTATCACGGGTTTACCTACTTCTAGTAGGGGAAATGACTCAATCTGGGTCATCGTTGATAGATTGTCCAAGGTAGCCCACTTCATACCTGTGAAGACTACCTACCAGAGTGCGAAGCTAGCAGAGCTGTATATTGCTAGGATTTTTAGTCTGCATGGAACCCCCAAGACCATCGTCTCAGATCGAGGAACCCAGTTTACTTCAAGATTTTGGTAGAAAGTTCAGGAAGGTTTAGGAACCAAGTTGAACTTCAGCACCGCGTATCACCCACAAACAGATGGACAAACTGAGAGAATCAACCAGATCTTGGAGGATATGCTTAGAGCTTGTGTGTTGGAATACGGATCAAAATGGGAAGACTGCCTACCTTTCGCAGAATTCTCATATAACAACAGTTATCAAGCTAGTTTGCAGATGGCACCATTTGAATTCTTATACGAAAGAAAGTGCCGTACCCCTTTGAATTGGTCGCAAGTAGGAGAGAGTCAGATCTTTGGACCCGACATTCTCCGAGAAGCAGAAGAGAAAGTTCACAAAGTCCGTGAACACCTCAAGACTGCCCAATCCAGACAAAAGAGCTATGCTGACAAGAGAAGGAGAGACCTAACTTTCAATGTCGGAGATTTTGTATACCTCAAAGTTTCACCATTGAAGGGAACTCAACGCTTTAGTTTGAAGGGAAAGTTAGCCCCTAGATATATCGGACCTTTCAAGATTCTGAACCGCCGAGGAGAAGTATCGTATCAACTGGAACTGCCTGAAGAGATGTCAGCCATCCACAATGTGTTCCATATCTTGTTACTTCGCAAATTCTTAGAAGTGCCTGAGAAGACTGAAGTTTTCAAGAACGTCGATCACAGAGCTGTGGAAATCAACAATGACCTGACCTATCGGGAAGTACCCATCCGTATCTTAGAAGAAGCCTACAGAACCACCAGGACCAGGAGCATCAAGTTTCTCAAGATTTAGTGGAGCAACCATACCGAGGAAGAAGCTACTTGGGAGCGCGAAGATTACATTAGGACAGAGTTCCCAGATCTCTTTAGTTCCTAGTTTTCTTTGTAAATCTCGGGACGAGATTTTGTTTAAGGGGGGAAGGTTTGTAACATCCCAAAACTTCAATTCAAGCTTACCAATATCTAAATCAACAAAAAATAGGGTTAACAAAAACTTTTCCAAATTTAAAATGAAAGCATTCATATGTGTGCATTTAAAATAGTAGTTGTTTGAATTGCCATGATTGTGTGATCCAATGCTTGTAAAATGTTTCTTAGGTGATTTAAACATCATCTACATCATTCCCAAACTTTTCCTAAAGAAAATCAAATAAAAAAGAATTAAAAAGGAGGAATGGTCATTTTGGCCATTTTAATCCACTACACTACTTTGGCTATTCCTAGTACTCAATTCTTAAGAGAAACAATTCTTGATATTTGTACCCCTTGCTAGTACACATAATGAGGTACCAAGGCCCACCTTTTGGATCTGCTAAAAACATTATTTTACTTATTTTAATTGGCATTTGAAAATTGAATCTAATGCATATGCATAGATCACCCCTATTTCAAAACCCATCTATTTGAGCTCCACTTTCAAAACCCTTGCAACCAGAGACTACCTAGCACTAGTGGAGATCACTCAAAATTTTTTGAACCAAAATTCAAAACTTTTTCTCTTTCGGCCATTTCATCAAACACCTTGCTGGCAAGATCATATTGGCCTAACTAATATTGTTTTGAGATGATTTTGTCTAGCAATTTGGAGGTGCATTGATCATCTTGTCCCCCCTCAAGCCTAACCAGACCAACCACAGCCTCTTCCCTACCCCCTAGCTGCACTACACTGCCATGTCGAGCCCCCTCTCGCCGGCTAAACCTTGCCCCGCCGCAGCAGACCATCTCACCCTCTCTCTCCATGTCTAGGAGGTAGCTCACACCTCACCGCCACCCCCTGTCCTCTGCCCGAGCCCAGCCCTGCAGTGGACCACCGAGGATACCACGCGCCCAGTGCCACCGCACCATGCCAGTGCTGCCCCCAGAGCGCGCTCGGTCCCCGCCAGACAAACCACCCTTGGTCAGCGCGCCCGCGCCCGCCACGACACAGAGAACACCCCAGACACCCCTGCCGCCCAACGCCTCACAACCACCGCTCGCCGTGGACACCGCCGCCTCTTCCTCTCACAGCGCCACCTCGCCCAGACCGCATGCCACCGCCCCTACGACCGCATTCAATCCCTTGAGCACCACCAGGGGACCGCCCATCGATCGCCACCCTTAGCCATGCCTCTACCCCGCCGTAGCCATGTCGCCATCATCGCCTGCCCATCCCGCTCGGTCTCACCGTCGGGCCTATAAAAGGAGCCCTCCCCAGCCTCTTCTCTCCACACCATTCCACTCCCCTCACCTCTCTGAACCTCACCCACCTCTAGCCGGAGCAAAGGGAGCAGCAACTCACCGGAATTGGAGCCGGAGCAGCCGCAGCAGGAGGAGAAGGGCGCCGCTGATTGCGACCACCCCAAGCTCCGCCGCAACCACGCCTCGCCTCGCCGTTGTCTTCCAGTTCGTTTGCCCGCCTCGCCTACCCCGCTGGAGCCCTGGTATGTCCCCAGTAGACTCCCACCGAGCCGCTAGGGTTCGAGCTCTCCGGCGACCTGTTCGTCGTCGATGACGACCGTCAGCCGTAGATTCCTCTTCTAATCCTACGACCCACAGCGCGCGTACTGTTTCGCGTGTTAAGTGCCGCTGACAAGCGGGACCCCCTGTTAGCTGAGCCCCGCACCGCGGAGCGCCACTGGGCTGGCCCAAGTCTTTTCCCGCGCTAGCCTACCCGTTCAAATCTGGATTTTTCTTTTTAGTTTGAATCTAGTTTATGTCCACTAGTTTAAAAATCAATTCAGAGAGTTTCATAAATCCAAATTGCATGAAACCAATTTTTTCTGAAAGGTATGGAGATGATCTATCCAACCCCGTTGGATTTAATTCAATTAGAGTTATAGATCTCTCCTAATAAAAATAACAAAACAGAAGCTTTTGCAACTTGCAATATTTTTATAAAACCAACCAAGTTAGATTTTGAGTTGATTCCAACTCTCAAAAATCACATTTCATCATATCTATCTAAATATGTAATAATATTAAGGTTTAAATGTAGTGACTTTGGACTAGTACCAAAATAATGCTATATAGGCATTTCTAGTCACTTTAAATCATTAAATAATGAACTTAAACTAAAGTAATATTGATCCAACCCTTAAATCTTATTCCCACATGTTAGAATATGTGGTGAGGACATGTGTCCATATGACCCCATGTTTTAAGTGGTGAATATTAAATCCTAGTTAAATTTTTCAATGAGTAGAAATTACTTTTCTAAATTAAAAAGGTTGAAACTTTTGAATTAAACTTGTGATGCTTGTGATGATAATAGATCATCAATTGTGTGTCTTAGAATGCTATCTAGCCTACTTAAGTATTGTTTGGTGATTGTGTACTCCGTGTGTATTTATAGAAGATAGTACCGACTAAGCTTACGAGGAGGAGGAGTGCTATCAAGACGAAGACGAAGAAAACTTCAACCACTGCAACAACCAAGGCAAGCCACCATTAACAATGCAAGCTACCCTTAGCAAGCTAGCAATACCCAAGATTAACCCTTGCAAGTTTAGTGCTTAGCAAACTAGAAACAAACTAGATGGTTTAGCAAAGATGCCTTAAGCATGCTTTGATCACACCCCTTTAAATATTAGTACCTCAAGTCTCATTGACAAGTTTTACATCCCTTAGTTTACACAAAGTTCTTTACTTGTTTTGTAGGTAGCATAAAAAGTATAAAACTTGACCTACTTAGATGTCATTCTATGGCATGAGAATGATCCCATCCTTCCACCTTAGTGAACACTCTTAACTTAGTATTTTTGAGTAGATCAAAAACTTGAGTCACTTTAGATGGGAACAATTGGTGAAAATGAATTGTGAAAACCTTGGAATGATGAGTCATTCTATTGAGATGTTTTGACATGTGTTGAGAAACACAGCTGGTTTATGATGATGAAAATGATGAGGCATGAGCCTTAACCCTTTTATAAAACTGATGGTTGGATTCGGATGCGATACCATTCCAAATTTACCGTACAACCACATTACCTGAATTGGGTAAGGCTTAGCTGGAAATTTATATGCATTAGTATTAGTTCCCTCACAGGAGAAGTCTGAGCTGAGGCTACGTCTCATGATGTCCAACTATGCAGTGCCCAAGATGACTGATGGTCATGGTTGGGAGGCCATGCTCATAGGAGATGTGCTTATACTAGGGTGTGTAAAGGTAAGGTTATGTTTGATTATCTGCATACTAAGTATGATGATTCAGGGTTATCCCTGACAGATGTATCAAATCTTGTGGTGAAAGTGTACCACCTCTGCAGAGTGTCAAACTATTCGAATACCCGTGTCCGCGATTATGGACAGCTGGAATGGCCATACTGTTTCGTTGTTAGATGTTTTCCAAATAACTTGAAATGAATGATGAACTTTGACTTGACCACAACAGGGTTGTGTTTATGACAATAGCTTCCCAACTTAAGTGATTCTAGAACTTTACTTTATCTTTCTTTGCTTCTGAACTCAGCTTAGGTTTCAAACTTAACTTTAGAGTTAAACTTAGATTTAGCACTTTAACTTAGAACTATAGTACCTGTTAATAGTAGTTTGCGAGTACTTAAAGAGTACTCATGGCTTTTGTCCCTGGCTATTCTCATGGCCAGACTATGAAGGAGACTATCAGGACAGCTATGATAACTAGGACTATCTGCCTTCGTCAGCATTGCCTGTGCCCCTGAAGATGGACCCCACCGCTACGCTTATCTTTTATTTCCGCTTCTTGTTGTATTAAAGACTGGATCATGAGATCCTTATTTGTGTAAGACCTTATGTATGGTTTGTAATGGATGATGTACTATGATATCCAATCCGTTATGTCTCGCAAAAATGGTAATCCTGGGATTGCGAGGTATGGCATAACGGGCATCTGGGATTAAAAATCCGGGTGTTGACAGGTTTGGATGATAACCTGAAGGTGGATTATTAGTCATAGATGCAGTTGGATGGCGGTCTATGTATTATGTTGTAATGCCCAATCAAGTCTCAAAGGAGTCAAGATGATTAGTATATGCATGTATTGCTTTCTCGGTGTTTGTCAATTGCCCCGCTGTAATTTGTTTACCCAGCATGTTATCTATCTAAGGAGAGCCACCTCTAGTGAACTATGGATCCCGGTCCTTTTCTTTACATACAATCTACAATCTTTTACTGCTTTGTGTTTACTTTCTGCAAACTTTTACTTATGTCCATTCGATACGTTTAATCCTCTGTTTTCCGCAAAACACGGTGATATTGACAACCTCATCGCAAGTTGGGGACAAAGTTCTGTGGTTGTGTTGTGCAGGTCTCCACGTTGCTACTAGCACCGGTAGTGCGCCCTGCCAAAGCTCAGCTAGTAACACCTTTGGGGTGTTTCCTTGGTCCTACTGGTTCGGTTAAACCTTGGTTTCATAACTGAGGGAAACTTGCTGCTGTGCTCATCATACCTTCTCTTGGGGTTCCCAACGAGCTCTACATCAACCACGAGCCATCAACACTTTTCTGGGCGCCGTGCATTGAGCCATCAGGCCCATGCCAGGGGGTGGTGTGAGCCACCCTGGCTCTGTTTCCATCCCTCTTTCGCTTCGTAGCTTTCCTTGTTGGATAAAAACTCCAAAAATACAACTGGATAGAATTTTCGCGGAACTTTTCTTACCAGATCCGTTACCTATTCGAAAACGGACTCTGCAGGTCTCTGAATTTGGTCTTTGATAAATTTTTCCAGAGTTACCACTTGAATAACATCAATATCTTCATCTTCATACTCATATTGCTCGAGTCATGAAACCTTTCACTTTCTTATTACACCATTTTCTCCAATAACCTGGAAATTTCTTTCGCATAAAACTTCACACAATTCTCATTAGCAACATCAGTGTAAGCAAGGTAATAAACCTTTTAAGTCCAATTTCAACTGAAATCCATCAAATCATAAGCTACTATAGCAACTCCTTCTGAAAACCCAAAAAGAATTCAAAAAGGAAATCGATTTAAAGAAGGAAATGCAAGAGTGGCAAAATCTGTCAAAGCAGACTAGCAGGTAAAGATCAATTTTTTGGAAATTTTTCTGTTGCTCCAATAAAAAAGTGCAAAACTAACAAAAGTTAAATAACAACCTGTGGCATACGCACAAAAATGACAGCTCAATCCGACATACAAAGATCCCTCACGAATTTTTACAGTGAAGCACAAAAATCTCTTTCGGGACAGCAACTTCCCCAAATCTTACTTCTCTCTCATTAGAGGTTGATCTTGACACAAAAACCAAAAAAAAGGATAAGGAGAGGTTATTTCCGAAACAATAACTTCCAAGACTCAAAGAAACAAAAACAAACTGAAAGCAAGAATATATTGAGTTGTCTTCCAAAAAGCTCTTTCTTTATAGCCATTAAGATGGGCATGATAATTTCAATGATGCTCACATAAGAATATGAATTGAAGTGAAAGAGAGCATTAAGAAGCAAAAATACACATGTTTAAGTCTAACCCACTTCCTATGCAAGGGAATTTTGTAAACAAACAAGTTGTTGAAACCATAGGCTACAATCATAGGAGGGCAAAACAAGTGCAACATAAAGACTTTAAGCATAAAACGAGGAAACTTGATATTATTGAGGTGCATAAGAACAGTCTTCCCTCTCTCATAATAACTTTCAGTATCATGTGAAAACTTAATGATATAACTATCACAAGAACCATGGTATCAATGATCACTTATCCTAACAGAAAACACAGGAACACTAGCTCTCATAACACTACTTTGTGAAACAATATTAGGGATATCCTTACAAAGGATAGGGTGTCCATCTTCTACATATTTAGCGACAAAATCTTTCACATTTGCTATTATAGGTTCATCATTTTGTTCATCAGGTTCAACAACTTTACTTGTACTTTCATTAACCATACTAGCTATCATAGAATGTTCCTTTATCTTAACCGGAAAGGCATTTTCTCAATGTAAGGTTCGGGTAAAACATGATTAGCAGTATAAACTTTAGTATTTCTTGCAGGAACACTATTAGCAATATCTTTATAAGTTTCATGATACTTATTCCACTTCTTTTTAGGAACTTTAATGTAGGAAGCAAAAGCCTTAAAATAAGCTGCAATAGCGTGAGAGTCCAGACCATAAGCATTTTTAATATTTTGAAAGTCATCAGTTCCCATAAAAGATTCAATGCATTCATAATCATAATTTATACCTGACTTTCTTCCTTTCTCATTCTCCCATGCTTCAGCATTGTCTTTAATACGGTCTAGAAGATCCCATTTAGCTTCTTCTTCCATGTGAGTGAATGATCCAACACAAGAGGTATCCAATAAATCCTTATCATATAGAGAAAGCCTTGCATAAAAGTTATTGATAATAATATTGTTGGGAAGCTCATGAATGGGACATTTGAGCATTAGTAACTTTAGTCTCCCCCAAGCTTGAGCTGTACTCTCTCCATCAAGAGGCCAAAAGTTGTATATTTGATTCCGATCTTTATGAATCTCACTAGGAGGATAAAACTTTGAATAAAAGAGAGGTACTATTTCCTCCCATTCAAGAGCTTGACCATTCTTTAGTAGCTTATACCAGTCCTCAGCTCTTCCTTTTAGTGATAATGAGAATAACTTCTTCTTAACTTGATCTGTAGTAATACCTGCACACTTGAACAACCCGCATAATTCGTGTATAAAGAGCAAATGATCACCGAGATGGACAGTTCCATCTCCAACATAATAGTTATCCATAACATGATCAATAATTCTTGTAGGTATTTTAAAAGTATCATTCTCAGCAGGTGGTGGTTCATCTACTAGCTTAGAAGTGGTAGTAGCATTACGAAATAAGAAACTCAGCGAATTATCCATATTGAAAATAGAGCAACTAACAGAAGTAAACAATACTCACAGTAGAAGTTTCCTTTACCAGTTCCACTCTCCAATAGCGCTTCACTCCCCGGAAACGGCGCCAAAAAATAGTCTTGATGACCCACAAGTATAGGGGGTGTATCGTAGTATTTTCGATAAGTAAGAGTGTCGAACCCAATGAGGAGCAGAAGGTGCCGGCGAGTGGCTAGGAGCAGGAATTCTCTGTAAATACTTAGCAAACGGATTTTTAGGGGTTTTTGATAATGCAGGTAAATAAAGTACGAGTAAATAAACGACAATAAGAATAAATGCAGCAAGTGGCCCAATCCTTTCTTTAGCAAAGGTAAAGCCGGTTGTATTATTTAAGATGACCAAATGTTCTCGAGGACACATGGGAATATTGTCAAGTGCTTCCCTTCATATAGTTGATTAATCTTCTTTAGTTTGCTAAGTGTTGTGTGGGTGAACTTGTGCTAATGTACAGAGCTTACTAGGACTAATACATACTTGTGATTATACCCGCTGCAAGCATTCGCAAGTACAAGAAAGTAATTAAGGTAGAAACCTAACCACAACTTTAAACTCTAAGACGCTGACATCCCTTGTGCAAAGGTTTCCTAACGGGGGTTCAGGTTTCTGTCACTCCGTCAACCCCTACGATTAGTAGCCAAATACACAATGCATTCCCCTAGGCCCATATAGGTGAAGTGTCATGTAGTCGACGTTCACATGACACCACTAGAAGAAGTACACCACAACTTAAATATCAAACTATTGAATCTTTTTCAACACAATTCCACTACTAAAAACATGACTTCTCCCATGTCCTCAAGAACAAAAAGAACTACTCACAAGACATCATATGGATCAAGATCAGAGATGATATAATGATATGTAACAATCTGAACATAAATCATAATTCAATGGTTCACTCAATAGCATCAACTACAAGGAGTAATCAACACCGGGAAAGTTTGCCCTAAGAACTATGCAATATTCAACCCAATTGTTACAACGGTATGAAGTGGTGATGATGGTGCTGGTGGATATGATGATGGTGATGATGATGATGATGATCCCGATGAATTCCATCTTGATGGTGGTGTTGATGGCGATGATCTCTCCTCTCTAGGAAGTAATTCCCCCGGTAGAATTCTATCTACCAGAGAGATCTTTCTCTCTCGGCATTTTCTGCCCCGCAGAGGCGGCGGAATCTTTCTGTGGTCGCTCCCTGAGTCTTAGGGTTTCGGGAGGATAATATACATCAGAGGGGAGAGGCTGGAGTGGACCAGGGCGGCCACACCACCTGGTGGTGTGGCCTGAGTGGCCCGGGCCAGGGGGGTGGTGTGGGCCCCCTGTGGCCCATCTCCACTTCCCCTTCTGGCATTCTTCGTCTTCTGGAAAAATAGGATTTTCCATGTATTTTCCCGAATTTTCTGATCTTCGCGAATTTTGCCTCCAAACAACACCTTTTCCATCAGAATCCTGACTGCACCGGTCCATGCTCCAAAAGTCATCAACCATGCAAAAACAAATGAAATAACATAAGTATCATCTCTTAATATGAAATATATCAATGAATAACAGTAAATTATGATATAGAATAGTGATGCAAAATGGATGTATCATGTTGCCAGCACTATCTGACGCTCCTGCGGCCGCTCTATAATTTGTCGTTGTATATGATGTTTGGAGCGCATTATACTGTGATGAAGCACGCGGAGCTGGCATGACCTTCACCGGAGGTTGCATTTTGCAGCGCGCGAATAGGAGCAAAAAACTCGTCACCAGGCGCTGCAAACTATAGCACGCGACCGACGCAAATACCTTTCACATACTTTTAATAATACAACAAGTACAACAAAATGTTCACCAACAAATACAACAAGTTTTTCATCAACAATACAACAAATTATTTTAAAACAGTATATCAAACATACAAATAAACTATCCACTATTGTTATCCATTCCATTTCCATCACTCACCGATGACATATTTTTGAAACTCATCATGCATCTCATTGGATTGAATTGAATGATACGAGGCAATGAAACGTGTCACCCTATGTGCTTGCCTCTTCACTTGCATGGAACCCCATCAAGTCATAGTGGGTGTGACCTACATCTTTGCCCGATTGTCCTCTATGATCATATTATGCATGATGACACAAGCGTTCAATATATACCAAAGGCACTCTTGGTCCAAAATCTAATCGGTCCTCTCACAATAGAAAATTGGGCTTGCAAAATCCTAAATGCTCTCTCCACATCTTTCCTAGCCATTGCTTGTGCAATTGTGAAATCGTATTTGTTTCTTATCTGGGTTGGTGAACCGGTTTCACAAATGTTTTCCACCCTGGGTAGATGTCGTCAGCAAGATAGTAGTCATAGTTGTACTTGTGGCCATTTACTTCGAACTCCGCCGTGGGACCTTCACACAATGCAATCCTTGTCATAAGTGGTGACCGTTGAAGAACATTGATGTTATTGCACGACCCAGGCATTCCAAATAATGCATGCCAAATCCAAGTCTCATGATCGGCCACCTCTTCAAGGATTATACTGGAATCATTTTTGTGCCCTTCGAATTGTCCATGCCATGCTGCGGGACAATTATTCCAACTCTAGTGCATGCAATCAATTGAGCCAAGCATACCTGGAAACCCCCGAGCCTTGTTCAACTCCAAATGTATAGTCGTGTCTTTAGCATTGGGGCTCACAAGTATGTGGAGAAAAATACTTACACAAATGCTACGGCAAAGTGCTTGACACACATGATAGCGGTACTCTCACTCATGGCCAAGTGGTCATGAACTAGATCCGCTGGTATACCGTATGCCAACATACACAAGGCGGTGGTCACCTTCTGATAGGTGATATGCCCAAGTTCACCGGCAGCATTCCTCCGTTACTCAAAATAACGATCATATTTCTTCACCTCCTTCCGCGATGTGCTTGAAGAAGCTGATGCTCATCCGAAAATGCCGATGAAAGTAGCTATCGGGATATGTTGGATTTTCATTGAAATACATCCGCATCAACTTGTTTTGACCTTCGATTCGTTCCCTCCACAACCTCTTTCTACCAAAAAACGAACCACCACACTTTGGCTTTTTAGTGGCGTGCCAAGCCAATAGCATGGAGATATTCTCTTCTTCCTCAATATTAAGTTCATCATCGGATGAATCATAAGACGGGATTATCTACAAACATGTAAAATAATTTAAATACTTCTACCCACTAAAATATAAAGAAATGGGTGTGGGCGCGACAACACATACCTTGCGATGATTTCGACGAGCACCTTGTGTGCGCAAAGTTGCCTCTCGGCTGGCAGAGGACATCATCACCATCGAGTATAGCATGGCTCCGTGGCAACATGGCGCTACCAAATTGAGCGACACGCGCTCGACACAGGGGAGGCGGGGGGCTTGATTTACCGCGAAGGCACGCTTAGGACAACCATGTGGAGGGGTGGCGATGGCGGATTTGCAACGGGATAGCATTGTCAGGGACTATACGGCGCAACGGCAGCGCCAAGGCAGTTGGGGTGGATTAGGGAATGCGAGGGCGCAAGCACGGGTGAAGTTTTCGTCGGTAGTTGGATGTTTGTGCGCGAGCCCAGCGATAGAGCGTTGCAGTCGACGCCCGAAATATGCCGCGTAGGATAGCGTAAAACACCGTGCACACTATTTTTTACAGCATGCGCATGTATACAAGGGTTGCTGGAGCGTGCAAACTACAAGAAGGCTTGGCAAATCAGCGGGTTTTTAGCCCATGCGCCATATACAGCGGCTCCTAGAGATGCTCTAATGGATGTTTCATTTGAAAGGAATATGCCCGAGAGACAATAATAAAGTGGTTATTATCTTATTCCATGTTTATGATAAATGTTTATTTATCATGCTATAATTGTGTTAACTGGAAACGTTAATACATGTGTGATTTATAAATAGTTAAAAGGTTCCTAGTAATGCCTCTCTTCATACTAGCTTGTTGATTAACTGATGATCAAGGTTTCCTGATCATGAACATTGGATGTTGTTAATAACAAGGTCATATCATTGGAGAATGATATGATGAATAGTCACCTGAAGTAGATGTAGCAATACGATCATGTCATCAAGTTTATATTGCTATCACATTCGTAGTAACTCAATGATCTTAGACCATTAGATCACATCAATCACTTTCACCGGAAAGGTACTTTGATTACATCAAATGTCACTTAGTAACTAGGTGATTATAAAGGTGTTGTCGGGTACTTGGAAAGAGTTAGTTGAGGCTCGTGGATCAAGAGTGGAATTTGTCCATCCAGATGACGGAGAGATATACTCAGGGCCCTCTTGGTGATATCACATTGACATAGCTTGCAAGCAAGTGATTTTATCACTAGAATGTTATATCATGGGAACGAGAAAAATAATACTTGTCGGGAACGAGGTTAAACAAGGTATCGATGATACCGTGTGATCGAATCTCGGACAAGTAAAATATCGCGGGACAAAATAAATTTGAATACAACAAAAAAGGTTTAGACGATCATTGGATTTTCACGGAACTAGTGGGAGTCATTATGAATCTCCAGATCCCACTAATGATTATTGATCGAAGAATGTCTCAATCATATATACTTAGTTATCGAACCCGTAGGGAGACACACTTAAGCTTAGTTGACGCAATTGAGTGGATAGGAAACACATGAGAAGATAATGGACATCGCAGGAATTTGTTCTGTCAAATCTGCCGAAATGGTTTTGGGGTATCAAAACAAAGTAAGGGAATAAAATGTTAATGTGTTCATTACATGAAGTACTCATGAAATGAAGTGTTCATTAAATTTAGTTGCATTAAACCAAGAGAATTAAAGTGCTTTAATTGAAACACATTTGATTTTTGAGTGGAAATTAAATGGAAGATGAGTGGAGCTATATTGATGTGAGTGGAGTGTCCACCCATATAATTGGGGGAGAGGTGAGGGCAGCACCATGATATGCGCCATGCCCCCTCGTGCTACCCCCTCACCTATAAAATGCCCTCCTCCTCCCCTCTCATCTCACACCATTCACCCTTCCTCTCATATCCCCTTTGGTTGACATCTTCCTCCCCTTCCAACCTTGTCCATTGCCATGAGGAAGGTGCTTAGGCGAAGCCCTGCTCAAGATCCACTCCACCACCATCACCACCATGTCATAGTGTTGGCGGCATTCCCGGGGATCCGCTACTTCCGCTGCCCAGCTGGAGCGAGGGCTCGGGAGTCATCGGCACATCGTACGTGTGACCGATTACAAAGGCGCTGCCCCTTGTGGCGTTGATCGTCTGCATGTCCTTGAGGACGGTTGTGTACATTCTAGATCAACCATGTTTGTTCGTAGGAATGTTATCCTATGTTACGTTCGTCGAGGATGAGTCTATCTGAAACCATTACATGTATCTCCTAGATATAATCTCAATGGTTGCAACCGTAGGAATTTTTTGTTTTCTATGCAACAAACCCCATCAGTGGTATCAGAGCTATGTCTATACGTAGATGCTTTGTACGGTTAGAACACATAGAGATGTGGGTGTTGCTAGTCTTTTTGTTTCATACTTCGTAAATTTTGATCATGGTGGCATATTGGGATGAAGCGTCCAGACTAACTTTACATGTCGTCGCACATGAGACATGTCTCACGCTTGACATGCAACTTGTATTGCATAAGTGGCTCAGCGGGTGTATGTCTCTCCCAACATAATCGTGATCTAATTTACAACGGTTTGCAAATAACTTGATTGTCAACACTGTGGCTAAAATTCGTAGGTAGAACGATTCTTTCCTAGAAAGCCCACAACCGCGTAAAATATGCAAAAATAAATTAGAAGCGTCTAACTTAATTTTGCCGGGCACTTGATGTGGTATGGTCTATGATACAAAGATTGTTGTATGTAATATGTTTTATTGTAAGATAAAGCAACCAACATAAGTCATATGGTTGTTATTTTATTTTAGGGATTTCTATTTTCATGCCCCTGGTTCGTTAGTTGTACTCAGATTTCTACAGCCGCTTAGTTTTTCCTCACTTTTCCCCTCCCTCCATTCTGATACCCTCACATGCGCTCAGATAGGGGGATGCCATCAGGTCAAAGGCTTGACCGTTACATGTTGACAGGTGGGACCGTGTTGGGCAGGTCCTGCGTTGAGCGTTACGTTACATCGCCTCGACCATTATGTGCTGACAGGTGGGGCCAGGATACATGGCGGACTAGCCATCCGTCTGTCGCAGACTAGTGGTCACTGTTTTTCCTGATTGTGTGGCCGGTGCAACCAATGACAAATGGGGCCGTTCTGTGGGGCCATCGAAGCCAATGAACGATGAGGCCACTATGTGAAGGCGTTTTGTGGGGCCTTCGTAGCCAATGACCGGTGGAGCCATCATGTGGGGCTGGAGGGGGGATTTGCATATTTGCCACGTTTTACTTTGCAACTAGCATATTTGCCATTTTGTGTGTCACTGACATGTGGCGGTCATGTGGCAAATATGCAAATTTCAAAGAAATAGTTTGGTAGATATGCAAAATTGGCAAATATGAAATAATTGACAGGTGGGGTCATGTATGACACGCCGACTCTCTCTCATCCGCTCCCAGCCCCAGCCCCGAGCAGCTCCTATCCCACCGGTAGACAGAGCATCCATCGTCGGCGCGTCGGCGCGTTGCCGGGTCTGTCCTACGGTGGTATCGGATGGACTGCCGTGCTACACCTCAACCACGGCCCTGGCACCTGTTTCGTCCGCACACATTGTACGTTGAGGAAGTACTGACCGCAAGAAGGTCAGCCGCCCATGATGACCGGGATTTGGTTCTGCCGCCATAGCTCGACGAATAGTTGTAGCAATTGCTAGTAGTGCTTGCTAAGACCTCCGCTCCTGCTCCGCCCAGCTTAATCGATTCGGTTCCCGTAATTTCCTTGATATTGTAGGTGCAAATTAGTCCTCAATGGTTGGTCGTAGTGGGTACACTGGCGAGGGTGGGGAATCGCTCATGTTGTGGCCACATTCTCCTTCTCCTACCACGTCGGAAGTGCATGTAGCTCCTTCTCTTTGTACTACCGTTGAATTTGAAGTGTTGTCATGGTCTGTCGGACTAATTCCAATTTGGTTTGTTTTGGGATTGTTACAGTGCGCTATGTAGGCCGATGATCCATGGTACATTGCATACCAAGATGAATCAACTCAGTGGTCTAGCCATAGGATGGATTTGGAGGAGATGGTTGCCAAGTTAGGTGATGAATTGACCCGTAAAAACCTGTTGATATTTGAGCTGCAGCATACTGTTGAGGAAGAATTCAGAGCTTATTCGCAAAGAGAAGTTGACACCTAAGGTTGATCTTGCCGTATCTGATCAAGTCATAGAAAATCTAAAACATGAACTTCAAGTGAAGAGGGGGGGGGGGGGTAGTAGATTCATGTGGGCAGTTTTAGTAGTTGTCATCCGCATCCTAGCAGTTACAGTATATGGTTGTGGTGAAGGGTGGCACATGTAATGATTAGTTAAATAAATAGCTAATTTAGAGAGTAGAATTTTTATTCAATAGATGGTTGTGAGTTCCTGCTAATTTAGTCACTTTGTAGTCCCAAAGTTGTCGAGAGAATGCATTGTGGTGCCCGAGTTGCTTGCCATTGGATCTAGCGGTCCCAAAGTGGTCGAGAGAATGCATTGCGGTACCCGAGTTGCTTGACATTGGATCTAGCGGTGCCAAAGTTGTCGAGAGAATCTATTGTGGGGCCCGATTTGCTTGCCAATGGATCTAGCTACCCATAGTTGGCTTGCCAAATGCCTAGAGGGTCAAGTTGGGGCCTATCAGTTTTGACTGTTCTATTGCTGCCATCGTGGCTACCATGTATAGTTGCAGCGTTGGCGGCAACATCCATTCCCCGTTCCAAATTAGTGGCTGAGATTGTCAATCCAAGTTAGTTGACTCAAATTCCTCAAGATACAATCGAATCTAGTCAAATCTAAATCAACTAATTTGGGTCGGAGGGAGTACTACTTATGAATCAGCTTTAGAGCATATCCACCATCCTCACTGCTCAAATACATATCAATTTTGATTCAAATCATACATATTTCGATCAAATTTATACAAGCCCGCCGGAGATTGTCAAAGCAAGTACTACTACTTATGAATCAGCTTTAGAGCATATCCACCAGTCTCATGGCTCAAATACATGTCAAATTTATTCAAATCATACATATATTTTAAGTCATGGAATTTTGGTTCAAATTGGGCTTAATTTTTTCCCAATTTTATGTGGACGGTGAGCTAGCCGCCCTCCCTGCCGTATGTGTACTCCAATAAGTACGGGCAAAGTGCTCCCGTCCGGCCTTCACCATCGAAGTTGACATCGACGTGCCAGCCGCGGCCTGCCTCCCATAGCTTCGGTTCACAAGGGCTTGATCTACATCGTCACAGTGATGTTGCGGATGGTGGCTTCAATCGTCTTTGCATCGATGACCACTATCGGCACCACAACCATAGATATTGCGGATGATGGCTTCAATCATTGTCGCATCGATGACCACTGTCGGCACCACAACCATAGATGTTGCGGATGATGGCTTCCATCAGTGTCTTTCATCGATGGCCACTGTCGGCACCACCGCCATCGCACTGATGTTGCGGATGATGGCTTCCATCAGTGTCTTTCATCAGCAACGGATCTGAGGATGTGAACGGAAGTGAGATAGACAGAGACAGAAATTTCAGACGGTTAGATCCTCACCGCCGCACGCTGTTCTAGTAGTCACGCTTAGATACGTGATGACCCACAAATATAGGGGGTGTATCGCAGTATTTTCGAGGGAAGTGAAACCCAATTTATTGATTCGACACAAGGGGAGCCAAAGAATATTTATAAGCCTTAACAACTGAGTTGTCAATTCAGCTGCACTTGGAAACAATCTTGCTCACAACAGTTTATCAGTAGCAACAGTTTTGTAGTAGGAATAGTAAAGTAGCAGCAGTAGTAAAGTAAAGACAGCAGTAACAATAGCAGTAAATAGTAGGATTCGAGTGCGGTAGGCATAGTGATGGATGGACAGGCGTTGCATGGACACGACAATTCACATAGCAATCAGAACATAGGGCAATTGCAGATAGAATAAGATAAAGCATCCAAGTACTAGATAATCCTAGGCATGTGTTCCATATATAGTCATACGTGCTCACAATGAGAACTTGCACAACATCTTTTGTCCTGCCAGCCCATTTGCAGCGGGGCCTCAAGGGAACTACTGGAAATTAAGGTGCTCCTTTTAATAGAGCACTGGAGCAAAGCATTAACACTTTGTGAACACATGTGATCCTCACATCAAAGCCATTCCCTCCGGTTATCCCGATTTCTGTCACTTCAGGGCCATTGGTTCCGGACAACAACGTGTGTATACATCTTGCAGATAAGACCATAAACAATACTATCATAATGAATCAATAACATGTTCAGATCTGAAATCATGGCACTCGGGCCCTAGTGACAAGCATTAAGCATAACAAGTCGCAACAAAGTCATAAAGCACTAATAAAAGATACTAGGCACCATGCCCTAACAATCTGATGCCATTACATGAACGATCTCATCCAATCTCTACCATCCCCATAGCCTACAACAGGGGATTACTCACTCATAGATGGGGGAAACATGGATGGTCGATGGAGAAGCGATGGTGATGATGATGGCGATGATCTCCTCCAATTCCCCGTCCTGGCAGGGTGCCAGAACGGAGTTTCTGGTGCTGTTTCGTGGAATCTGGTGGTGGCAGTGGAGCGGAACTCCTTCTGGAAAAACGTCGAACCCCCCTGAGTTTTTAGGTCAGAAGCCAACTTATAGGCGAAGAGGGAGACTGAGGGGGATTCTGGGGCGGCCAGACCACCCCCTGGCGCGGCCTAGGCCTGCCCGTGCGGCCAGGTGGTGTGGCCTGGGCCCAGCCCCCCTCTGTCTCATATTCTGGCTCCGGGAGCCTTCTGGTGAAATAGGATTTTTGGCATATTTTCCGGGATTTTTCCTGATAGTTGATTTTCTGCACAAAAAGTAGATACCAAGACAATTCTGCTGAAAACAACGTCAGTCCGCGTTAGTTGCATCCAAATCACACAAGTTTAGAGGAGAAACAATAGCAAAAGTGTTTGGGAAAGTAGATACGTTTTCGACGTATCAACTCCCCCATGCTTAGGCTTTTGGCCTAAGTGGGTATCAATCCCAAGCTTGCTAGGATGACATGTCTCCGTAGTATGACGAGGAGGTACCCTCGTCCTGGTGCGAGCTCGAGTACGTCCCTCCGTAGTGTGCGGAGTAATCGTAGGAGGGTACATCCTCCTGGGGCTGCTCGTGGAAACCCAGCAAGCGAAGCTGCTCGTCCACCTCCTCCTTAGAGCACGACCACAGTCTCCTGTGAACACTAAACAAAGAAGACTGCGGCAAAGGGATCTCCCTCTCATCCCCTTCAGTAAACATCATCCTATATACTAGACTGTCCAAATCAGAAGTAGCAGTGACAAAGTGATGAGTTTTCATAGCAACAAGGTCAAGCCTTTGTGGTGCCAATACAGTATCATTGGGGTCCACTGAAAGACCTAATGCATTAACCATACGCGAGGCAATGATGCCCCCATAGATAGCCCCCCTAGCAACTAGGAGGCGAGCAATAAGTGAGCCAAGATTGTACCGAGTGTGATTGTTGAGCGCAGCAGCAAGGAAAGCTAAATGATAGTTGGAGATATTACTTGTGTTCTCCCTACCAAGTATGCTAGTAGCAAGATAATATGCAAAGTATCTAAGAGTAGGGAGTTGGATGTTTCTTATCTTTCCGCGTTGCGCACACGGTCATCATCATTGGTCACCCCTCTGTAAAGCTCCAGTAAATCAGCGGGTCGCCCTTGATATTTCTTCACGGTCCCTGTCATGCTTACACCTACAATACTGCAAAATCTTTCCAATGGCATGGTAAAGGGCAGATTATAAATTTTGAAAGAGATAGTTGACTGATAGGGCGTGTTAGTAAACGTGAAGCTCTCAACAAAGGTTTTGGTGAGAATAGCATATTGCTCACTCTCATCTTGCATATATGAGGTCAAACCAACCCTCTCAATTAGTAGCAAGAAATCATCAAGAATCCCTGCAGCTTGTAAGAAAGTAAAACAAGGAAAAGTAGATGGGTGAGCATCCCCATCGTCCCTTTCATTACCAATACGAGTTGCAATGAGATCTTCGTTGTATGATGGCCTAAACTGAGAGGCTGATCTTGAGGGCCTCAACCTCCTAGGTGCATCCCTCTCAAATATCTCTCCAAAGGTATGGTTGTTCATGCTTGGTATTCTGAAATTTTAACACCTATTAAACAAGTGATTGCAAAGTGAATAAAATGAAGGATTCTACTCATAGGGACTTGTAAGAGGCCTAAACATGCATCAAAACTATATCTCTAAGCATCAAACAAGCTTATAAGATCTCATAACCTGTCACCTACAGCCGCAAAATACTCAAGATATAATCCACTAAACTCAAATCTACTTGGACAAGGGGAGGAGTCACATACTGGAGAACAAGTGCTCCAAATTTCAGCAACAAAGATGGGCTGAGCAAGGAGATCGAAAAAATCAAGGGCAAGCACAGCAAGAACATGATTTTGAGCAATGAACTGGAGCTTACTCGGGAGAGAGAAGAAAGTGGCAGGTGAGAGAGTTAGTGGATGGCCAGGGGTGGCCCACACCATGGCATGGCGCCACCCAGGGCAGGCCGCGCCACCAGGTGGTGAGCCTACCTGGTGGGTCCTCTGGTACCTCCCAGGCACTCCTCTACCCCTTTTTTCACGTAAAAATTTAAGATGAATTTTTTGGAATTTTTCGAGACACTTTATTTTTGGGCATTTTTCAGGTATAGAAGAATGATTTTCTGAAAGACAGATTTTTTTTTGGAATGATGCAATGACAAAACAAGGCTAGAACTATAGAAGTTCTAAGACACTCTAACATGCAAGCAACTAACAACAAAAAGGAGAACTAAACGAAAGCAAAACTAAAATGGATAGAATAGAAGTAAATGGAGATAATCACGGTGAAAACATTGTTTTGTTCAATGAAATCCTTTTGTTAACAAGGTTGATCAGGTCTTGTTACCAAAACAATTTCATATGAGACAAAACTTTGTATTCCACTAATGATTATGTTACCTCAACCTTGATAGCAATGGTCCCAATCATAATAGTTTCAAATTTTTCTCTTGGTATGGGATAATATATTTCTCCAATTTGAATGCCCTCAACATGTTCAATTGAATTCAAACCATAAGTCCTTTCAATCTTCTTGAGGAAATAGATAGTATGTTCCTTGTCATTAACATTGAAAGTCACCTTTCCTTGATTACAATTAATAATAGCTCCGGTAGTATTAAGAAAAGGTCTCCCAAGAATAATGGACATATTATCATCTTCAGGCATTTCAAGCACAACAAAATCAGTTAATATCAAGCAATTATGAGCCACTTTAACAGGTACATCCTCACATATACCCACAGGAATAGTGGTAGATTTATCAGCCATTTGCAAAGATATATCAGTTGGTATCAGTTTTTCTAGTTGAAGCCTCTTATAGAGAGAGAAAGGCATAACACTCACTCCAGCTCCCAAATCACACAAAGCAGTTCTAACATAACTGTTCTTAATAGAGCAAGGGGTAGTTGGAATCCCTGGGTCTCCAAGTTTCTTTGGAACCTTACCATCAAAGGAATAATTAGCAAGCAAAGTAGAGATTTCTTCATTAGGGATCTTCCTTTTATTCGAGACAATATCCTTCATATACTTTGAGTAAGTAGGCAATTTAATAGCATCAGTCAAAGGAATTTGTAGGAATAAAGGTTTCATCCACTCACAAAACTTATTATAGTGTTCATCTTCCTTTGACTTGTGTTTCTTATCAGGGAAAGGCATAGGTTTTTGGACCCAAGGATCTCTTTCACTACCATGTTTCTTAGCAATAAAATCTTCTTTAGTGTATTCAGAATTCTTAGTGTGCTTTTCAGGTTCTTCTTCAACTTTTTCTTCATTTGGAGCTTCATTTTCCTCATTACCAATTTCAGTTTCAGCATCAGAGATAGATATACTATTAGGATCTATAGCAGGTTCAGAGGGTTCTACAACAGTCTTATGTTTCTTTTTCCTTTTCTTACGAGTAGAGCCACTATTTTCAGCTTGTTGAGAATCCTGCTCAATTCTTTTGGGATGCCCCTGAGGATATAGAGGATCCTGGGTAGCAGCACCACTTCTAGTTCTAATTTCATAAGCATGTTTTTCTTTAGCAGCATTAACTAGCAAGTCTTTTTGCACTTTAATGAGTTGATCTATTTGAGTTTGAACCATTTGAAAGTGTTTAACAATCATTTTAACATCATTGGAGGTTCTTTCCACAATATCTTTCAACTCAACAATAGCTCTAGTGTTTTCCATTAGATTATTTTGCACCCTTTTATTAAAATTATCTTGCTTAACAATAAAGATATCGAATTCTTCTAAGCATTGATCAGGAGGTTTAGAATAAGGGATATCACCTTCATCAAAGTGTTGGAGAGAGTGTACCTCAATAGTGGACGAGTAGGGGATAGGCTTACATAATTCTTCTATAGGAGGTAAATTCTTGATATCTGCAGCTTTAATTCCCTTCTCCTTAAGACATTTCTTAGCTTCCTTCATCACTTCATCATTTAATTCAATAACTCCCCTCTTCTGTGATGTTGGAATAGGCACAAGAATAGTTGGTGCAGGTATAATTACTTCAGGTATAGCTGGTTCAGGTATGATTACTTCAGGTATAGCTGGTTCAAGAGGAGTCCAATCTTCATAGTTCTTGCTTATTTTAGCCATTAATTCCTCAGCTTCCTTGGCACAACTATCTAGGTATGTCCTAGTTTCTTCAGTTAGTCCATTATAAAATATATCAAGAAGCTCATTCTTAGGTAATGGACTTCCAACCTATGCATGAATCAAAGCACAAAACCCTGCCCAAGATTCAGGCAATATCTCTTTTTCTCCCTATTTAAAATCAAAAAGTTCCTGCAAAATAGCATGTCTAGCACTTGGAGAAAAATATTTCTGCAGGAAAGTATTAATCAAGCAATCAAGGATATCAATAGATCCAGGAGGTAAATTACTAAATCAAGTTTTAGCTTCTCCTTTCAGTGAAAAGGGGAAAATCTTAGCAACAAAGTAAGTACGCATCTTAATATCATCAAAAAACAAGCCACTCATGGTAGAAAGTTCATACATATGTGCTACCGCACTTCCATTCTTAGTCCCACAAAAAGGTTCTTTCTCAACAATAGCTATCTAAGATAGATCGAGAGAGAAATCATAATCTTCATCTATAATGTTTATGGGAGAAGCAACAAACTTAGCAATAGGAGACAATTTGGGTCTAATAGTACGCCTCTCAAGGAGACTCTTAGCAGCGCTCCTATCATGGGTGTTTTTACATTCTTTAATAAATTCATTAGTCATCTCAACATAACCATCTTCAATATCATAACTTTCACTAGATTCAGGTGAACTAACAGGTGTAGTAGTGTCTTCATTAGGAGTTTCAGTATTTCCAGCTATAGTTCTAGCAATCGTAGCATCTAGGAAAGGACCTAATGAACCACTCTTATCAAGCACAGTAGAACTAGCATCATAAGCTTCAGAAGTTTCAGATTCAGCAGTAGTAGCAGTGTGTGTAGCATGTGTATGTGGTGGTGTAACGAGCTTACTCATAACAGATGGTGAATCAAGAGCAACAAAGGTGTTCAGAATCGTACCTCTTCTTGTAGTCGATGGTAAAATAGGAACCTTGCCATCACGAGACTTACCCATGATGGATGGATAGCAACGAACAATAGAGAATCCAAGTGAACTTGATAAATAAAGCTATCCTCCCCGGCAACGGTGCCAGAAAATAGTCTTGATGACCCACAAGTATAGGGGGTGTATCACAGTATTTTTGAGGGAAGTGAAACCCAATTTATTGATTCGACACAAGGGGAGCCAAAGAATATTTATAAGCCTTAACAACTGAGTTGTCAATTCAGCTACACCTGGAAACAATCTTGCTCACAGCAGTTTATCAGTAGCAACAGTTTTGTAGTAGGAATAGTAAAGTAGCAGCAGTAGTAAAGTAAAGACAACAGTAAAAATAGCAGTAAATAGTAGGATTCGAGTGCGGTAGGCATAGGGATGGATGGACGTGCGTTGCATGGACAAGACAATTCACATAGCAATCAGAACATAGGGCAATTGCAGATAAAATAAGATAAAGCATCCAAGTACTAGATAATCCTAGGCATGTGTTCCATATATAGTCATACGTGCTCGCAATGAGAACTTGCACAACATCTTTTGTCCTGCCAGTCCGTTTGCAGTGGGGCCTCAAGGGAACTACTAGCAATTATGGTGCTCCTTTTAATAGAGCACCGGAGCAAAGCATTAACACTCCATGAACACATGTGATCCTTACATCAAAGCCATTCCCTCTGGTTATCCCGATTTCTATCACTTCGGGGCCATTGGTTTCGGACAACAAGTGTGTATACAACTTGCAGATAAGACCATAAACAATACTATCATAATGAATCAAGAACATGTTCAGATCTGAAATCATGGCACTCGGGTCCTGGTGACAAGCATTAAGCATAACAAGTCACAACAAAGTCATAAAGCACTAATAAAAGATACTAGTCACCATGCCTTAACAATATGATGCCATTACATGAACGATCTCATCCAATCCCTACCATCCCCATAGCCTACAACGGGGGATTACTCACTCATAGATGGGGGAAACATGGATGGTCGATGGAGAAGCAATGGTGATGATGATGGCGATGATCTCCTCCAATTCCTTGTCCCGGCAGGGTGCCAGAACGGAGTTTCTGGTACTGTTTCATGGAATCTGGTGGTGGCGGCAGAGCGAACCTCCTTCTGGAAAAACGTCGAACCCCCCCTGAGTTTTTAGGTCAGAAGGCAACTTATAGGCGAAGAGGGAGACCGAGGGGGAGTCTGGGGCGGCCAGACCACCCCCTGGCGCGGCCTGGGCTTGCCCGCGCGGCCAGGTGGTGTGGCCTGGGCCCACCCCCCTCCGTCTCGTATTCTGGCTCCGGGAGTCTTCTGGTGAAATAGGATTTTTGGCATATTTTCCGGGATTTTTCCTGATAGTTGATTTTCTGCACAAAAAGTAGACACCAAGCTAATTCTGCTGAAAACAACGTCAGTCCGCGTTAGTTGCATCCAAATCACACAAGTTTAGAGGAGAAACAAGAGCAAAAGTGTTCGGGAAAGTAGATACGTTTTGGACGTATCAATCCGCGCCGCCGCAACCCGTTCCGATCCCCACACGTAGGTCTGTGCCGCCGTACGTCGATAGGAGGGGAGGAAGATGCGGCTGGTATACGTGCGATAGGGAAAGGGAGGGAGAGACATCCAGCCCGTCAGATCATGATGTATCCAACGATGGTTGGCCAAGATCCATGTGACATACATCTCGACCAATTAGAGCGCAGCCAAACTGAGCGCTAGTTGATGCAGCTGGTATACGTGCGTCAGGGAAAGGGAGGGAGAGACATCCAGTCAGTCGGGCTCTCCTCGTCGTACAAGGTTAGGTGCGCCCATCGGGAGGGAGAGAGACCTCCAGCCCGTCGGATCATGATGTATCCAACGGTGGTTGGCCAAGATCCGTGTGACATACATCTTGACCAATCAGAGCGCTAGCCAAACTGAGACATGAGAGAGGGGAAAGTGAGGAAAAATTTAGCGGGAGAGGAAAACTGAGTAGAGCTAAGGAAAACAAGGGCGCTCAGATAAAAAAATGACTAAGGGAAATTCAAGCTTTTGGCATAACAAATGGAAAATGTGTTATTTGAACAAAATAGTCCATCTTGGCCGACATAATATTGTCTGTAACTCAAAGATACACAAGTGTGCCAAATTTGGTATCATTTAGAGAAAGTATGTTTTGGGATGGGTTATGTTGGAGGTTGGCTGAGTAGAGAGCTATGCATCTTCATAGCTAGTAGCTCATTCCAAGAAGTGGTTTAGGGGAGAAGTCCATTTTCTCTTTATTTCCTTTTCCTTTATTATTCATGATAGGTTTTAGTTAACATAACAAGACTCCATGCGAAGGTTGCACTATGTTTTGACTTTTCTTGAATTTAACTAACCCTAAAACCATTTATTTGAATTTAATCACTTAGAAAAAGAAAAATGTGGCTGATTACAAGTAAATCCAAAATTTCCAATTTCATCTAGTAAATCAATCCAGGATACACAAGTGTTCCAAATTTTGGATCAATTGGTTAACGTTTCCTATGGTTTAAGCCATGAACTAGCTAAACCCCATGTGTTGACCACATGTCGAGGGCAAAACTGAGCAGTGCTAAGCAACTAGGTGCGTGACAATAGAAACTTGCAATAACATATACATTATGGGGTTATCCAACATACAAACTTGGAAGCGTCACAAACATTGGCAGTAGTTCAAATTCAATACAAACATTGACAATAGTTCAAATTCATCATAAAAATTCAAATTAATAATACAAATACATTTTTTCTCTCTCCTAGTGTTTTTCACTGGAATATTCTCGGAGTTCATCACCTTGCTCTGGGTGATCCTGGCTGGAATATTCTCGGAGTCCACCATCATCTTCTTATGTTTGTTCCCTTTGTTCTTTTTCTCTGCATCAAATGAATCAAGTGTAGGGTTCCGTAGTAGAAAACAATACTATGTAGACATAAGTAATAGAGAAGGAATACAGTATTCATACCTTTGCAGGAAGAGGCACGCCTTACGTAGGAAGGCGTATATTGATGAAGACGAGCAGCACCCCAAGTGTGGTGCCTCCGAAGTTCGTCACATTTCCAGTGTAGGAGACGTCAATCGGACTCCCATCCAGCCGAGCAGCGGAAGAAGTAGATGCCGGATCGCCTTATCACACGGCGGTAGTGTGAAGGTGGAGAACTCAACTACGAGGTCCTCCCCAATATTATGGGGAAGTCCTCAGCAGATGAGAGAGAGAGAATGAGAGGAATGGGTGATTCCAAAGGGGGGGTCACCACCCAGGGGCCGGGCGGTGTGGGATTAATCCCCACACCCTAGCCTGCCACCGGGGCGTTGCCGACCTAGGTGGGCCCCAGCAGGCGACCCACCAGCCCTAGGCCGGCCGGCCCCCCACTCCCTAGGCGCCTTGCCCTCTTAGGCCTCCCTTCGGGTGAGGCCCATTAGCAATATGGAGCCTTTAAAAATAAAATAAAATATATATTTAATATTAATTCTCCAATTAACATTCAAATACACATATTATATTATCTCTTCACTCCGGAACAACTTCCGGACCCCTTATCGATCTCCATCGGATGTTACCAAAACTATTCCGGCTTCTCTCTCTCTATTTCTCATACGATACCTCATCTACCCTAAGCGTCCCTACCCTTAAGCGTGACATCCTTCGGTTCGGAAACACTCCGGACATGATAGAGACCACTCTCATATCAATGATCAACAGAGGGACCTGGATGGCCATGTGACCCCCGTGCGTTTCACGAATACAATCGCTCGAACCATGAGATAGTCGTTCCCCATTCCCTTTGTCATTCGATACCTAATTCATCCTAGAATTGATCTTCGGTATCTCCATACCTTAGTTCGATCTTGTTATTGATGAACTTGTTTTCTCGTTCTCATGTCGTTGCATTCCGTGACCTAGTCACATGCTTGCAAGCTTCATCAATGCAACGTCACCGAGATGGCCACATGTATCTATCTGTTACATGGACTAGACAAATCCTGGTCTTGATATGTACTCCTCTACGCATCCCTTCGGAAAACCTGAGTGGCACCTTTTTGATCACCCTGTTACGAGATGACTCTTGATAACCATCTAAGCTTCTTCCGGAATGGTGATTTGCATTACCTCACAGTCAAAGGATCGGGTTGCGAGGTTCTCTGTGTTTTATCATCAATGGTGAACTTTGTAACTAGATCTCATTAAGATATAACGGTCAGATGTTTATCTATCATATTATTCAACCAATAACATGACCTCATTTTCAGTTGGCATAAATGCCCATGATCTTGAAACATAGACCATCCTCATGACCAATGAACTAGTTCACTAGAGGTAACTAGAGACACGGTTTGTTTACATACCACACGTGTATTAACGTTTCGTATTAACATAGTTATAGCACAGTATGAAACGTATTATGAACATATAGGAGATATATCAAATAATACACTTTATTATTTGCCTCTAGGGCATAACTCCTTCAGTCTCCCACTTGCACTAGAGTATAAACAAAACTAGTTTACAATAGGCAGGAACCTAACACCAATGTAATCTCGGTGTTGTTCGTGCTTTTCTAGATGGAGAGCTTTCATCAAAGGATCTGCCACATTCAGTTCCGTATCTACTTTTCAAATCTTGACTTCACCTTCGTCAACGTTCTGCCGGATTACGTGAAATCTAAGCTTGATGTGTTTGGCTGTGGAATGAGTTCTTGGTTCCCTTGCATTTGCAATAGCTCCCGTGTTATCACAATAGATCGTCACGGGGTCTTGCGCATTGGGAAAAACTCCAAGTTCGATGACGAAATTCCTTAGCTAAACAGCTTCATTTGCTGCATCAGCTGCAGCAATGTATTCAGACTCCATTGAAGATTGTGCCACCACCGGCTGCTTCTTGCTCTTTCAGCTTACCGCCCCACCATTCACCAAGAAAACAAATCCTCTCTAAGACTTCAAGTCATCATGATCTGAATTCCAGCTCGCATCTACATAACCTGTTACGTTTAGAGCTTCATCATTTCCTCCATAGATTAGGAACATGTCCTTTGTTCTTCTCAAATACTTCAGGATATTTTTCACAGATGTCTAGTGATCCGGTCCTGGATTACTCTGATATCGGCTCGTCAAACTAAGAGCCAATGCCACATCAGGTCGGGTACTAAGCATTGCATACATGATAGATCCTATGGCTGAATCATAGGGGATGTAAGACATCTTCTCTCTATCATCGTCCGTTACAAGACATTGAGTCATACTCATTTTGCAATTCTTCATCATAGGTGTAAAACCCCTCTTGGTGTTTTCCATTTTGAACCTCTCCAAAATCTTATCTATGTAAGTACTCTGACTCAATGCTATTAGGTGTCTTGATCTATCTCTATAGATCTTGATTCCTAATATATATGCAGCTTCACCTAGATCCTTCATGGAAAATTGGTTGCTCAAATATGCTTTCACGGTTTTCATAAGATCCACATCATTTCCCATGAGTAATATGTCATCACATATACTACCAAGAAAACAACCGAGCTCCCACTCGCTTTCTTGTAAACATAGAACCCTTGTTGGTTTTGGACAAATCCAAAACTTTTGATCACTTGATCAAAACGTTGGTTCCAGCTCCGAGATGCTTGCTTCAATCCATAAATGGAGCGTTGAAGCTTGCATACCTTTCCAGCATCCTTAGGATTAATAAAACCTTCTGGTTGCATCATATACAACTCTTCATCAATTTTACCATTGAGGAATGCGGTCTTGACATCCATCTACCAAATTTCATAGTCGAAATGTGCAGCAATTGCTATTAAAATCCTGACAGCCTTAAGCATCACTACGGGAGAGTAAGTCTCGTCGTAGTTAACTCCTTGAATTTGTCGAAACCCCTTTGTGATAAGTCAAGCTTTGTGAATGGTCACGTTACCATTCGCATTTGTCTTCTTCTTAAAGATCCATTTATTTTCCACGGCCTTGCAGCCTTCTGGAAGATCCACCAAGGTCCAAACTTGGTTTTCATGCATGGATCCTATTTCGGATTTCATGGCTTCTAGCCATTTCTCGGAGTCAGCACTATCCATAGCTTCTTTGTAGTTTGCAGGTTCTTCCTGTTCATCTAGCATGACAGACATCACAAGGCTACCGTACCAATCAGGAGTGGCACGAACCCTTGTAGACCTGCAAACCTCAGGAGTCTCGATGTCATTGTTTTGATCATCATCAACTGGCTCTTCCTCCATGTTGGAGAGAGATTTCGGAACAGCTTCTATTGCGCTACTCGGAATATGAAGAGAAGGGTCAACAATTTCATCTAACTCAATTTTCCTTCCACTCACCCCTTTTGCAAGAAACTCTTTCTCGAGAAAGGTGTTGTTTCTTGCGACAAACATTTTGCCTTCGGCTTGGTTGTAGAAAGTATACCCAGCGGTTTCCCTTGGATATCCCACAAAGATACATTTTTCCGATTTGGATTCGAGTTTGTTAGACTGCAGTTTCTTAACGTAAGCCTCACAACCCCAAACTTTCAGAAATGACAACTTGGGCTTCTTCCCATACCATATCTCATATGGGGTTGTCTCCACGAATTTGGATGGTGCTAGGTTTAAAATAAAAGCGGAGATTTCTAACGCGTATCCCCAAAAAGACACAGACAAATCAGTTAAAGACATCACGGACCATACACTATCCAATAGGGTTTGGTTACGGCGTTCTGACACACCATTACGCTGTGGTGTTCAGGCTGGCGTAAGCTATGGGATAATCCCACAGTCATTCAAGTGCATATTAAACTCATAACTCAAATACTCGCCTCCTCGATCCGATCGAAGGTGCTTGATTTTCTTGTTAAGTTGATTCTCTACCTCTTTCTAAAATTCCTTGAACTTTTCAAAGGTTTTAGACTTATGCTTCATCAAGTAGATATATCCATATCTGCTTAAGTCGTCAGTAAAGGTAACAAAGTAACGATAACCATTGCATGTTGAGACACTCATTGGTCCGCATACATCTGTATGTATGATCCCAAGTAGGTCTACAACTCTCTCCACTATTCCGAAGAATGGTGTCCTAGTCATCTTGCCCATGAGGCAAGGCTCACATGTGTCAAGGGATTCGAAATCCAAGGATCCAAGAATCCCTTCTGAATGAAGCTTCTTCATGTGCTTTACACCAATATGACCAAGACGGCAATGCCACATCAACATGGAATTATCGTCACTATTCTTACAGCATTTAGCATCAACACTATGGATGTGTGTATCACAGTCAAGATCAAGTAAGAATAAACCATCACATACAGGAGCATGAACGTAGAAAACATCATTCATATAAGTTGAACAACCATTTGTTCCTGATTTAAACGAATAACGGTCTTGCAACAAGCAAGACCCACTCACAATATTCATACTCAGTGCGGGTACATGATAGCATTTATTCAAAACCAACAATAATCCTGACGGCAGACGGATATGCAGGGTGCCGACGGCCATCACTTCGACTCTCGAACCGTTGCTGACACGCATCGTCACCTCGTCCTTCCTCAGGCGCCTCGTACTCTACAGATCCTGCTGAGAGTTACAAATGTGAGCAACGGATCCGGTATCAAATACCCAGGTGTTACTCCTGGCGCTCGAAAGGAATACATCAATAACATGTATATCTTATATACCTTTGTCCGGGATGGCTATCTTGCCAACTCGTTTGTCTTCAAGGTACTTAGGGCAGTTGCGTTTCCAGTGCCCATCCCCTTTGCAGTAGTGTTGGGGGGATAACCCCAAGTAGGGTCACTCCGGGGTATAAGGGCCGAGTTAGCCGAGGGTCGGCAAGGTCAAAGCGGATGCTGGCCGAGTCACCTCAAGGCAGGCCGGATCACGGAGTAACCCGGGCCAGGGGGGACGCCTAACGTTGTCTCATCCGACTTAAGGAGTGAGTCGGAAATGCTTGTCTATCCTATATGCAGGAACAGGAGTGGCCGGATCTACTATGATCCGGATCCTCACTTGGCTTCTAGGAGAAGGAAGGAATCTCTCTGGTCAAAAAAGAAGGTCCGGTGCGTACTGGATGAGCGAATAAAGCAAGGGCAGGACCACCGGATCATATGGCATTAAGGGTGACGCTCACGTCACGTCGTGACGTGGCGCCCGCAGAGGCTACGTCGCTAAAGCAAGCGTGACGCGGGGGAAAAGCACCCCTGTCGGGTTACTACTTTGGGAGGGGCATATTCTTAGGAATATGCCTCCACGTATGCCCTAGACCAAGACCGAACCACCTCTATATAAGGGGGGGTTGGGGTTCTGGTAAGGGGGTTGGGTCTTCTTTGATTGGGAGCAAGGAGAATTCTAGTTAGTTGAGCTCTAGTGGATCTAGGGTTCTTGGGCTAGTTGGTAGGCAAGAGTAAGAGAGTTTCTTCTTCCCCCTCTTGTCAATACAGATCGAGGAGCTCTTGTAATCTTGGAGATCGAACATCAATACAAAACTTTTGTGTAGAGAATCACTCTATCATCCCTCCCTGGATTCCCCAAGCACATATTAGTCCCCACCTTTAGCCTATCCATGGCATCTGCCATGACACCACCACGACAGTTGGCGCCCACCGTGGGGCTAGCGGCGCTAGCAGGGGTGAAGATCCGGACGGGAAACTTCATCGGCATCGTCGAACGCATCGTCTCCGGGCTCGTTCAGCGCTTTGGAGCGCTGGACTATGTCAGCGACAACGCTGGCTGCTTCGGCACGCGCGCCCTTCCGTGCAACGGCATCTTCGTCAAGCTCGGTGCGCACAAGGTCTACGTTGTTGTGGACGTGTCTTGCGTTCATCCGCGTCGTGTCGTCGATGCAGGAGAACCACCCCTCACTATGGCTCGTGGGGCGCGTATCGCTCGCTCCCCGGACCATGCAGAGGTGATGATGACTGCGCCAGGCGCGGGCATGAGCAAGGATCCAGCGCCAGACCCGGAGGTAATGCCTAAGGCACCCATGAAAGCTAGGGGTCCTCCGCTAGAGAGGCCTGAGAACGTGCTGAGGGAAGCTATGGATAGCTTGGCAAACCCGGTGGCAGCATTGGTAGATCCGGCTCAGGCACATGCCGAGCTAGAGGAGACCCGGCGAAAGATACTGGAGGGCGCAAAGAAAATAGCAGCGGCTCAGCAGTCGTTGAACATGACGTTGCGCGACTACGTGAAGGCAAACAAGGTTGATGCAGTAAGGGTCAAAGAGAAAAATCTCATAAGTGAAATGAACAGAGAAGGTGATGACGGACCAGAAGGGTCGGAAAACTATCTGTCTATGGGGTTGCCGAAGTATAGTACCCCGGCGAAGAACCTCAGGGCAGCAGATGCCGCGGCGTCCGAGCTAGAGGGTCTGACAGGTGAAGCCCGTCAGAGACAGGAAGACCAGGTTAACGAGCTGGTTTGGATCGCGAACAGGCAGAACGAGGAGATGCTGAGAGGTAACCCGGAGAGAGTTGGAGCTTCCAAGATCGTCCATTCGGCGATGGGTAACCTGGAGAAATCCGCTGGAGCCGCATCATCGCCTCATGGTGGCCCAAGGAGAGAAGAGGTAGTAACCTCGGCCAGACGGAACAAGCAGATCGTTAAAATGCGACCCAACGCGTGCGGGAAAAGAAAAAGAGATGCGAAAAAACGACGATCGACGAAGTGTGAGCCGAGGTGAAGCTAGCCGAGGTAACCATGACCAAGGCAATGCCGGTCAAGGGAATACTGCCAACGGCAATGCCGGACAGCGAAACTCGACAGGAGCGGGTCAACCGCAGCAGCGGAATGCACCAAGGCAAGAGCAAAGTGCCGGCCGTGGTATGCAACAGAGAGGAGCACAATGAGAGCAAGACCGATACAATGACGGAGACTCGGATATGATGAATGCGGGATACGCAAGACCGTACTATCACGCGATAGGGTCGATATTGGGAAGCAGAGATTTGATGCCGGATGACGCCAGGCTAAAACTGGATCGCCTGTATAGGTCGGAACAGATCGAATGTCAAGGTCCTCCGGGTCCAGCGTGCTTCGGACCCCGGATCATGAAGGAACCGCCATTTAATTTCCGATTACCGAGGCACGAAGACATATGGCAGTACAAAGCCGGAGGATTGGCTGATAAACTACATAGCAATATGAAAATTGCAGCGGCAACTTGAGATGGGTTATGCAGACGTACCCCAAATGTTGGAAGGTCCGGCTAGGGTATGGCAGAATAATTTGCCACCCGGAAGCATCAATTGCTGGATAGATTTTGAAGAAATGTTTATCAGCAACTTCTCAAGTACATATCAGAGCCCGAATAGACCGCAGACCCTGGCAATATGCAAGCAGAGATCTAACGAAACGGACCGTGAATTCTTGACCCGGTGGTGTACCGTGAGAAACTCGTGTGAAGTCATAGAGTCGAGCTATAGCATGGTTCGCACAAGGGTGTAGATATGGCGAGTTGTGGATGAAATTGCAAAGGAAAATGCCGTCACATTGGCGAGATGATCCGGATCATGATTCTTATGCTTTGGGTGATCCGACTCAACCTAGGATCGCGTCGAGCGAGTCAAATGAGGAGTACTATCCGAGGGACGGGCGGGTCATCCCGGAGGAGCGATTACGGGGAAAAAGGAGAGACAATAGACCGGACCATTGATATGGTTCGCAACAAATTGCAGCCGTGAATCAAGATCAGCCCGGCGAGGGAGCAACCAACGCCCGAAAAGCGGAGGGCAATGGACTCCTCGAAGCGATGGCGAAAGCGTGGACTCGGGCGAAGAAGCAATGGCAAGAAAAGAAAGATCGTCCGAGGTATACCTATGAGTCAATGTTGGACCAGCCGTGTAAATTTCCACCGCCAAATCCGAACAGCCGGCGGGTCACACGACGAGGCAATGTGAGTGGATGCGAAGATAGAACAAGGTGGTTCGGGAATGCTCGGGCACCCGGAATGATCAACCTAGGCAGGAGTTACCCGACTGACAAGCGCTTTCGGAGCAAACCACAACAGCGATGTTGCCTCCCCTCCGCCGAGGTATGACAACAGCGAGAGAAGGGATCGATTGCATCGGTGGAAAACTAGCAACCACGGACAGAGGTACTCGGAAGCGAGGGAAGAAATGAGTACAGGGAACATCACGGAGCTATTGTGTGTTCTAGCAGAGGAAAGCAGAGATAGGAAAAGCTTGCAGCGCCCGACATATGGAGGTTAACGCGGTTATACTGCGATGACGAGGTACATGTCTTGGTCGGACCAGGAAATTACAGGCGTCAAAGATCACCCCAAGCTTATGCCAAGTCCGGGCTCGTATGCACTGGTGTTAGATCCGACGTTCATTGGACCAAACATTAATGTGAGGTTCTCCAAGGTACTAATCGACAATGGCAGTAGCATTAACATCATGTATGCGGATACGATGCGCAAGTTGGGCATCTCGGAGAACATGCTCCAGGCTACAAAAACAACTTTCCACGGTATCGTACCAGGCATATCCTGCGAACCCATAGGCAAAGTACGGGTCGACGTGCTATTTGGTACGAGGGATAACTGTCGAACCGAAAATCTGGAGTTTGAGGTGGTGAACTTGGAGAGCACGTATCATGCATTACTCGGGAGACCAGCACTGAGCAAATTCATGGCGAGTTGCCACGTTGGTTATCTGAAGATGAAGTTGCCCGGACCAAATGGAGCAATTACTATCGCTGGGGATTTCCGACGTTCTATTGAGTGCGCCTCAACCGGGTCTAACCTAGCTGAGTCACTCGTAATTGCCCAAGAGAAAAGAAAAATTCAAGAGGTGGCGACTTTAGCTCAGTCCGCGCAGCAGTATATGCCGGCGTTAAGCAACCGCATGGAAGTGTTTCATTTCAAGCCGCGAAGGACACCAAGAAAATTCCAGTGGATAACAAGTTTCCGGAGCGTACCGTAACAATTGGTGTCGGGCTAACTGACAAATAGGAAAGCGAGCTCGTCAACTTCCTCCATGAGAATCGGGACATTTTTGCTTGGTCCACATAGGACTTGCAAGGTGTTCCGAGGGAGTTGGCCGAGCACTCTTTGAACGTAAGACCCGGAGCAAGGCCGGTGAAGCAGCCTCTCCGACGCTTCATCGAGGATAGGAGAAAGGTCATTGGTGACGAGATAGCTCGGTTGCTAGCAGCAGGATTTATCATGGAAGTGCTGTATCCGGATTGGCTCTCTAATCCGGTGCTGGTAGAAAAGAAGAAGGATGATCCGAACGTGGTAGTGGTTTGGCGTATGTGTATCGATTACATGAACCTGAACAAGGCGTGTCCAAAAGATCCATTTCCACTGCCGAGGATAGATCAGGTCATCGACTCTACCGCGGGATGTGAACTGTTGTCGTTTATTGACGCTTATTCTGGTTTCCACCAGATACCTCTGAACCCGGATGATCAAATAAAAACTGCCTTTATTACCCCGTACGGGGCTTATTGCTATCGTACTATGCCGTTTGGTTTACGAAATGCAAGAGCAACGTACCAAAGATGTATGCAAAAATGTTTGCACGATCAAATAGGTCAAAATGTACAAGTCTACATGGATGATGTGGTTATCAATAACAAGGAAAGCGCAACGCTCCTTGATGACATAAGGCAAACATTCGCGAACTTGAGGAGATTCCGGATGAAGCTTAACCCGGAGAAATGCACCTTCGGTGTCCCGGCTGGGAAATTACTCGGATTTCTCGTCTCCAGCCGAGGTATCGAGGTTAATCCAACTAAGATCCGAGCCATCGAACGAATGGAGCTGCCGAAGTGTCTCAACGATGTCCAGAAGTTCACTGGATGCCTGGCGTTGTTGAGTCGGTTTGTATGTCGGTTAGGGGAAAAGGCACTGCCTCTCTACAACCTCATGAAAAAATCAGATAAGTTCGTTTGGACGCCGCAGGCCGATGAAGCTTTTGCCCACTTGAAAAAAATGTTGGCCACTGCACCAGTGTTAGCTTCTCCACTATCAAAGGAGCCAATGTTACTCTACATAGCCGCAACTAACCGAGTCGTAAGTGCAGTGATTGTAGTGGAGCGAGATGAAGAGGGTAAGTCGGTGCAGAGGCCAGTGTATTACTTGAGTGAGGTATTGTCTGCCTCAAAACAGAACTACCCGCATTTTCAGAAGGTGGCATACGGAGTTTATATGGCGGCAAAGAAGTTAAAGCACTACTTTGAGGAGCATCCCATAAAAGTGATATGCGAAGCCCCCATATCTGAGATAATGGGTAACAAAGATGCGAATGGCAGAATTGCGAAATGGGCAATTGAGCTAGCACCATACGCACCCAGATGATCTGAGAGAAGCGATCAAGTCCCGGTGTGGCGGACTTTTTGTGGATTGGGCGGTACAATCTGAACCACCAGATCCGAACTACTGGAGGATGCACTTTGACGGATCGAAAACCAAAACCAGGTTAGGTGCCGGGGTTGTGCTTACCTCGCCAAAGAAGGATCAGCTCAAGTATGTATTACAGATCCATTTCGCGGCATCGAACAATGTCGCTGAGTACGAGGCTCTTGTGCATGGTCTCAAGGTGGCAAAGGAGATTGGCATACGTCGGATAATTTGCTTTGGCGACTCGGATCTAATGTCTGACAAGTGTCCGAGTGTGGGGCATACAGATCCAAACATGGCGCTATACAGGTTTCATGTGCAGAAGATCTCGGGTTACTTTGAGGGATGCGAATTTCACCATGTACCTCGCGTGGAAAACGAAGCTGCTGACATGCTGTCGAAGCTCAGATCGACCCGACAGGCAATTCCACCAGGCATAGCATTGGAGCATCTCAGAAAACCATCTATCAGGCCGTCCCCAGGAACCGATTCAATCTATGTCCTGGAAAACGAGGAATCTGGGGTTGAGCCCATGGACATTGACATGGGAAGTAGCACGCCGAACCCGAAGACTACCTCGGCAAACCCGGGGACTACCTCGCTAGACCCGGGGACTGTGCAGCGTGATCCGGCTGAAGTTATGCCGGTGGATCGAATGGAAATGGATGAGGAGATGTTCCTTGCGCGAGCAATACCAGCTTGGGAGCTGCCTATATACCAGTTCTTGAAAGATGGAACGTTACCCACTGAGGAAGTGCTAGCCATGCAAACTCATAGGAGAGCCAAAGCTTATACTATCATCAATTCCGAGCTGTACAAACGGAGTGTAACGAATGTCCTCCAGCGGTGTGTTGATCCGGAAGAAGGACTTGACATCCTCCGGGATATACACCAAGGCGAATGCGGGCATCATGCCTCATCCCGGGCCTTAGTGGCAAAGACATTCTGGCATGGATTTTACTGGCCAAGCGCCTTGGAGCAAGCAGAAGATCTGGTGAGAAATGTAATGGTTGTCAAAGGTACGCCACCAAGACACATATGCCTATGTCGGAACTCAAAACCATACCAATTACATGGCCATTTGCTGTGTGGTGCTTGGATATGGTTGGCCCGTTCAAACCAGCAAGAGGAGACGCACGTTCTGGTTATGGTGGACAAGTTTACAAAATGGATCGAAGTGAAGCCTATAAGAAAATCTGATGGAGCTACGGCTGTGACATTTCTCAAAGACATCATCTTGAGATACGGTTATCCTCACAGCATTATAACTGATAACAGCACAAATTTTGCTGAAGGAGCATTTGCACGATTCTGCCGAGATAAGAAAATCCGACTCGACGTAGCCTCGGTAGCCCACCCCGCATCGAACGGACAAGTGGAAAGATCCAATGGATTAGTATTATCCGGGATAAAACCCCGGCTCATTGAGCCGCTGCAAAGATCAGCGGGGTGCTGGATAGAAGAACTACCAGCGGTATTGTGGAGTTTAAGAACAACTCCAAATTGATCAACAGGCTACACGTCGTTCTTTCTGGTATATGGGGCAGAAGCTGTACTACCAGCCGACATAGAGCATGATTCGCCTAGGGTCACCCAATACACAAAAGCCGAAGTGCAAGAAGCCCGGCAAAATGATGTTGATCTGCTGGAAGAAGCGAGAGAACTGGCACTGTCCAGATCCGCCATATATCAGCAAAATCTCCGACGCTATCATAGTCGGAAAGTGTGCCCCCGAGTCTTCCGGGAAGGCGATCTGGTGCTCCAGTTGGTACAGTGTACCACTGGCATGCATAAATTATCCCCCCATGGGAAGGACCATTTATTGTGAGCAAAGCATTGCACAATGATTCTTACTATCTCATAGATGCAAAGCCACAGGAAAAGAACAAGGCGGACAGGTCCGGAGAGGAATCCAAGCGACCGTGGAATGTAGCACTACTTCGTCCCTTCTACACTTATCTAAGAAGTGTATGTATCCGAGTCATCTCATATGTCGGTATGTATGTCGGCAATGAGCTTATCAATGAAATAGCAGAGCCTCGAGCAGTAACTCGGGGACTGCCTTAATAAATGATTGTTGTTATTTTTTATGCGTTTGCTGGAATGAATCGTTTCACTTAACCCGGATTAGTAATGTGTGAGCACCAAAAACCCAACCCTTCGACTTGCTGCTGTCCAACAAGAATTGGCTTCATGGCAAGCAAGGGAACAAGTTTGGAATTGCGTAGCACATGAAAAACTACTAAGGAAACGATCATATTCCAGCCAGCGTTTGTTTTTCCGGACTAAACTCGTATTTACTTTCAAGCTATTATGTTGAATTATTTTGAGCCAAGCCTCAAAGTTTCTCAGTATTGTTAAAATGATTCTTGAGGTTTGGTTTCGTAAGTCATAAAACCGAGTCAAGGTAGACACGGATTAAGCCGGAGAATTGGACGAACAAGAAAATGAAACTCGGGGACTACGCCCAAGTTAATCCGGCATACAAGCATAGTAGCAAAATATCATGTATTCAACATACAATTGCACCCGGCATACCGGGGATCTGATAAATTTTCAAGTTTTTTCAACTAAGGAGCGGCAGGAGGAGGAAGTCCGGCGTCATCATCTCTATCTTCAATATCTGAGGCCGCATCTTCTCCACCATCACCCGACCCATCCTCCACGTTCTCCATCTGCTCCTCCTCGCCGGATTCCAGAAAGCTCGGCCCCTCAACCCAGTCATGAACTGGAGAATATTCGACGAGGCTGTAGGCGCAAGCCTGGCGCCGAGCTACGCACTCCGGATCATCGGTCCATTTGGATCCGGTGCACCGACGGGTGAGGAGGCTCAGATCGATTTTCTCGTACCATGAAAGGATATGATGGAGAAGGGTATCTGCTGCACGCGCCCGTGTGATTCCTCCGGAGGTCAAGTTGAGTCTCAATCTCCATCAGTTTGTCGGCAAGGGCGTGATTCTTTCGGGCGTCCTCGCTTGGCGAATGTGATGAAGATCCGGACCGCAACGTCGAGCAGATCTTTCCAATAGTACTTAATAGTTTCCACCGGTGACACGCTGACCAATAGGTCCTCCATGTCTAAGGGGATGCTCTCACCATCAGGAGCGATGGGAGTACCCCTCTCTTGGCGGAATTTGGCAACGGCAGCACTGGCGATGGCAGTACCCTCCGGAAAGTTATCTGAAAATAAGGAAAGGGAGGATGCTGAAGCAAAGGCATATGAGCTAACCCGGAAAACTAGGTCGGACAAGGGGAAGAAAGTTACGTGAGATATGGCGATGGATCCAGGACAACTCTTTGATACAAGTGTCACGTCTCTGGCAAAGTTGTTCAAGCTCGGCGAGCGCCGACCCAAGCTGGACCTCGGATTCCTTAAGCAGGTCCTGGTCCTTGGAGATCTGGAGGGTAAAGCGCTCACGTTCTTCGGTGAAGTTCTGGCCAACCTTTTGGAGCTCGGTTTTGTGTTGGGCCTTCATCTTTTCCATCTCGGCCTTGAGTTTAGCTATTTCATTGTCCTTGGTCCGGAGGAGGGCGAGCTCATCGTTCTTCTTCTTCAGCTCGGCTTGATGCTGTCACCTTGTTAGAAAATGCAGCATCATATCAGGCACGGGCACACTATCCTCAAGCGATGCTGAAATAGTGTGTTGACCCGGCAAAGCCGAGGAGTGAATGTTTGCTGAGCCAAGGAGAAGAAAGAATGGAAAACACAACGACGTTGGCCGAAAGAGGACATACCTCGGATTTCCTCCAAGTTCTTCCGCATAATCTTGTTTTTAGCCTCCACCCCAGCTGCAAAAAACCGAACAAGGAGGTTAGTCCGGCAGAAACAAACGAAACGGTGAGGTGTTAAGAAAGGAAATTACCCCTCTTTTCATGCTCCGCGCCAAGTGCAACATGTTTTGCGCGCAAGATCTTGTGGGTATCAAGCAGGCGCTGAAACTCGGCGCTCCGACGATTGGTAGTTACCTAACAAAGGTACAGGCGGGTAATATTAGTTCGGTGCATATTCGAAGTGTACAAGATCCGGGCCAAGCGGAACTTAACCCGGCTGTAGATGTGTGCATATTCGAAGTGTACAAGATCCGGGCCAAGCGGAACTTAACCCGGCTCTAGGTGTGTGCATATTCGAAGTGTACAAGATCCGGGCCAAGCGGAACTTAACCCGGCTCTAGGTGTGTGCATATTTGAAGTTTACATGCAGCTACGTTGTTCTTCTAAGGAGCATCCGGACGGGTAACAAGTTACCCCGCCGGAGGCTCGGGGACTAATGGTTATTATCTACAGCATGTAAAAAAGAAACGACGTACCTCCATCATACGCCTAGCGAGGTTAATGGCCTTGGCGGCGGTATTCATCTGAGCGGAAAATTCAGCTGGGCCGAACTTTTCCGGGAGATAGTCGTTGTAGACGAACTCCGCCTTATTCCAGTTCATGACGAACTCGATGAGGCTTGGAGGGTACCGTTCGCCAGTGGGCATGTGGGGCGCCACCAAGCCCTTGGCGTGAGCTTCTTTCCTTTCAATCAGGGCAAGAGCTGGGCTAGTGTGAAGAACCATCTGCTGCGAATCGGCTGGCTCGGCAGGAGGATCCGTCGCTGCTGGTGATTTCTTTGGAAGCATTGACGACAAAGTTTGTTGCCCAGCCTCGACGGACGTAGACTTGCCTTTGGCTTGCTGGGAGGAAGTGACCACAGTGGATTTGCCCTTGGAAGCCGCTGGAGTGGGTCCTCGCCGAGCTTGAGATGACTCGGACGAGGCAGATGAACTTGGCACGGGAGCTTTGGTGGCTAGTGCTGGAGATGCTGTTGGTTTCTTCGGAGCCGGGACTGGCGCTGGTTAGGTGGCTGGTGCTGGAGCTGCTGCTGGTGTTGGTGTTGTGGTAGACTTGGTGGTTGCTGGTTGCGGCAATGCCGAAGTGCTGGACGCCGTTGCCTCGGCCGACCCGACCCCTCCTGATCCGAGGTCGCGTACCTCTGAAGGAGAGCCCTCCGGAATAGGGCTCAACGGGCGTGACTCGTCGTCACGAGGAGGGGAAGGACTAGACCGAAGAGGAGAGGAGATGCTCGATCCGCTCTGAGGGACCTCCACAGGAGCCCTGCAAGAGAAAATAATGTCAGGAGTGAAATTACCCCGATGCAGGGAGAAGTGTGTTGCGCAGTGAAAGAGAACTTACGAATCCGAGGTCTCGGCCTCCTTAGGTTTCTGGGCCCTCCGTGCCGGGGCTTTGCCTACCCGTTTGGAGGCAGTCTTGTCTCCGGCCTTCTTTTGCCTTTTGGAAGGCTGAGAAGGTTCGGAAGAAGAACTCGATGAGGATCCGCGCTTCTTCTTTGACGCCACCGGAACAGGCTCGGCCGTGGCAAGTGGAGAATCCTCGTGGATGTGCCCACCGGGGTTAGCTGATGTCGGGAAGGCAAAAGAAAGAGGGACAGCCTCAACGGGTTCAATCACATCGATATCCGAGTCATCCTCATCGTCGGGCCAATCTCTAAGAGAAGAGAATTTACCGCTGGGTCATTTGGTGGCATCGGTTGTGGGGAGAAACATCTCCTGGTCCGGCTCCTCCTCATCCAGGATTTCTCGGTCTGGGGCCTACTTAAGGGTCGGATCCGGGCCATCCTCGAGGGTTTGCTGGAGAAACAGCTGAGAAAAAAGCACAAGGAGCAAAGTCAAAAATATGATAAGAACCGACATGAAATTGATCCGAAATAAGTTTGCCCCGTGAAGCTTACCGCGGGAGGGAGCCTGTCACGGCAGTAATGCTCGATTCCCCACGTCCATTCGGCGGAGAAGTCCTTATGGGTGGTGAAAAGAGCCTTGACCCGGCAGAAGATCTCCGTATTGCTCAACTCGAACGAGGAGGTTCAGTTGGGGTCGCGGCTGAAGCTCATGTGGCACAACTTGTGAGTGCGCCGCTGGAGGGGAGAGATTCGGTTGCGCACAAATGTGATCATGGCATCCTCGTTGCGCAATCCGAGCTTCTTCAGCTTCGTGAACCTTTTGTTGACTTGGTTGGCCAGAGCCGTAGGTTTCTTGGCAACCTCCTCCCAGAAATCCGTGTCAGGGGGACCCGAAGCGTAGGGCAGCAACCGAATCAAATCTTCTGTGCCTTCATTTCGGACGTAGAAGAAGGTCCGGGCCCATCCTTTGCAGGAGTCAAGCCCGGTGACCCGGGGAAAGATTGAATACCTCCGGGGCGAGATCGAGGCAGCTCCGAACTGAGTTAGCTGCTTGTCCTCCGACTCGACGTGGATGTTGGGGACGATGTTGCGGCGGAGGCCGAAGAACCGGATCCACAGCTCCTTCGTGGGCCATAGACCGGTGTAGCCCTCGATCGAAGAAACGAAAGCGGACAAAGAGGTGATGGCGTTCGCCGGGAGATGATGTGGTTGTAGGTGATAGGTCCGGACCCAGTCCCGGAAGAAATCACTCACCGAAAGCCCAAATCCCCGTTGGAAACGGGATAGGAAAACAACGAACTCACCCGGATTGGGTGAGGGGGCCAACTCCGAGGAGGGGAGACGAGCGGCGACGCCGGAATCGCCGGTCCGGTAGAGCCGATCGATGTCGTCTCGCAGACCTGAAGCGACGGCCGCAGCCCATCCCGCGCCGTCCTACTCCATCTCCTGCTCGACAATGATGAGCTCCTCCTCCGTCATCTTGATTCCGCTGTCCTCGCTGGAGCTGGCGGCGGCGGGGCTCTGCGGTCTAGACTGACGAGGACCCGTGGCTAAACAGTGGTGCAGCAGTAAATGCGGTGCGGAGGCACGGAGAAGGTGCGGCGGTGGCGCTGCTGCAACGGGCACTGGCGGCGGCGCGGTTGCGAGGAAGAAGAAGAGGAATGGGCGAGGGGCGCGGAGATGGAAAAGTGCTAAAGAGCGTGCCCCTCCCCTATTTAACAGCTCCCAGTAATCAACGAGTGGGATCGTGCTGCACTAGAGAGCCACACGGTGTGGCCGTGTATTACCAGCATCGACCAATCAGAGCGAAGCCACACTAGGGGCCGCAGAGTAAATATGATCCCATGACACGACGTGCAGTTGCGGTAAACGAGGAGACAGACGTGACGTAACCCCCGCACAGTAATCACTGACATTTACTGCGACGATTACTGTGCTGGCCCTTAAAATGAGGCAACGTAATGATTAACCTCTACGTGGGTTGGCGTACGAGAGAAGGAAGTAAGGCCCGGATCCGAGCCACGATGGTAACCCGGCCGGCAAGTGAAAACTTGAGATGTGCAGAGGGAAAGTAAAACCATAGGATCCGAGCCAAAATGGTAACCCGGCCGGCAACTGAAAACTTGGAACGTGCGAAGGGAACATAAATCCATATAATCCGAGACAAGAAGTTAACCCGGAACTAAACGTCCGAGGTTAGATCCTAAGATTGCAGAACCATGCGGTGAAGTTGGTTCCATCAGTTTTCAGCTTTTCCTTCTCGAGGAAAGTGCTAAGGTTGAAGGTGGGTGGGCAAGACATGTACAAAGGATTTGCAAAGTATTTAGACTATGTTCATAATAATGAGTTCAAGTTTTAACTAAAAGAACTCCCACTTAAACGAGCACCCATCTACATGTTCAGTGATCACATGATCCCAATCCCCTACACCTCCCCCGGTTAAACACAGCCATCAGTACAGTATCAAGGGTGGACATTCCCTAATGTCGATCACATCAACTATGTGATTCATGCTCGACCTTTCAGTCTCTTGTATTCCGAGGCCACGTCTCTATAACATGCTAGGCTCGCCAGTTCTAACTCCTGTGTATTCGCAGTGCAACATGGCTTACACCCACTGTATGCGAACGTAGATATGTCTGGCACCCAGGCCTGTAACCCTGGAGCGCCTCATACCGAAGAACTTTCTTGGTGGTGCACACACAAGGGGAATACGATAACTGGAATACTACGAGGGATTATCTTATTATGCTACCGTCTAGTAAGTATACTAGCACAATAAGTAATACTTCAAAAGTAAAGTGTTATGACATGGTTATAGCTTTATGATCATCATCAACAGCCTTAAAGTTTCATAAACTTTTTCAATGCCATGTTATAATACTTGCCCCTATGCAATAATAAAGATAGACGCCTCTATATTAACTATTGCATGTTTTACGCGGCTTTAGGGCTTTCGCAGTAGAACCCCTTCCAACCTACGAACATTGAGCCACAACATGGATTCAATGATTGCTGTTTTTCTTCCCTTTTTAGGGCCCTCCAGTGTGAATACCATATCAACTACTGTAGAGAGACAGACACCCCCCCTAAGCCACTTTGATTTGTGGACCAGTCTCGTGAATCACCACGTGAGGTCGGTTGGGGGCCGCTTCATCAAACAATGCCGCGATATGAACAATAATACTAAAGAGGGTAGCAACTAGAGAATCAATGCCCACATATTGCTATGTGTTCTATCCGTATAACATGTCTACCCATAGACCCGCTCTGATACCACTGTAGGGTTCCGTAGCAGAAAACAAAAAAATTCTATCTACTCAAACACTAATACCAGGATCTATACTATGTAGACATAAGTAACGGAGAAGGAATACAGTATTCATACCTTTGCAGAAAGAGGCACGCCTTATGCAGGAAGGCGTATATTGATGAAGACGAGTAGACCCCAAGTGTGGTGCCTCCGAAGTTCGTCACACGTCCGGTGTAGGAGACGTCAACCGGACTCCAATCCAGCCGAGCAGCAGAAGAAGTAGATGCCGGATCGCCTTATCACACGACGGTAGTGTGAAGGTGGAGAACTCAACTACGAGGTCCTCCCTAATATTACAGGGAAGTCCTCAGCAGATGAGAGAGAGAATGAGAGGAATGGGTGATTCCAAAGGGGGAGGGGGACCCCTTTATATAGTGGGAGGGGGCACCACCCAGGGGCCAGGCGGTGTGGGATTAATCCCCACACCCGCCACCTTGGGGCAGCCTCCGACCCTAGGTGGGCCCTACTGGGGCGGCCCACCAGCCCTAGGCCGGCCGGCCCCCCACTCCCTAGGCACCTTGCCCTCTTGGGCCTCCCTTCGGGTGAGGCCCATTAGCAATATGGAGCCTTTAAAAATAAAATAAAATATATATTTAATATTAATTCTCCAATTGACATTCAAATACACATATTATATTATCTCTTCACTCCGGAACAACTTCCGGACCCCTTTTCGATCTCCATCGGATGTTACCAAAACTATTCCGGCTTCTCTCTCTCTATTTCTCATACGATACCTCATCTACCCTAAGCGTCCCTACCCTTAAGCGTGACATGCTTCGGTTTGGAAACACTCCGGACATGACATAGACCACTCTCATATCAATGATCAACAGAGGGACCTGGATGGCCATGTGACCCCTGTGCGTTTCACGAATACAATCACTCGAACCGTGAGATAGTCGTTCCCCATTCCCTTTGTCATGAGATACCTAGTTCATCCGAGACTTGATCTTCGGTATCTCCATACCTTAGTTCGATCTCGTTACTGATGAACTTGTTTTCTCGTTCTCATGTCGTTGCATTCCGTGACCTAGTCACATGCTTGCAAGCTTCATCAATGCAACATCACCGAGATGGCCACATGTATCTATCTGTTACATGGACTAGACAAATCCTGGTCTTAATATGTACTCCTCGACGCATCCTCGGAAAACCTGAGTGGCACCTTTTTGATCACCCTGTTACGAGATGACTCTTTGTAACCATCTAAGCTTCTTCCGAAATGGTGATTTGCATTACCTCACAGTCAAAGGATCGGGTTGCGAGGTTCTCTGTGTTTTATCATCAATGGTGAACTTTGTAACTAGATCTCATTAAGATATAATAGTCGGATGTTTGTATATCATGTTATTCAACCAATAACATGACCTCATTGTCAGTTGGCATAAATGCCCGTGATCTTGAAACATAGACCATCCTCATGACCAATGAACTAGTTCACTAGAGGTAACTAGAGACACAGTTTGTTTACATACCACACGTGTATTAACGTTTCGTATTACCATAGTTATAGCACAGTATGAAATGTATTATGAACATATAGGAGATATATCAAATAATACACTTTATTATTTGCCTCTAGGGCATAACTCCTTCATCAGGTGCTTCAGTCTATCGTACAATTGGTTCATCCACGTTTCGATTCATTGGTTCATACGGTTCAAAACACATTGGCATCATTTCTTCAATATCCTCTTGTGTAATTCCTTTACTTTCGAACTCTGCTTCCAATGAATAAATTGCTTCAATCTCCCATGCCTTTGGTGCAATCTCCCCTTCATTTGGTTCAATCTCCTCTCGGCCATTGGTTCAATCTCCCCTGCATCTAGTTCAATCTCCCCCGCATTTGGTTCAATCTCCCCTGCATCTGGTTCAATCTCCTCTCAATCCGTTGGTTCAATCTGCAATGTACCCATTGCTTCATTCTCCTCTCATTCAGATACTTCACTCTCATCTGCATTTGCTGCTCCCGCCTGATCATCCATTCCATAAGCTCGGTCCACTGCATTTTTACAAAGCCTAGCAATGTGCCCTAGGATCCCACAATGTTTGCACTTACGTCGTCGAGGTGGTGCACCACCCTATGCACTAGCTCTCATCCTATTCTTCCTTGGCCTACCTGCTGGTCTAGTAAAAACTAGAGGGTATAGCTTGAAGCCTGGATTCACTTCCATCCATTGGTCTTTTCCCAACAAGGCTGGAACATTCTGAGCATATGCTACCCTAAATTTGGCAACGAATAAATACTCTGACACATACTAATCAAATTCACCCTCTTTACCTCCTAGAACACCCATGAAAAACAATGCATGTATGCAGGGCTTCCCATGGAGCTGCCATTGCCTGCAATGGCATGTCCTGTTCAGCCAAACTCACTGGATACCTCCATTGCCTATCATTACTATCAGTGTATGTTACCTGAGCCTCCATTCCTTTTCTAATGCATTTCATCTTCAATTGTTTTGCCCTGACATGTAATGCCTTAATAAAAGATGGGAGGATTGTCATCGGATTGATGACAAGTACGCCATGAGGGGGTCCTCGAGGCGTGCGGAAGAGAGGGGTGTGAGACATACGGTGTTCCGAGACGGTGAGTACACAAGTTTACCCAGGTTTGAATCTGTTGGCTTTTGACGAATCCTACTCCTGCTAGCAATCGATGTCTGGCAGAGCGGAATATGGATTCTGAGGGTTTCGCTTTGTCGAGTTGAGATTGTAGACTATTGTGGGGTGCCCTAAAGGCTGGTCCCTAGGACGGCTTATATAGATATCCAACCTAGGTTTTACAGGAGAGACCTATCTGGCTACGACTAAGAGTCGGTTACAGAGTACATCTTGAACTACAAGTAACACTACATGCCTATGTCGGTAAGTCTTCTGGGCCTTCCCGTAGCAGGACTAGACTGTGTCTCTTCTCCCTGACTGGGCCGCCTATGAAGCAAAGATCTATCCCGAAGTGGGCCACCCTGGTCAGTGAGGCATAGTGAGTATACCCGGAAAGTATATCCCCAACAGCAGCCCCCGAAAGCCTCCAAGATCCAGAGTCGGATTCCATCTTCATCTAGCTTGATCCATCTTTGGCTTGCAGAATCTTAAAGGGTTCCTGAAACTTCAAAAGAAAGGATAGGATCCGTATATTAAAAATAAGCCGGACCTATGAATACATCATTTGGGTTTCCAGCTTGAAATTCAAATTAAGCCAGAACTTGGTCTTTGACGTAACTTGACATTAGTCAAGGTCAAGTCACGTCACTGACAGACATTCCTGTCAGCATGAACGTTGGTGGGTCCGCCTTTCGTGGAACCGAGGCGTCGTTTTAATGCGTGCATGGAGATCAAGGCAGTGTAATCCTCGCGAGGAGGTTACCCAGCTCCTTCCATGACGCGTGGCATGGTTACTGTTTTATCTTGCACGAATCTTGGCGCAGGTGAAGGATATAAGGGGTCAAGATCTCTTCCTTCTTCCTCACCAGTGCCAGTACTTTCTTCTTCCTCTCGATGCTTCCTGTGAAAAAGCTCCCCTGCCTTCCCCAAAGCCCCCAACGCTACCCATCCTAGGTCACCTACGCCCAAAAGATGGCTGAGGCTTTGTCTTCCTAAACGGCGGCAAGCGATGACCTCTGCGAGAAGAGAAGGAGAACTTGCGAGGATTTGGATCCCTAAGCCTTGTGACGCCATGCTCCATGTCATCGAGAAGGAAGGCCTCCTCCGTGCCGGCGACTAGCGGAGAAGTTTCGGGCAAACCATCCCCACCCCCAACACTGACGAGCGAGTGCACTCCGGCACCCACCTCGACAGAGGTTTGAGTTTTCCTCCCTCTGATTTCTTTTCTAAGGTTATAGATCATTATAGAGTGCAACTCCACAATCTCCCCCAAACTCACTTTTAGAAATACGCGCTTATGCGTCTTTGTGTGAGGGGTATCTCGGTATTAGGCCGAGTCTTGTTCTTTTCTAGTACTATTTCCATACCCGGAGAAATTCCATCACTACCGGTAATCTTACATTACCGGGACTCTTAGCTTTTCTATTAGGAAAGAACGAATCTATCCTAGGATTAAGGCTAGTGAGTCTATGAAGAAGTGGCCGTCCACGTTCTTTTACCATAAGGACAGTCCGGCTCCCAGGAAAGCAACTGCTTTGCCAGTTTTCGTTAACGGCGCCGCCACGCCCCAAGAGTCCTGGGATGCAGAGGCTCCGGCTCTCACTGACGATCTACTTCTTGCCAAGAGGCGGATCGAATATTTGATGACGCACAAGGGTATGAAAGTATCCGACTTGATCCACTACTGGCTGGCGCGCCGAATCCAACCTCTCCAACATCATGGTGATCGGCCCATGCATTCAATCACCAAGAGTAAGACAGATTTGAAGGAAATATGCCCGAGAGGCAATAATAAAGTGGTTATTATCTTATTCCTTGTTTATGATAAATGTTTTTTTGCATGCTATAATTGTATTGATTGGAAACCTCAATACATGTGTGTTTAATAAACAAATAAAAGGTTCCTAGTTATGCCTCTCTTATAGACTAGCTCGTTTACTAACAAGATGATCAAGGTTTCCTGATCATGGACATTGGATGTTGTTAATAACAAGGTCACAGCATTGGTGGAATGATGTGATGAACATTCATCCGAAGTATAGCATTACGATCAAAGTCATTATGTTTATATTGGTATAACATCATACGAAGTAATCTTAGTCCTTAGACTATGAGATCATGTTAATTGCTAACATCGAAAGAGTAACTTGATAACATCAAACGTCACACCGTAAAAGGGTGACTATAAAGGTGGGTTCAGATACTCCGAAGGTGTTATGTTGAGGCTCATGGATAAAGAGTGGAATTTGTCAATCCCGATGACGGATAGATATACTAGATATACTCTGGGCCCTCTTAGTGATATCACATTAAGATAGCTTGCCAGCAAGTGATGTGATCACTAGAATGTTATATCACGAGAACGAGAAAAGAGTGCATGTCGGTAACAAGATCAAACTAGGTATTGGGATACCGATGATCGAATCTCGGACATGTAATATATCGCGATACAAAGGGATTTGGTTATGATGTTAAAGGTTCACACGATCATAAGAGTCATCGTTGAATATGTGGGAGTCAGTACGGATCTCCAAGTCCCGCTGCTGATTATTAACCGGAGAGGGGTCTCGATCATGTCTGCATTATTTGCGAACCATAGGGTGACACACTTAAGGGATACCGACACCATTTGGAGCAAATATGTTTCAGATAAAGATTTAAGAAAGCGCTGGAATCATTTCGATGGAAACCGGAATTGTTTCGGGTGAAATGCAGAAATTGGTTCTGCATGTGATATTGAAATGTTGCAGGGGGTTTTATGTGAATGTTTGTTAATTAAAGTAATTGACAAAATTCTGAATAAAATAAATAAAATTGTTTTATTTAATGAGAGCTTGCATTAAATTTGGTGGAAATTTAATGCATGTGAGTGGAAGTGTGAGTGGAGGCATATTTATGTGATTGGAGCATCCACCACATGAATGATGGTAGAGGTGGGGGCACCACCATGGCTGCCACGCCATGGCCCTTGGCTTCCCCCCTCTTCCCTATAAAAGGCCCCCCTCTCCTCCTCACAATACACACCTCCTCGTGAAGGATCTCTCTCCCCCTCTAGTTATTCCCCATGGTCTCGGATTAGCAAGATACATGTTCCCAGTGGATTTATCTAGAAAGGAGTTGCTGCTTCCGCTGCTTTGCTAGAGCGAGGGACGGAGGTTGTCGGGATACCGGATGTGTGTGCGATCATGGATGCACTGCTGCTTTATGGTGCTGGACTTGATGGTGCTGGACTAGCTGGAGCTGGATCTGATGGACGTGCTAGAGCCGGACCTGCTAGACTTCATCATGATCTTGAGATCGGCAAGTGTACAACTACATCATCCACGAGTTCCATCTTGTTAACAAAGCTTTGTTGTCTTCGAGGGTAAGTTCTCTAAGTATATCCACCCGTTGCTTGTTTTCTATGCTGCGAACCCAACAGTGGTATCAGAGCCTGATCTATGCGTAGGTGCTTTGCACGGGTAGTACACATATGTTTATATGTGGGCGATGATGATCATGTTATTTCTTCTTTCATGTATTTTGGATATTGGTGGCATAGTGGGATGAAGCGGCCCGGACCAACCTTACATGTCATCGCACATGAGACCGGTTCCACGACTGAGATGCAACTAGTTTTGCATAAGTGGCTGGCGGGTGTCTGTCTCTCCTACTATAGTTAATATCTGATTTACAACGAGTTGCTAATAACTTGGTTATCCTCGTTGTGGTTCCATGTTCGTAGGTAAGACCGGTTCTATCTCCGAAAGCCCTAAGCCACGTAAAACTTGCAATGGATAAATTAGAGGCGTCTAGTTTAGATCATTGCTGGACTAGTGTCTTGATATGGTAATGTTGTAAGTAGATGTATGGTAGATAGTCTTACAACACACTTAACGTGTAAGTTCCATAGACCTTGGCCTTACACACAAAGGAATGATAAAGATCATACCACGATGCATATGATAGAGATCAAATGCATGGACCATATCATCCCACTTTACACATTAGATGTTCGCATCTTATATTGCTAGTTTGGCGCTTTTAGTAGCATTGTAAGATGATCCCTCATTTAAATATCAAGATAAAATGTGTTCTTCCTTAAGTATGCACCGTTTTATGGATCGTGTTTCGAGACATCACGTGATGATCGGGTGTACTCGACTCTACGCTTTCATACAACGGGTGTAAGACAGTTTTACACACGCGAATACTAAGGTTCTTACTTGGCGAGCCTAGCATGTACAGACATGGCCTCGGAACACAGACCGAAAGGTTAAGCATGAGTCATATAGTTGATATGATGCCCATATTGATGCTTGCCTTTGAAGATACACCGACTCAAGTGATGATCGGACTTGGTGTAGTGGATTTGATTCATGTAATCACCAAAAAGGCACGAGGGATGTCGTTTTTGAGCGGGAGTTCATTTCTAATTTGGATTAGTCGAACTCAATTTGTCATAAACTAAATCAAAGTGAATTTGCATAATTTGTTGTAGTCATTGGCATCTGTTCACTACCTTATGCTTAGTTTTAATTGAGATAATAGAACTATAGAATTATGGATATTTACTTTACAAACTGGTATCGTATTGTTTTGAATGTCAATTTAAAGTTTAGAAGTCCTATTTCAAACTTTCAGCAAACTCTATTTACTCCATGAAGTTTAATAAGTAGTATTAAATCAAGAGTAAGAATTCCAATGTTAGTATCTAAAGTATCATGTTTGCCTCCATGATTATTGATATTCAAAAGATGTTTTAATATCAAGATTATCTAGGAGCTGAAAAATTGTTTCAGAAACCATCATGTGTGGAAGATATTGTGATATCTGAAACAATGTTTTTTGGTTGCATTATGATAGAGTATAATTTAGCAAAAAACATGTTCTCATATTGTATGAGAATTTGTGAAGGATGGAGATGCTAGGCATCCGGATCTCCCAAAAAGGTTTTGGGAACTAACATTATACTCGCGATTCTTCCTTATAGGCTATAGTAGCTTGATCATGAAAGTTGTCATGATAAGGATGAATAGAAGATGTAAGTAAAATGTTTACTACAATAATAGATTACTAAAGAATGGATTTTTGAAAGAACACCAAACATTTGATGATGGTGATCCACTTCAAAGTGCAAGTCCAAAGGTATTAGTATTTGACTATATACACTTTGTACTATGTGTCATGTGAATGACACCACTATTGATGTTGATAGATTCTTTTAAAAGAAAAGGAATTGCTGAAAGAGAATCTATAAAATATTTGGCAGAAAAGAAAAGGTTGGAGATGTCCAACTTAGGTATATAGAAGATATACATGTTATGGTTGTATTCCTTGCTTGTTAAACAATGTGGTTCTTAGGTATTGGATACCAAATTGGTTGGTGTGAAGTGTCATATAGAACAACACAATTCATGAACTGCAATGGCCAAAGTAACTAGCAAAAGAATATGTGATGATGTTCATCGAAAACAAATAAAGTGTTATTGTGTTTTTCATTGTCGTCAAACCTAGCCTTCAAGATTTGTTTTAATAATTGTTATTTTGTTCCGATATTACAAGAACAATGGTTGTTCAAATAATTATCGTATTCCATAAAGGATGGATGAACTTTTACAAGTCTAGTTGGAGAAATCACATCCATAAACATTATTGCTAAAATGTCGTAAGACAAATGATTGGATGATCACTTATGATGTGACATCGCTGTTTGAATTATATTGGAAAGTAAACATGAAGAAACTCCATGTTGATGGATTGTTGGAGTCTTTTGATTTTGATCAATTGACGCTTGTGAAACTTTCCTCGAGATAATTGAAACTCCGTCCATAGGCCAAAGAGGAACAAATGACTAACTTATTGGATATTATGCATGTTGATGTATATAGTCCATTATGTGTAGCCATATGCAATGGATCTTTTTGCTTCATATGCTTTCTCCAGAAATTTGAGTGAATATATCGATATATTTACTTAATAAGGAAGAAGTATGAAACATTTGAAAATTGTTCAAAGACTTTCAAGATGAAGTGAAAAATCATTGTAACAAGAAAACAAAAGAGTTTATGATTTGATCATAAAGAAAGATATTTGAGTTACAGGTTTAGCAAAACACCTAAGATTTTAGGAATTGTTCCATGCATTTTCATTTCCCGATAAACCACAGGAGTATGGTATGTTCGAGAGATCAAATCAAACCTTGTTTGACATGGTAAGATCAAATGTGTCATTTATATAACTGTCATTATGTTTTAAGGATTAAAGATTTAGAGACTACCGCTTTTACACTGAAAAGAGCACCATCGTGATCCGTTGAAATGACACCATATGAGTTATGGTTTGGGGTAAAACCTGAATTGTCTTTTCTTAAACTTTGGTATGCTATGCATAAGTAAAATGTTTACAACTAAAGTCGGATAAGCACGTCTTTGTGGGTTATCCCAAAGAATTTGTTGGGAATTCCTCCATAACACCGATGACAAAAGAGTTGTCGCTTGGAACGTCAAGTTTCTTGAGAAGGAATTTTTCGTGAAAAGTTAAGTGGGAGGACAATAGAACTTTGATAAGATTGTTGAACCTTAGCTATATGTGCTAAGTAGCGCAGCGCCAGAAAGTGTCTTGGTGGCGGCCATAATGCTCATGGCTCCCGTGATTACAAAGGGTGTGATCTTGGAGATTAGAGTTCCTATTGAACCATGTGGATCGCACTACTAGGAAACAGCCTATAGATAGACAAGATATTCAATGGCGCATATGTAAAACCATGCGCCACAGATATATATCAGTGGCGCACTAGAAAATATGCACCACAGAAGTTTGGCACTTCAGTGGCGCACAAAACCAATATGCGCCACATAAGTCCATATCTCTGTGGCGCATATTTTCGTGTGCGCCACTAAAATGCCAAACTTCTGTGGCGCATATAGACGTATGCGCCACAGAAGGTTGATGGGACCAAGTAGCAAAAAAAGGGAGGAGAAACTTCTGTGGCGCATATGTCCATATGTGCCACAGAAAGTGATGTTTCTGTGGCACATATAGGTGTATGTGCCACATAACAAGCATATAGGGGGGAAAACAGATCCCACCCACCCCCCTTGGACCGCCTTTTCAGTTTTGTAAAAAATAAACAAAAATGATAGAAACTTCTAAAAAATAATTCCTTCGAGTTGTAGTTAGATTTTAGGGTATAGATCTAGACAAAATTGAAAACCATGAATTTCGATGTATTTTGCAAAAATAGGTCATGGCACGGTAAAACGGCTATAACTTTGCATACGATGTCAGAAAAAAATCTTTAACCTATCAAAATGATCGTCTCGAAATTTCCTACTTGAATTCAAACCCCTAAGGTCGTTCTGGATTTTGCAGAATCCCCAAATTCGAAAAGAGTAAAAAGTTATTTAGGGTAGAAGATTTTTTACTGCAAAAAAATAAAACAGGGAGAGAAACTTCTGTGGCGCATTTCCCCCATATGCGCCCTTCTCCCTCCCTTTTTCCTTTTTCTCTCCCTCCCCACTTCTTCTCCCCTCCCCACTTCTCCTCCCCTCCACACTTCTCCCCTTCTCCTCCCCTCCACACTTCTCCCCTTCTCCTCCCTCCTTCTTCTCCACTCTTCGGCAACCTCCTCCTTCTCCTCTACCACCACCAACTCCGGCGACCAACTCCGGCGACCACCTCCTCCTCCTCCTCCACCACCACCAACTCTGGCGACCTCCTCTACCACCAACTCCGGCGACCTCCTCCTCCTCCTCCTCCTCCACCACCAACTCCGGCGACCTCCTGCTCCTCCTCCTCCTTCTCCTCCTCTTCCACCACCAACTCCGGCGAGCTCCTCCTCCTCCTCCACCACCAACTCTGGTAACCTCCTCCTCCTCCTCCTCCACCACCAACTCCGGCAACCTCCTCTTAGCCCTAGCCCTAGCCCTAGCCGCCACCACCACCAACTCCGGCCAGATCTAGATCTGGCCCGGTTTTTTTTTTTTTGAAATTTGAAAAAAACTTCTGTGGCGCATATTGGCCATATGCGCCACAGAAGTTTGAGATCTGGCCCGCCTTTTTTTTGAATTTTGGAAGACAACTTCTGTGGCGCATATTACTGAAGTTTGAGACTTCTGTGGCGCGAAATGCGCGACTGAAGATAGTTATCAGTGGCGACTAACATATGCGCCACGGATAGTGAAAAAAGGTGCGCCACTGATAAGGGGTTTCCTAGTAGTGTCAGTAAGAATCAAATAGTCAGATTTGAAACAAAAGTCGTTATTGTTTTGACAATGATGAACCGACTGCATGCAAAGAAGCGATGATGGGCCCCCACTTCATAAAATGACTAAAAGTCATAGAATCCGTGATAGTATCCATACACGAGAAATCAAGTTTCTGAACTTGGAAGACCCTCTGGAAAGGCGTGAAGCCTATCGGCCGTGTTTGGATCTATAAAGAAATAGACATGGATGTTTAACATCTATGAAATAGTCGACATGTCAGAAAGAACTTTACGGCAATGTTCAAGGAGTTGACTATGACATGATTTGATCTTTCATAGCGATATTTAGTCTTGACGGATTAATGTAGCAACCACTATATATAATTTGGTATATGGTAGTTGAATAAACAAAACAAGGTTCTTCTAATAGAGTGGTTATCTAAGACGTGTACATGACATGGTCGGAAGGGTTTTGTTAATTCAAAGGGTGCTAAAAGGGCATGCAAACTTCAATGGTTGAAGTGAGCATAGCGGAGTTGGAATCTTCACCATGATGAAAATGTTAAAGGAGTTTAATTTCATCGGAGATGATAAAGATGCTTACATTTGCAAGAAATTAAGTGGGAGCACTAAGCCAAATTTGCAATACATTATGCAGAGTACATATTGTTGATTGGAAATGATGTATCTTTTATTAACACAAGTTAAGAATTTCATTAAAATAGGATTTCGATGAAAGACTTGGGCAAAACCGGAATATTTGGCATCAAAGTCTATATGGATAGATTGAGGCGCTAATATGGTTATGCCAGACGTACATATATGAGATATTGAAAGGGTTCAATATGGAAACAACAAGAAAGGTTCTTGCTGCATGGAAATGATTGTATCAAGATTCAAGTGTTTCAACACTTGGTGAGTAAAATCACATGAATATATTGATCGATTATATCGTGATATGTATATATCTAGATATGTCCTATGCTCTAAAAGTTATGAGCACATACCAGAATGATTCATAAGATGATCATTGGACGATAGTAAAGATATTTTTATGAGCTTTGGAAGAACTAAGAATATATCATGTATAAGTGACAAACAGGAAGAACTAAGAATATATCATGTATAAGTGACAAACAGTTAAAGGTAGTTCATTGTAAAGTGTTACATTGATACTAGTTTTGTCACAAGATACAAATTAAATTTATCTAAATTTAGACTATGGGTGGCACACTGTAATGGAAAGGATGTTCCATGATGAATTTGGATGAGTTCCAAAGTTGAGACATTGTGACGGATGCTACAACAAAAAGCTAATTATATGACTGCTATAGTAGCAGCAAAGGAGGGCATCTCTACTACTTATAAAGGAGAGAACACGAATTTTTCTAGGTACACCCCGCAAACCACACGCGAACGGAGTAAAACCACTTGATCAGGCCCACTTAAGGAAAACCAACGCATGTGATTACTCTAATCAGATCTCCGTGTGCACTTAGTATTTTACAATGACGGACCGAAACTTATCCCCGCACAGCTACAAACCGCGTCCACGCTGGTTTCCAAAAAAAATCTGACCGGTCAAGTAAGGAAAACATGACACTGAACACGCGAGCAATCTCGCCATCACCGGCCGCCATCGCTGAGTTCCAGGGCGACACCCTCGCCGTCGCCCAAGTCGCATCGAGAACCTGGTCGCCGTCCTACCCGCGCTGTTCTTGGACGACGCCTTCGCCGTCGCCCGCGTCGCGCCGAGAACCTGGACGATTCCCTTGCCGCGGTGTTCCTGGACGACGCTGTCGCCCGCTTCGCATCGCGTCGCACCGAGAACCTAGAGGCCGCCCTTGCCGTCGCCCGCGTCGTGCCGAGAACCTGGATGACTCCCTCGCCTGCTTCGCATCGCGTCACACCGAGATCCTAGAGGCCGCCCTTGCTGTTCCCAGACGACGCCCTCGCAGTCGCAGGTGCCGCATCGCGGAGCGCCGACAACCTGGACGCCCTTGCCGCGACTTTCCTGGACGATGCCCTCGCTGTTGCCCGCGTCGTCGCGCCGAGAACCTGGACAACACCCTCGCCATGTTGTTCCTGGACGACACCCTCGCCTGCGTCACGCCGAGAACCTGGATGACGCCCTTGCCGCTAGCATTCCTGGAGGCACCGTTGCTATCAGGTATATAACAACATAAATTCAAGAGATGGTTGCATTTCTAACATACACTTCCATGAGTGATGCCTCTGTTGTACCAGGCAGATTGACCCACTAGAGAAATGGTACATAGCTTACCATCAAGGCATCTGCCATAGCTGTGTATGCAGTCCTATCAATTGAGAGAAGTGATGAGTTCATCTCCACCACAATCTTCAATACTGAAGGAAGAACTTGGCTATTTCCTAAACCCTGCAACATGCTTCGATAACTTGCACGATTAAAAAATAGTTAATTGTGATACTGAACACATAGAGCAACTAAACAAGCTGTCAGCCTACATAAGGAAATCATTGAATCACCTTATCGTTCGGTATTTTTCTATTTCTGTAGCTCTGGGGTCATGTGTGTAAGTAAGAGCTTTGCAATCTTTAATCCTCCCCTGAATATTATAGAGAATATTCGATATGGCAAAGTAAACTCATGCAATGTTGTGTAGAAACAAAACTACAAATAACAAGCATAAGATGTAGAAGTGGCCCTTTCCATTGGTCATGATTGACCTGTATCATTATAATGTCTGACAAATAATGACCCATTACACTATCTGAAAAAGGAATAGGTAAATCAGGGAAACACACAAGATCATTGCAATGTCTATAGTGAAATAATCAATAGAGACCCGACAAACATGGTGTTCAGCTCACAAACAGGCAAGTGAACAAAAAGTAGATATGTCAAACAAGAAGCTTTTTGTGCCTCTAATGTAAAGTTGGAGAGGCTTACATCCAGCTGATCAGAGAAATAACCTGAGAATAACAGAAGGTATACTGACATAACTGTATTGCATAAACAGTGGACATGCCTCTATAATAAAAAAGGGTCATGAGAAACTTATGTATACAACAGTGGACGGTGTTGGAAATTAAGTTGTGAACTAGGAACAAACCAAAGTATATTCCAGGAACATACTGATTCAATATTTAGCCAAACTCTATCTAATTTGATCAGATTGCAGTAGAACTGAAGTAAAATTATTTAGCCCGATTGAAACCCAAATTTTCAGATAATTCGGTGTTGGCCCAAATGTTTTGAAAACAAAAAATGTAAACCATGATATGTACTCATGAACTGCAGTAACATAATTTGTATGCTCGGAAAATATTATGAAACAGAACCCAGAGGAAGACATCTAGACTTGAAGTGCAGGATACTGATACTGAACACAATATGGCTTTGAACCTTGGAAAAGGTTATGGTCCTTATCATTTCTTGTTTTCAGGCATGGGCGGAGCGTCGTGGAGGCGAAACTGGGCCACGCCCCCACTTCCTAAAATTCAATTTGTTTTTACTAGGTATGCGCAGCGCTCTGGCCCAACCTGTTAAAAGATTAGCCTGTCTTTCTCCTCCCTTTATCGCAATTCGACCAGAAAGAAACAAAGGAAACCGAACAGGTCTGCCCTCCGTGCCCTCAATGCCTGATCCTCCCGTTCGATTGTCCTCGACCCTCAACGCTCCTCAACAATTCCATCTTCTGCGCGCCTCGATTCCATGACGTGCGCCTGCTGCTGCTATTCTGCCCGGCGCTCCACTACGTCTCCTCCTAGATGAAGAAGTTTTTTGCGGGTAAGATGAAGAAGTTGCAGAACAGACGTCTCCTCCTAATGCTCTTGCAGATAGCATGCCGCTACAAATAGAAAAGTAAATTGAGTATTGCTTGAGTATTCAGTGATCAGTGGCCATGCAGATTTTCTTGCAGATAGCATGCTGCTATAAATAAAATGGGAAATTAAATTAAAAAATTGGTTATGAAGATGTAATTGCAGATTTCGAAGTTTAGAAGAACCGATGAACATTTACTTTGTTACAAATGAGAAGTTTTCCGCCATGGTACCAGCAATGTACCTTTACTTTGTTATCGCAAGCTCCAGGAGTAATTAACCGGTTGAGCTCTGACCATGTGGATGAACATGAGCATGGCCATGTTCCGGTGCTGGAGTTCCTCCTGCCCGCGCTCGCCGATAGCAGTCCGGACCGCAGAGCACTCCCGCCACACCACTGTCCACTCCACTGCCACATTGCCCGCAAAATCGCGACGAATCAGGCCCGTGCAGAAGGTGGGAGAGGAATTTTGTCGGTACCGCTCACCGGATGCGGGTGCCGGAGGAGAAGGGATTCATGGCCATGTCGGAGGTGAAGTCCTTGACGATCTTCTCGACGGTATCCAACTTGAGATCTCGGGTGGGCGCGTGTTAGCGACCCAGCCCACACTCAACCAGTGTATTTGGAGGCCTGCCTCTCTCAGTCCAAAAGCCGCGACTGAAGGGAGAGGTTTGCCCAGCTATATAAGCTGGTGTCGGCCTCCTTCAACTAGCGAGGTGGGACTAAACTTCAGGCGCGTTCCACCAGACCGTCCCCAGCCGTGCCACCCGTTCGAGTGCTGACATCCCATCCTCCTAAACAGGAGCGATGCAGATCGCCACACACCTAATAGCGGTGCGCACGCTGGTTCTGATACCAGATGTTAGCGATCCAAAGGCCAGCCCACACTCAACCAGTGTATTTGGAGGCCCAAGGCCTCTCTCAGCCCAAAAGCCGCGACTGAAGGGAGAGGTTTGCCCAGCTATATAAGCTGGTGTCGGCCTCCTTCAACTAGCGAGGTGGGACTAAACTTCAGGCGCGTTCCACCAGACCGTCCCCAGCCGTGCCACCCGTTCGAGTCTTTGACAACAAGTCTTCAGGCGAAGGCCTCTGTGAGCTAGCCACCGAACGCTGGTGGGCGGTGGCCGCAACCGCGGACCCAATTGAGATGAGGTCCATCCCTCCGCCTCTGTTGCCGCCTCCCACCGGGTCACCTTGCTTCCCGGCCTTTAACGAGTTCCGCCTGGTCTCCGGACAGTGGCGGGAAGGCAGGGGAGCGGTGGTACGGTCACTGGCGACAGGAAGACACGGGAAATGAGTGGGGATGAGTGAATTCTTTTTTATCTGGATAAGGTTGAGGCTGGCGTGGGAGAGAGACGACCTTCATTGGACTATTTGAGCATGAGGAGAGACGACTTGGCCTCCGTGGGATTTCTTTTGGATACCACTTTGTTTAAAAATCCTTTTCTTTTTCCTGTATATGAGGTTCACCAAAAGTTACACGAGTTTAAAAAAAATTAGGATCATTTGATTATACTGAAAGCCTTTTATTATCCGAAAAATGATTGTCCTTTACAAGTATCCACCGTGGGGCATGTCGAGTTAAAAAAAGCCATCATGGTCATTGTATTTTATTGATAATGACATTTGTTTAAAAGTATATCATAAAAATATTAATCATGCAAGTCATTGTGTCGTATTTATTATTTCTTAAGTATTTTATAACTAATTATTAAATGGCTGAAAAAAACTAATTAAAAGAGAAATAAGATTCACGACAATTGTTTAATTACAAATTATGAAGCGTGCGTTGCACATGCACACTTACTAGTTTGTGTTAAGTAGTTTGTTATCAAACTAGGTGTGGTTTAAAGTGATATAATACTATAAAGATATATTGTATGACAATAATAGCAACATATTTTAATCCGAACAAACTAAAGGTCTCACCAAAGGACCAAATTTATACAATGCCATCTCATTTGAGAATGAGTGATGCGTAGAAACGCAAAGACATGCAAATACACACGGACCTAAAACTGTCAGATCCGGAGATTATGTTAACCACTAACAATCGCATATATGCGACACTGAAAAGTCATAGGTGTTGAATACGCAAAGTTTTTCAAACTAGATTATTAACTCTGTGCAAGTGGGAGACTGAAGGAAATATGCCCGAGAGGCAATAATAAAGTGTTTATTATCTTATTCCTTATTTATGATAAATATTTATTTTTCATGCTATAATTGTATTGATTGGAAACCTCAATACATGTGTGTTTAATAAACAAATAAAAGGTTCCTAGTTATGTCTCTCTTATAGACTAGCTCGTTGATTAACAAGATGATCAAGCTTTCCTGATCATGGATATTGGATGTTGTTAATAGCAAGGTCACAACATTGGTAGAATTATGTGATGAACATGCATCTGAAGTACAACATTACGATCAAAGTCATTATGTTTATATTGGTATAACATCATACGAATTAATCTTAGTCCTTAGACCATAAGATCATGTTAATTGCTAACATCGGAAGAGTAACTTGATAACATCAAACGTCACACCGTAAAAGGGTGACTATAAAGGTGGGTTCAGATACTCCGAAGGTGTTATGTTGAGGCTCATGGATCAAGAGTGGAATTTGTTAATCCTGATGACGGATAGATATACTCTGAGCCCTCTCGGTGATATCACATTAAGATAGCTTGCAAGGAAGTGATGTGATCACTAGAATGTTATATCAGGGGAACAAGAAAAGAGTGCATGTTGGTAACGAGATCAAACTAGGTATTGGGATATCGGTGATCGAATTTCGGACATGTAATATATCATGAGACAAAGGGATTTCGTTACGACGTTAAAGGTTTACACGATCACAAGAGTCATTGTTGAATATGTGGGAGTCAGTACGGATCTCTAGGTCCCGCTGCTGATTATTGATCGGAGAGGGGTCTCGATCATGTCTGCATTATTTGCGAACCGTAGGGTGACACACTTAAGGGATACCGACACCATTTGGAGCAAATATGTTTCAGATAAAGATTTAATAAAGCGCTGGAATCATTTAGATGGAAACCGGAATTGTTTCAGGTGAAATTGCAGAAACTGGTTCTGCATGTGATATTGAAATGTTGCAGGGGTTTTATGTGAATGTTTGTTAATTAAAGTAATTGAAAAAATTCTGAATAAAATAGTTTTATTTAATGAGAGCTTGCATTAAATTTGGTGGAAATTTAATGCATGTGAGTGGAAGTGTGAGTGGAGGCATATTTATGTGAGTGGAGCATCCACCACATGAATGATGGGAGAGGTGGGGGCAGCACCATGGCTGCCACGCCATGGCCCTTGGCTGCCCCCCTCTTCCCTATAAAAGGCCCCCTCTCCTCCTCACAACACACATCTCCTCGTGAAGGATCTCTCTCCCCCTCTAGTTATTCCCCATGGTCTCGGATTAGCGAGATAGATGTTCCCAGTGGCTTTATCTGGAAAGGAGTTCCTGCTTCCGCTGCTTTGCTGGAGCGAGGGATGGAGGTTGTCGGGGTACCGGACGTGTGTGCGATCACGGATGCACCACTGCTTTGTGGTGCTGGACTTGCAGGAGCTAGATCTGATGGACGTGCTGGAGCCGGACCTGTTGGACTTCATCACGATCTTGAGATCGGCAAGTGTACGGCTACATCATCCACGATTTCCATCTCGTTAACAAAGCTTTGTTGTCTTCGAGGGTAAGTTTTCTATGGATGTATATCCACCTGTTGCTTGTATCTAATAGATAGATCTTGGCGATAGTTCCAATCGTAGGAATTTTTTGTTTTCTATGCTGCAAACCCAACAAGATTCTCTCCGGATCTGCTCCAACCCTTATTCAGAAAAGGACTATGAGTCCCAGATCAAATGGTTGATCAGAGAGCGGATCGAGAGGAAGATTTCAGAACTTTCCTTGGATATGTATACGGCTGACGATCCTGTGACACTAGTAAGTTCTCCACCAATTACTTCGAATATGTGTTCATCCATACTTTGTTATAGCTTATTGCAATACTGAGGTAATTTCTTCTTTTAGCTTGCTCACCTCCCCGAGTCGGAGCTTGCTTCTCTTGGGGATATCCTCCTGAGCTCTCTCAGGATGATGGAGAACTGGTTCCATTACCGGAGACACTTACTGAAAAGCGTAAGACTAACTATCGCCATTGGCACAAAGGAAGTGCCTGTTGTGAAGAGGTAATTTTCCTCACAAGGTCTTTGTATTTTATTTCTTATTCCTTCTGAAGCGTAACGATCTTGTTTTGTCACTTCTTCAGAGCTAAATAGCTCACCAAGGGCAAGGGTAAAGGCGCCTCGTCGAAGCCCCTGCGCCGGTCAAAGTTAAATTTGACGTCTCCTGCCGCAGCGCCTCTGACTCCTACCCCAAAGCCTTCTACAGCACCGGAGGTTACTCCATGTCCAAGTGTCGCAGAAGATCCGTCTCAGCATTCTGAGCCAGCGAACCTTGGTTCGCAGACCGACGTCACCATGGGTGACTCGGCAACTGATAAGGGTGAACCCGCAAAGGGTAATGATCCCTCGGCAGAGGTTTTCACCGATAACCTTCTCAATAATCTGGGTATCGCCAAACTTGGCATTACTCAGAAAACTACAGAAGAGATACAGAAACTGGCTCAGCAATGCTTGGAGAGCCGTAACATCACCGCCAAGGAACATGCACAAGAATCCAATGACGTAAAACTCTCTGAGCTTCTTGACCAAGTTCATCTTTGCGACAAGAAGATGAAGGCCGGCGTGTCTTCGCCACCACCAATAATCCCGCTAACTCTCATCGAGAAGGTTACTACTGAGGTGAACATGAGTCTAAGCAAGCTTACCCACAAACAATATGTAAGTCAGAATTGAAATCTCACTCTTTTACTTTATTTCATATCATATCCTCTAGCCCCCAAGCATGAAGTTGGATAGATAATCCAGATTTATGCTTTCATAGGATACCAAAGAACGAACTAGTGTAGCCCCCAAGGCTCGTGCTTAAAATATTAGCCCGAGTATTTAGTAGACTTCTGACTCTAGGTACTATTCTGACTTACAGAAAGTTAATGCTTATAACCAAGAATTATTAAAGAATATTTGCAATAAGCGCAGAGAGATCAGAGCTCTCCGTCTTGCAAATTCTCAACTAAAGGTTTCCAAGGATGAAGCCGAAGGTAATCATTTCAGTCCTTATCATTGTTTGTTTTGTTTCCGTAGCCGAATTTCTTATTCGACTATTGTCTTTTGCTTACAGAACTGGTCAAATAGTCATGTAAAATGATTGAAGAGGCCGAGAATTTCAAAACTCTGGAGGTGGAAAACGCCGACTTACGACGGGAGCTGAATGAACTTAAGACGGATCATGAGCGCAACATTTCCATTGTTCTTGAATCTTCTAATATGTCCACCGAAGAGCGTGATCGAACGATCGCAATCCAGGATAAGAAAATCTTGGATCTCACTAATGAGTTGGCCAGGGAGAAGGACATCACCCAAGCACTCCAGGCTGAACTCTAGAGCCTTAGGGCGGAGAAGACCAAAGTTGATGATGTCATCTTCGGTATTTTTCCTTTCTAATGACTTTTCATTCTTCCGACTCTAGGACTTCAGATATATTTTTGATCTTTTCTTTATACATGTAGGACCTCTAAATTTGCTGGATTCCTCCTTCATAGAGTCTCGCACCAGCGGCTTACCAAAGTCGGTGACTTGCTTCATGATTTCCGCCAATCACTAGAAGATATTGGCGAAGCTCTTAAAGTTTTGGACATGAACAAATTGTCCGCCTTTGAGGTGAAAGATAAGGCGAAGGAGATGCCCCGACTCATTTAGGACTGGAACATGTCCTATGCGCGAACCGCAACACATAATGTCCTGACCATGGTTATGAGCCACCATGGAAGCATGGAGATCTAGCAAGTAACCAGGGGTTATTCAACTGTGTACGAAGACGGCAATGAGAAGAACATCAAGGCCATCATGGACTCCTGCGTCGGTTATGGATGTCACGTAGCTGATTTGACCAGTTACAACACTCATTTCTTCACTCACGTGGAAACACCTCCTCTGGCCGCCGAAGAAACAACTGAAGCTTCCGACGACGAGCAAACCGAATCCGATTTGCCTATCTTGGAAAGATATCAAGGCGAAGGCGATGTCTCCAGTGAGCTGACAGCTCCTACCTCTTCCCCTGCATCGTAGAGTACCAGAAAAAACAATGTTATTCTAAAACAATTGGATTGTAAATAAGTAGTGTAATATTTTTGCTAGTGCTAAGATGTGCAAGAACTGATGCTTTTGACTTATTTTTAGCACTTTGGCTCTATTTTTTTGTGCCTGAAATTTTACATAAGCATCTTTTGGTTTTTGTCTATACTTATCGCTTTTTCTGGCTTTCTGCCTCGTCCCTTTTGTGAGTCGGCAAACCTTCAAGACGGAAACTTTGCCGAGCAATGGAGCTCAATTGGTAAACTAGTTTAAACTCGGAAACAAAGCCGGCTTCCAGTACCAACAATTCACTACTCGGAAAATACCCGCATCTGGCAATCAGATAAAGAACCTAAGTATAGACTAGAAAATTTATACTTATACCCGAAGGTAGCATTTTTTAGAATCGGAAATCTAACCAGAACAAACATGAGCATAAAGTACTTTCAAGTATTCTGGGATTTTCGACCGTGACATGATCATTTGGAAATAAGATGGTAATATAAAACTTCTCAGAAAATATTGAGGCAACCAACACTTTATTTCTCATTGAACATGTACACATATATGATTACAAAGAAAGAAATTTTAAGAATAAAAGGGACGTAGCTGAGCAATATTCCATGGTTTGTCTAATTCTTCCGGGTTTGTACTGCCTCCAGCTCTCTTTCTTTTCTAAGTAGCAGGTCTTTCTTTGACTGTCTGCATATTAGTTATATAGTAAGAACCATTGTGCAATACTTGGCTAACTAAAAAGGGCCCTTCCTGTACTGGGGAAAGTTTGTGTGCTTTCTTTTCTGCACAAGCCTGAGAACCAAATCACCCTTATTGAAAGACCGGTTTCTGACTCTCTGGCTATGATACTTGCGTAACTTCTGCTGATAGGCTATTGATCTCTGCTCAGCAATGACACGGACTTCTTCGATTAAATCGAGATCATCTTGTCGAGAAATTTCGGCATCCTCTTCGATATACACAGTAACTCGGGGAGAAGTATGAATTAAATTGCTAGGAAGAACTGCCTTTGCGCCATAGACCAAGAAGAAAGGTGTGTATCTAGTTGACATATTCGGAGTTGTTCTTAAGCCCCATATCACAGATGGCAATTCGTCTGCCCAAGCCCATGCAGCATGATGAAGTGGTGCTTCGAGTCTTGGTTTGAGGCCTTGTAGGATTAAACCATTTGCTCTTTCGACTTGTCCATTGGCTTGTGGATGTGCGACTGATGCAATGTCAAGCCGGATTTTTTGTTCGTCACAGAATTTGGCAAGTTCTCCCATAAAAAAATTGCTCCTGTTGTCTGTGATAATACTATGTAGATAACCGTATAAGATTATAACATCATCAACAAATCTTCTGGTTGTTGCTCCATCACAACTTGTGACGGGTTTAGCCTCAATCCATTTTGTGAATTTATCCACCATCACTAAGAGGTGAGTAAATCCACTTGGAGGCTGTTTAAATGGTCCTACCATGTCAAGCCCCTAGACCATGAAAGGCCATGTTATAGGTATTGTTCGCAGCTGATCAGCTGGAACATGAGCTTGTTTGGCATACTTTTGGTAGCCTTTGCACGTCTTGACCAGCCGTTCGGCATCTGCCTTGGCTGTAATCCAGAAAAGTCTGTGTCTGAAAGCTTTTACCACTAAAGATTTGGCTACATCATGATGGCTGAATTCGCCTTCATGGATCTCTCTTAAGATTTCCACTCCTTCTTACGGAGATACGCAGCGCTGAAATACCCAAGATACACTCCGCTTATAGAGCTCACCACTTATTATTGTATAGGTTTTTGCTCGTCAGACGATCTGCCGGCTCAGACCATCGTCTTCGGGTAATTTTCCGTCTACCAAGAAATCTAGGTAGGGTTGATTCCAACTGGGAATTACAGCCAGGACTGCTAGTAAAGGTGAGCCGGATTTGGTTGGATATTCCTCATCAACTCCTTTTATAGAGGGAACTTTGAGGTGCTCTAAAAAAGCACCATCCGAGACCTTTTTCGTGCATAACCTATTCGAGATAATGCATCTGCTTCCTCATTTTCTGTTCGAGGGATGTGTTGAACTTCAAACCCTTCCAACGATTTAGATAGTTCATCCACGACAACCCTATATGCTGCCATGTGTTTATTTGCATTACAGATATCCGACACTTGTTGAGCAACAAGATCCGAATCTCCATAACACATAAGCCGTCGGATGCTGATATCCTTAGCAATCCGGATTCCTTGCAGTAGTGCTTCATATTCGGCAATGTTGTTTGTTCCCGTGAAGTGGATCTGCAACACATAGAAAAGCTTATCTCCTTGGGGTGATTTGAGCACCACGCTAGCCCCCGAGCCCCCGAGCGCCTTAGACCTGTCAAAATGCAAGGTCTAGTATTCCAACTCTAGGAGGGTCATATTTTCCGTTGTCTCTATCCAATCAGTGACAAAGTTAGCAAGGATTTGGGATTTGATTGCTATATGAGATTTGTACTCAATGTCAAAAGCTGAAAGCTCTGTTCCCCATTTTGCAACACATCATGTGGCATCGCTATTGTTAATTATGTCTCTCATGGGAGTTGTGCTCACCACGGTAATTTGATGCTCCTGAAAGTAATGGCATAACTTCTGAGATGCTAAGAACACACCATAAGCCAGCTTTTGATAGTGCGGATACCACTGTTTTGATTCAATTAGGACTTCACTGAGGTAGTAAGTCGGACGCTGCACCAGGTGTTCCTGCTTTTCCTCTGGTCTTTCCACCACCATGACGACACTGATGACCTTGTTTGTCGCAGCGAGATAGAGCAACATCGGTTCGTGAGGTTCCGGTGCTGCAACGATAGGAGTGGACAAGAGTATTTCTTTCAGGTCTTGTAGTGCAACTTTAGCTTCATCAGTCCAATCGATTTTTTTGGTCTTTTTCAGGAGCTTGTAGAGTGGTGCGGCTCTTTCACCGAGCCGACTTACAAATCGACTGACTGCAGCAATGCAACCAGTTAATCTCTGAACGTCCTTCAGGCGAGTCAGCCTGGAAATATTGAGTATAGCCTTAATTTTGTCTCGGTTCACCTCTATGCCTCTTTGAGACACGATGAAGCCTAACCATTTTTTGGCTGGTATTCCAAAGAAGCACTTCTTCGGATTAAGCATTATATTGTATTTTCATAGATTAGCGAACATTTCCTCCAAGTCAGAAATTAAGGTTTCCTTCTTTTTGGACATCACCGCTATGTTGTCCACATATGCATGTACATTGCGTCCGATTTGACCGTGGAGGCAACGCTGCATAGTGCGCTGGTACATAGCTCCTACATTTTTAGCCCAAAGGGCATCCTAACGAAACAAAAGGTTCCGAAGGGGGTTATGAATGAAGTTTTAACTTTGTCTTATTCCTTCATCCGGATTTGGTGATAACCGGAATATGCGTTGAGAAAACATAGGAGTTTCGAGCCTGCCATAGAATTGATAACTTGATCCATTCTAGGCACAGCGAACGGATCTTCGGGACAAGCCTTGTTCAAGGCGGTATAATCAACACACATTCTTAAATCAGTGGTGTCCTTTTTAGGGACCATTACAGGATTGGCCGACCGCTCAGTGTGGATGACCTCTTCTATTAATCCAGCTAACTCGAGCCAAGATAGTTCCTTAGCTATTTCTTTTCGCTTTTCATCACCGAAACATCATAAGGACTGTTTGACGAGTTTAGCGTTTGGGTGTACATTTAGAGAGTGCTCAGCAAGTTCCCTAGGTACTCCGGTCATGTCAGATGTCTGTCATACGAAGATATCTTGATTTGCTTGGAGGAACTCGACGAGCGCGCTTTCCTATGTGCGGTCTAAACCTACACCTATCTGGGTCACCTTGGAGGGATCATCATCCTTTAATGGTGTCGTCTTCGTCTCGTCCGATGCCTTGAACTCCGGAGTCAGCTTTGTCACCTCCTTCTTGGTCGCGGGCATCTCAGACAGGTCGATGGTCTTCTTGATCTCCTGGTACTCCTGAGCGTGCAGTACGGCTTCAGCAAAGGAGGCATTTCCGTCCTTGCACTCTCGTGCTTTCTTCGGGTCTCCCCTGATGGTGATCACGCCCTTGGGACCTGGAGTTTTCATTATATTATAAATGTAACACGGACAAGCCATGAAAGTCCAGTAAGCCGGTCGTCTGAATATAGCGTGGTATGCGCTCTTGAACGGGACCACTTCGAAGGAAAGTGCTTCCATCCGATAGTTCTTTGGAGTTCCAAAAGTAACATCCAAAGTGATCTCTCCCAGGGAATTTGCTTGTCTTCCTAGGATGACTCCGTGAAAGATCACAGAGCTGTGATTCAGCTGAGTTTCCGAGATCCTCATCTGACGTAGCGTTTCGACGTAGAGGATGTTGATGCTGCTGCCACCGTCCATGAGGGTCTTAGAGAATCCATAGCCGTCAATAAGTGGATTGACGACCAAAGCGTACTTTCCTCGCATGTGCAACTTAGGCAGATGATCAACACGGTCAAAGGTGATTGTCACTTCCGACCAATCCAAGAATTGGAGGATAGCCGAAACAGTTGCGTCGAGTTCATACAAAACTGCCTTCTTGACCTTAGCTGGTTGAGACCCAAGGAAAGTGACATAAGTGCATTTCTTTGTTGGGAAGTTCTTCTTTCCACCCGACTTGGGATTTGAAGGCTCTGGTTCCTCCATGTCGGAATCTTCCTTGGTTTCTTTTTCTTTTTCGGGATTCTTCTTTCCCTTTCTTCACTTAGCCCTGTAGCCAGCAGATTCGTCTTTCTTGATGTCGTCATTGAAACAACACTCGACATTTGTGTGGGACGAGCCCCCATTGGCATCTAAGTGATGCACACACGGATTGTTGGCAATGTCGGCCCAGGAGTAGGTTTTTCCAGGTTGATGGTCTCCTCCACCCTAGACTCTTGAGGTCCCACGACCGCGTCCGTAGCCGCCTCCGCGCCCTCCTCATCCTTCAGACCCGAAAGTAGTAGTGACAACCGCCGTTTCCGTGTTGGTTTTTTCTTCCGAGGTGTTCTTGCGCTTCTGAGTTGGTAGAGTTGGCTGTTTTGCCGACTATGGTACAACCAGGACGTTCAGTAGTCCCTCTGCGTCATCATCGGTGTCTGCATATTTGCTCGCCGTCTCTGTCATCGCTCCCAGATCAGTGACCTTGTCGCACTTCAAACGGTGACGTAGTAAACCAATTGGGAGTCCTGCAATGAAAGCTTCAATACGAGTTTGATTGTTTACTCCTTCACAGTAGTTCTTAGTGTTGATCCATCGTCCGAGATAATCTCGGCAAGTTTCTTCGGCTTTCTGGGTGCATCGCTGTAGGTATATTACCGTATAGGGCCTCCGATATGTGCTTTCGAAATTCTGAAAGGATGCGCTCTGCATGTCATACCAGTTGTGGATGGTGTTCTCTGGAAGTTCATTGAGCCAAGATCATGCCGTCTTCCTCAGCGTAAGCAGGAGATACCGAGTCGCGACCAAGCTATTCCGCCCTTGGCAATGCAGCAAGCCTGGAAAAAATCCCGAAGCCAACTATCTGGCCGGGCCACACCGTCGTACGCTTGGATGTGTCTTGAGATAGCAAATACTTCCGAGAAGTGTGTTTGTCGAATTCGTGGTCTGAAGCATTTTGGACCCACGTAAATATCATCGGACTCCTAGTGCCACGCCTCTATGTTAGAGTTGATCTGGTGCCTCGCGTCACTTGGTGACAAAGAACGCCGTCTTGGTTGTTCGCTGTGGCTATGGTGCCGTGGAGCCAGACTTCTGCTTCTGCCACCACCTCCTCCGCCAAGACGCCCTCCTTGGCCTCCTTGAGAGCCGGTATGATGGCTGCTTGGCGGAGAGGGTGGTGCAGGTGGATTGTTTCTAGCTGAGTGCCAGCCTCCATCCGGAGCGTCATTATTCCGATTCCGAGGAGGGTCTTAATTATGATGAACCCCCTGCCAGCTTGACTCGGCACGGTGTCCATCGTTCCTCCGTCCGTCGTTTCCCCTATTGTGATGAGGTTCAGCCGGACAACTTGTATGTCTAGGAGGTGGCATCCTTTGTCGGTCCTCCTGCGGCTGGGGAAACATTGCTCCAGTCACATGCGGCTCTGTGCTGTTGCCCTGAAGATCCAGTTCTTGAGTAGTTTTCTTCCCGATGGTCGGGACGATAATGCTGTGTCGGGTCCCATCGGGCCTAATGTCATTCCAAGCTAGATCTGTGCGACATTGGTCAGATTTGGAGACCAGTTTTCCGCTTCCGGATTTCGTGGCCTTCTATTGCTCCAGACCCTTGGTAAGTAGCTTTACACCCAACCGAACTTGATCTGGGTTTGGTTGTTCGCCAAGCGTTCCATACACCAGATCTCCCTTGCTATCCAACCGAGGTTCTCCTTTGACGGCACCATCTCCCTCAAAGAGGGTCTTGTGGACTTCCAGATTTTTGTTAGCCCGCATGGGGCTGTTCCGGGTCTTCTGATGCTACAGGGAGTTGAATTGCCCCACATATGAAATGCACTTCTTCTCTTCCATAAGGTTGTTAGCCTCATCGAGGAGTACTTGAAGACGCGCTTCTAGGGCTTGGGACCTATCTTCTAATTTTGCACGTGTAAGCTCTGCAGCAGTAGGGATTGGCGTAGTTAACGCATCTTTGATGAGTTTACGGGCACCAGCGCTAACCATGTATCCATCCACCGGAGTTTCTTTTGGCTTATCTGGGATTAGGGCTCCATCCGAGTCTTCTTCATATTCTTTGGCAACTACTTCCTCAGCAGGAGGGTCTTTTGCCAGAGTTTTCTTCTTGTTCCTCTTCTTTGCCTTCTTGGCAGCACCGGTAGCAAATACGGCTTTGGGTCCGTTTCCTAGAGTCAAGCTCTAATCAGTACTTTCAGACATCTGGACATCGGGATTATATCCAAGATCCATGTCATCCTGCGCTTTGGGAGAGTTTTCTCCGGATCCTTCATCCATGGCTTCTCCTTCCTCTGCAATTTTGGAGTTGTACTCCTCTTTCATACTCTGCAAAGAACTTTCGGAAATCCGCCAACATCATTGAATCATCAGAAGATGCCAGTAAGTCAGTGTTTGTTCCGATTGCCTCCAGCACTGAGTCTTTGTTGTCTCCAGCATCGGCAGAGTCGGATTTGGATCCAACATATGCGACGAAGTGCGACGCATACGTCCTGAGGTAGTTGTATCTTTCCTCGTGGGATTCCTCGAAACATCTGATGGTCTCGAGAATTTCATCCATGCTGGCATCTTGTAGCATCATACGCCTCAACGTGTACCTCAGGAAAGGTTGATCCGTTCCGGCGTTGGCAGAGCCAGAACCAGAGTTGTTATCTTGCTCCTCCTGGATTTTGACCTAGACAAGGAGATCGATCTGGGATTCTCCCTACCTAGGGAGATCCACTCCAGATTCAACTTGTACCGCAAGATCTGCTTCAGGCTCAACTTTCTCCACTATATCCATGACAGGTGCGGGCTGGGTGGGGTTAGGATTTTCCGGGATCCAGAACTCTGCCGCCTCTGCGGACAAAGTGGACCTAGAAGGTTCTTCTGCCTCTATCATCACCGCTGGGGTGGGTGGGGAAGGTTCAGCAAAACCGATGTAAACATCGATCTCACCAAAAGACATGATGGTGTAGGCAGTCACGACCTCCCTAGCCGGAATCCAGGTCTCGTCGAGAACAATGAGAGGGATGTCGCTGGTGTAGAGGACATGACCAATGGCGATTGTCTCGCTAATTCCGATTCTTGCAGATTCCGTTCAGAACGCAGATCCGAAGCTCACTCGCCCCACGGTGGGCACCAACTATCGTCAGATTGATGACAAGTATGCCATGAGGGGGTCCTCGAGGCGTGCGGAACATAGGGGTGTGAGATGTGTGGTGTTCCGGGACAGTGAGCACACAAGTTTACCCAGGTTTGAATCCGCCGGCTTTGGACGGATCCTACTCCTGCTAGCAATCTAGTAATACGGCAGAGCCAGAATATGGGTTACAAGGGTTTCACCTGTGCAAGTTGAGATTGTAGACTATTGTGGGGTGCCCTAAAGGCTGGTCCCTAGGACGGCTTATATAGATATCCGACCTAGCATTTACAGGAGAGACCTATCCAGCTACGACTAAGAGTCGGTTACAGAGTACATCTTGAACTACAAGTAACACTATAGGCCTATGTCGGTAAGTCTTCTAGGCCTTCCCGTAGCCAGACTGGACTCGATGTCTTCTCCCTGACTGGGTCGCCCGTGAAGCAAAGCTCTACAAGTAACACTATAGGCCTATGTCGGTTGCATCCTGATACGTCCATTTTGCATCACTATTCAATATCATAATTTACTTTTATTCATTGATATATTTCATATTAAGAGATGATACTTATGTTATTTCATTTATTTTTGCATGGTTGATGACTTTTAGAGCATGGACCGCTGCAGTCAGGATTCTGATGGAAAAGGTGATGTTTGGAGGCAAAATTCGCGAAGATCAGAAAAATTGGGAAAATACATGGAAAATTCTATTTTTCCAGAACGGAGATTGCCAGAAGGGGAGTGGAGATGGGCCACATGGGGCCCACACCACCCCCTGGCGTGGGCCACTCAGGCCGTGCCACCAGGTTGTGTGGCCACCCTGGTCCACTCCAGCCTCTCCCCTCTGGCGTATATTATCCTCCCGAAACCCTAAGACTCAGGGAGCGACCACAGAAAGATTCCGCCGCCTCTGCGGGGCGGAAAACACCGAGAGAGAAAGATCTCTCCGGTAGATAGAATTCTACCGGGGGAATTCCTTCCCGGAGAGGGGAGATCATCGCCATCAACACCACCATCAAGCTAGACTTCATCGGGATCATCATCATCATCACCACCATCATCTCCACCAGCACCATCATCACCACTTCATACTGCTGTAACAATTGGGTTGAATCTTGCATAGTTCTTAGGGGAAACTTTCCCGGTGTTGATTACTCCTTGTAGTTGATGCTATTGAGTGAACCATTGAATTATCATTTATGTTCAGATTGTTACATATCATTATATCATCTCTGATCTTGATCCATATGATGTCTTGTGAGTAGTTCGTTTTGTTCTTGAGGACATGGGAGAAGTCATGTTTTTAGTAGTGTGTGGTGCCCCGCTAAAACCACTACTAGAAAATCGCTGTGTTTTTGTGCATTGTATCATCATGACCGCATGCTCATGTCATCATGCCACATTGCATTTGAGCATCGTCATCATCTTGCATGGTTTGTTTAAAAACTATTTTTGAAAAGCCTGGTTTTGTTTTCTAAACGCCCCGTCTTTATTCAAATATAAAACCCCGGGCTTGTCCGGAGTATTTTGTTTCGTCTACAAACAGATTTCAAACGCCCTGTTTTAAACAAATAAAATATTTGTATTATTTTAGGGGGCAGCCCGCTAGGCCCGAAAGCCCGGCCGGCCACCCCCAAACCCTATCTAAACCGCCCCTAATCCTAACCCCTCCTCTCTCCTCCCTAATCCAGCCGCCACACGTTTCCCTCCCGCGCGCGCAGCTCCCCATCGCCACCTGCGCACCCCGGGATTCCCCCGGCCCCACCTCCTTTTCCCGCCCACACCCACCTGCCCGCACTCCCACCCCATCGCCACCTCACCCCGTCCACTCCCAGCCCGCCACCTCACCAACCCCCCCCCCCACACACGCACACCACACAACACGCACCAACCCCCCCACCAGCTATCGCCACCCCACTCCCCACTAACCGCCAGGCAGGCCAGCCCCCACCTGTTCCACCGACAGCCAGGCCCACCCCTGCCTAGAGGGCCCTACCCACGATCCCCTCCTCGCACGCCACCGCTCTATCCTTGCCCCCTATCTCTCTTCCCCCGCGTCGGCACCCCCTTCCCTGCCGTCTCTCCTCCCCCGTCCCTGCTCCCTCTCTTCCCGTGTCCCAGCGAACCTCGTGCGGCGCCCTCCCTCGTTTATAGCGAAGCGCCGCCACGCTCTCCTCCGATCGCCGCCGGGGCCGTCCCTCTCTCCCTCCTTTCGCCGCTGCAGTGTGCCGCCGGCTCGCCTCTCCTAAGCTCCCAGCGCCACTGTCTTCTCCCGCGCGACCCCGCCGCCAGCCTCGGCCGGCCACCTCGCCGGCTTTCTCTTCCCCGCCACGCGCTCGGCCGCCACGGCTATTCTCTGTCCGGGACCGCCAACTGCCGCCGCTGCTCTCCTCGCTCGCCGCGTGCGAGTTCCACCGCCGCCTTGAGCTGCCTCTCTCCTCTGGTTGCAACCCGCCGCCTTGCCTCGGTTTCCCGCTACCTCCGCCGAGCCGTTCCCAATGGCTGTCCCTCGTTGCTCCGCCTCCGCTGCTGGCCTCCAGCCCTTGCAGCGGAGCTTCTCTGCAGGCCTCGACCGGCGAACCTGCCCTTCCCCGGCTCTCTGCTCTCTTAGCGTCCGTGTTCTCGAGCCTGCCTCCGTGCCTTGTCCTGTGTGTCCCAGCAGTGACTCTGTTCTTGATGTGCTCGTGGCCATGCTGTTGTGCTAGTTGACATACCGATGCGGTGGAGGTAGTGCTGTGGTGCTATTCGAAGGACTCCGGCAACGAACATACATCAAGATCTTCATAGTTTCATCGGCATGTACGTCACCGAGAGGAGATGCCAAGACCATTGATGCCACACCCGAGCTCGGTACCGACACCCGAGAACCTCAACAAATGACGCCAAGATCTACATCATGGATCCGCCGGGCGAGACCTCGAAGGCCATCGACGCATGAAGATGTACCCTCGGAATTCCGAGGAGATCGGCAAGAACTCCTACACGGACGCCAAGACTGACCCGATACGCGGACCCGACAAGATCTTCGCGACGACAAGATCTACTTCACGGGCACCGAGCGTCAAGATTGCCTTCACGGAAAACCACAAGACCTCCTTCCCGGGATTCGAAGACCGAACCCTCGGCACGCCAAGATCTTCTCCTCGGAATGCCATGATCTCCTTCACAGATCCGAAGACCCTGAACCCTGGAGTCCGAACCTCGTTTCCCATCGAACCCTAAGACCCGACCCCGAATTCCCGGAACCAAGATCTTCTGAACCCAGATGTGTGACCCTAAGCCTCTATTTTTATAATATGACATATACCTGTCGCATCATTAAATCATCATGCTTGCATACATGTCATCTGATGGGTTGGGTTAAATAGTCGATTCACCTAAATTAAATATGGAGTCTATATGCGGGCTATTCTAGTCTTATATTGACTCCATTTAAATTTGTGTAGCGAACCGATGCCATGTTTTGTCTTGTTAATACAACATTTAAATTGCGGGGTTTCTAAATAACTTGAATCATCTAATTAATTGTCGAGACCCTGGTTCCGCTTAATTTTGCCTAAGTACACCGCATCTGTGCCATGCCATGCATCATATCATAAGCATGCCGGATCTTCTGCCGTAGTATTAAATATTGCATCCAGTGATTCTTCTAGTGTTTGCTTCTTCGCGGATTAGGCCAATGAGTTGATGCGAGTATCGACAAGTCCTTAGGATAATGAATCTTCGGCTATGTTACCCAGGCGAGCATCTCTCCCCCTTCTACCTATTTTGCATTTATAGTCTTTATTTCCTCTTGTTGATCTATTGCTATCCGTGTCGGCGATGCTTTAGTTTCAGTGCACCAGTTATATCCCGTGCAGCCTCTATATTGCCATGGACACCTCCTAATACCTGTTGTTTGGTAGATAGCTGGCCTTGCGAGTCGTAGTTGCTTGCTCAGGTGCGATCTCGTGTTGTCGAGTACCACAGTTGTTGGAATGCTGGAAGATGTTTGTGGTGGAGATGATCACATCTTTAATTACAATTATTAATTGCTGGGATAACTAATGAAAGAGGCACCGGTGGACAATATATGCTATTTGGTTTTTATGTCCACTTGTGTCCCGTAGGCCCCGAGTACTTGATACCTGTTCCTTGATTATTCGCACTATCCACATCCGGGAGACCCTATGGATCCCCCTTAGCCAGAGCTTGATTCATTTCTTATTTCTTGGGGCCACAAATTAGTTTGGCGCTTTATTACTATCCTGTACTTATGCCATGCTTTACTGCTTTATTTACGATTGTGCGTGGAGCACCTGTACTGTTTTGGAACATGGAATGTTTTCGCGGTATCGACAAGCCCAGTCACACTTTCGGGTTCCCAGTCGTTTACAACCATTGACACAAACCCTGGGTCCGTCTCGGAGCCGGCCAACTTCGTCGTGGGTAGCTTAGTGGGGGTGGCCCCCTGAAATATTTTATGAATCCTGTGATTGCTTTGTCGTGAAAGCCTCGTTGGGTTTTGATTTGGTTTTTCCGAGGTTGCTCGTGTGTGTGTTGCTATTTGTGCACCCCTGCAGGGTAAATCTTTCTGAAAGCTGTGTCCGCGGTTATGGACGACTTGGAGCACAGTATCTCGATCATAGACAAGCATAACTAAAGTAGTGCTATAAATTTGACTTAATATGTGACTAGTAATCAGCTTCACTACAATGGAATGGATAATAAAAGTGCCAACAACTAGTGGAACTGGTGTGTATCGTGTCATGCTATACCTGCCTAGTAAGTATTGCAACTCCAATGGAATGTGATAAAAGTGCCAACAACTGCTGGGTTTTGGGATTCCTCAGGACAATTATATCTGACTAGTAAATGTTCCAACTACCACGGAATGGTTAATTAAAACTGCCCACTACTTATGCTTCAGGATGACTCATGCTAGCTATATCTGATTAGTAAGTGCTGCAACTATAACGGAATGAGTAAAATTGCCAACTGTGTGAGTTCCTTGTTCCGACTTCCTCGTTTGGTCTCGAGGGGGAAATACCAGGATGGGTATGATTGGTGTTAGTATCAGGTTGGATCCGAATAGGTCTTTCTTATCCCTCTCTAATAGCCGACAGATGAATCGAGTCTCTATAGGTTGTTTAGTGCATGCTGCGCTGCTGCTTCAGTCCACCATACCTATGTAGGCGAGAGCCGCCGAATTCTAGCCTCGCCGTGTCGGCCTCGATCGACGCTCCTCTTTTTCCTTTGCCCTTTGTCGGCACCCCTTTTGTTTTATCAGGTTTGAGATCGACGTCGTTAGCAGGGTTACCCTTCCGGCTTGGCCTGGGCAGGGTTATGGACGCCATTGGTTATTCTTCAGGGCTCTTAGCCCCATTTGCATCTTGTCCGTAGTCGGACGCTCTATCGTTTTCAAGGTGATTTGAATCTTTGTATAGTATATCTGTATTCTTGACTCATGGAGTCGTTGTTGTGTATATCTGTTCTGTGGGTCCCATCGAGGACTGTTGTGTAATGGTATTACTTCGTTTTCCACCCGCACGAAAGTGCCTGGTGGGCGTCCTTGAATCGTTTCTATGCGGGTTTGGCGGAAAGGGCTAAAACTTGCATAGGGCCCATTCGAGGGTGTTACATAGTGGAATTGTGTTGAGAAAGATTCAATAGTTTGATATTTAAGTTGTGGTGTACTTCTTCTAGTGGTGTCATGTGAACGTCGACTACATGACACTTCTCCTATATGGGCCTAGGGCAATGCATTGTGTATTTGGCTACTAATCGTAGGGGTTGCCGGAGTGATAGAAACCTGAACCCCCATTAGGAAACCTTTGCACAAGGGACATCAGGGTCTTAGAGTTTAAAGGTGAGGTTAGGTTTCTACCTTAATTACTTTCTTGTACGTGCGGATGCTTGCAAGGGGTATAATCACAAGTATGTATTAGTCCTAGGAAGCTCGGTACATTAGCACAAGTTCACCCACACAACACTTAGCAAACTAAAGAAGATTAATCAACTATATGAAGCGAAAGCACTTGACGATATTCCCGTGTGTCCTCGAGAATGTTTGGTCATCTTAAGTAATACAACCGGCTTGTCCTTTGCTAAAGAAAGGATTGGGCCACTTGCTGCATTTATTATTACTGTCTTTTATTTACTCGTACTTTATTTACCTGCATTATCAAAAAACCCTAAAAATCCGTTTGCTAAGTATTTACAGACAATTCCTGCTCCAATCCACTCGTCAACACCTTCTGCTCCTTGATGGGTTCGACCCACTTACTTATCAAAAATACTATGATACACTCCCTATACTTGTGGGTCATCAAGACTATTTTCTGGCGCTGTTGCCAGGGAGTGAAGCGCTATTAGAGAGTGAAACTGGTAAAGGACACTTCTACTGTGAGTATTGTTTACTTCTGTTAGTTGCTTTATTTCAATATGGATAATTCACTGAGTTTCTTATTTCGTAATGCTACTACAACTGCTAAGGTAGTAGATGAACCACCACCTGCTGAGAATGATACTTTTAAAATACCTACAAGAATTATTGATCGTGTTATGGATAACTACTATTTTGGGGATGGAACTGTCCATCCCGGTGATCATTTGCTCTTTATACATGAATTATGCGGGTTGTTCAATGTGCAGGTATTACAACAGATTAAGTCAAGAAGAAGTTATTCTCATTATCACTGAAAGGAAGAGCTGAGGAATTGTTATGAGGTAACCCCGTGGGTGGCCTGATCTTCACGGATCTCGTGGTCAAATCGATGGGAAAGCGAGGGGAAAGGGAGAAGGTAGCGGAAGAGGACGCACACCTCGCGAAGAACACGATGAACACACGCAAAACACACACGATACAAGGCCGATTGCTCTCACCGGTGGCCACCGGTCCAATAGAATCCTTGCATGGCAAAAGATTGGTCAACGTGCTCCCTCGATCCCACGCGGAGTGGGAAGAACACCTTGGAGAGGGTCTTGACGTCTTGGCAAAGGGACACCGATGCCAAGGCCTTGTACAACGAGGGAGGCGCGATGCAAACTCCAACGAGGTGGTGACAATAGTCAATCCCCTTTGGTAGAAGGGGATGAGGCAAAACTAGAGATTGCACAAAGGGGGTTGTCTTTAGTCTATCATCTATGCCTAAGGGATACATGAGGGGGTGGGGCTCTATTTATAGGCCAGCCACAAGTTCAGGGGTAGTTTGGGCATAAAAGTAGGGTTGGTGCAGAATAGAGGGGTACATGGGCCAAGGGCCCATATGCTGGCTCGCAGGCCCATCACTTAGGCTGGACAATCCGGGTCGGGTGGACCGGACAGTCCGGGGTGGCCGGACACTCCGGCTGGATCTGTCCAGACACTCCGGCTGCGTTGGACATTCCGTCTGGCATCAGGCGGACTCTCTAGGGCGATGACGACAGAGACTCTGGTTCTGGAGCTGGCTACTCCTGGACCGTCTTCTTGGGTGACTTGGGGATGATCTTGGGGACTTGGCGTTGTAGATGTAGTAGCGTCCACAGGACGGGCTGCATCAGCTCCCCCCTTCAAAAAGAGTCGTTCTCGACTCTTCATGCATATCACTAAGAAGATGATGTCGAGAGACCTTGTTGATCCTGGGGTTCACCATACAGTCGTCCTTGAGAATCTTGATGTGGCAACTCTTCAATGTTCCTTCACCTTCCATGGAGCCTAAAAAGCTCACAACAAAAGCGAAGCAACACTCAAAGAGTAGCCAATTCATGAAGATTATAGCATGAGTCCTCAAGTAGAAGGAAGTCACCTTATAATGTAGAGATAGCTCATTGAAGGGTAGCCCTAGGTAACTCTCTTCGATTCGTCTTGTCAACTTATGGTCCATAGAGGTTGACGCGTAAAAAATTGTACCTTCACACAACAAAGACCAAGAAAAATATGTTTGTGTGTGATAGAGGAGCATGTCATTTGTGGCATGTCCATTCTTGTTCACAACACTATTAGCACAACTCAAGTATCACAAACGAAATATGTATGCAAGGTCAAAGTGCATGGAAGTTAATTGAACATCATCCAAATGTGGGAACTCGAAAACTCCATATAACTTCTTAGTGTGGAACTCAAAGCAATGGACTAAAATATTAATCAACATCTTTGATGCAAAGCTAGGAGAATTCGGCAAAAACACATGAGGAAGAATATCCAAAGCAACATCATTATGTGTGCAAACCAACCATTGGAAAGAACAATTGTTCAATATGTTGGATTCCATACACATATCATCAAAAGCCAAAATCATGGGGGTATGAGTATCACAAGTTGTAGCAAAAACAACATGTTTGCAACAAACCATATGAAAGAGTAAGTGGGCCTTATTGTCATGCCCCGAGACATGGTCTGGGAGAGTGACAACAGCCATATGCTTATGAGTTGAAGAAAACATAAGCATACAAGGCTAAGTATAGTGAAATATCATCCACAAAAGCCAAGAAAGTCTCCACTTTATTCATTATCAAATATTACAAATACAACTTATTTTAATACAACACGAGTGATAACTCCTCTTATTGGTATTTAGCTCTACTTCTTATCTAGGCATCGTCACATAGATTTTCAGCTGTCACCTCTTGATCCTAAAATTGATCTGCGCATACCAGAAAAATATAAAGGAAATGAGTATGTTGAACATACTCAGCAAGATTAACACATTATACAATCCTTTGAACATGTGCAGCTCAGCACTGTGTGACATATCATCACACCGATTGAATGTTGGTTGGCATAAACCATATACCACCAATATCATCGTCATCATCAGTATAGACCAAATACCACCAATCAATATTATCATCACTAATTTTGCATGCATCTCAAATTTTAGTTTAATCTCTGCAGAGTATCAGCAAAATCAATTATCATAATCCCGCCTCGTGATAGTATCGATCTCTGAGAATCACGCCGCCGAGTCCCCTACTTGTGTGGGCATTCCCATCCGGGTCTTCCCATCCCACACCTTTCAGGTATCGACCGTCTCAGGCTGGATACACCACACTTTCCATGATTATGACCAATCACTTTGTTGACAAATGATTTCATATTTCTTTATATTTGGTTGATCACATATAAATATAAATGAGCAAGCTTGGAGATTTGAAAACCAGTGGCATGTAGAACATCCAAAGCATATAAGCAGAATCAAATAAATTAAATACTCAAGAGAAAATATAAATCACTCAAGGGAAAAGAAAATAGGGTTTTTAGAGCTTCAACCAAAAATCATCCAAACAACATGAGGATAAATTAAACAGGAAATAGTCCGGTATGCGCAGCTTGCCTTGAGTCTCCTTGGTGATTAAACTTCCGTCTCCTCGCGGCCTAAATATGCACGTTACATATAGCTTTGTAAGCTTTGATAAATATACACATATTATTTCTTACACGTTCATAGTTAAGTCCTCATTAAATACATGTATGGTTCACGTACTAATCCTGTTGCTGTGAACGTTCGAGCTAGTAATCCAGATTTTTCTTTCATTCCTTATATCTGCTTACATTTCATGTATGTCCATGCATAGATAGCTTAATGGATTTGATTACTGCACGTGTGTTAGGTATTTCTACACAATCTTATTTATTTATCGGCACGTTCATGCTCGCGACCGCCGCCGTATCGACAAGCAACCGCAACCGTAATTCCGGCAGTCGTCGCGGCAACGACGGTGAAACCAGTAATTTAGTTATGAGACTTGTTTACCAGTGTAATCAGTTGATCTAATACATATGGGCAAATATTCTTGGGAGCTAGCTGAACTAGAATAAGGTGCGTAGGAATATCTCAGACTAGTCTTGCATGAATTAATCGATGCACCCTTCAGCATGGAACCAGATTGATTGTTCTAGTAGAGAGGATGGAGTACTCTAGAACAAATTAATTCTTACCTCTGGTTACCGACGAGGCTTACACTCTGGGAAATCTTCTCCACACAAATTCCTCCTATTAAATAAAAGTTGTGCTTGCTATCTAACCCAAAGAGCAAAAGCAGAGCTTCTTATCGATGGAGAACAGAGAGAGAGCGAGAGATCTGTTTGGGTTGGGCGATGGTGAAAGGCTCCAGCTGAAGGGGTATTTATAGGTGTAAAACCTCGTACATGCTCATCAAGATATTTTGAGCAACCTGATAAGAACTGGCTAAGAGAACCTTGGATGCCAAGGAATTATGGATAAGAACGACTCCCTTTTTTTTAAACCAAGCTAAGAGATAACGTGAGAGACAAGGGCGGTGGAAAATATCTAGCAATCTTGCATAGAGGTCCTTGCCATTTTGCTATCTTTGTTATTTTCACATGTCCATGGATGCTAAACCGAAAAACATATTTTCATTTGAATATTTTTTTACTCAAATGGTGAAATAAGACGTGAAAAAATATTGGGTCATAACATCCCTTCCTCCTTATAAAAATTTCGTCCTCGAAATTTCAGTAATAAATATTGGTGGCAAGTTTTTTTTCCACGAATTGTGATCTTACGACATTTCTCCAGATTCTTATTTCCGATGAAAGAGAATAGAAGATAATACATGTTGGGGTCCTATAAATCGTGCATTATAAACAAATACTTACATGTTACCTGGTATTTCATTATCAACCTCATCTTTATTAGTCTTGATTATATTGTAGACTCGAGCATGACTCTCTACATGATTCTTCTGCCCCTTATGTGGTTGTCCTCTCGGCATGGTATCTAGCATCGATGTTTGACGCGATAAATTTGGAGTGGGTCCAGTCAAATACAAAGGTTGCGAAGGTGCTGGCATCAATGCTGGTTTTGATGGAGCAACTTGAACTATAGGGCTATTCGACTTTAGAGATGGACACCGGTTTTGAGTGTGCCCAGCTTGTCCACACTTGTAGCATCTTCCTCAACGGTATTGGAAAAAGTGAGGAGGGTGATCTCCATTACAAATAGGACATGGTATTACTTGGTCATGAGAATCTTGGCCCGTAGACCTTGAAAAGTCAGCGTCCTTTGTGAAATCCTCCATGGGTAGTTGAATTTCAAATTTTGTCTTCTTTTGTTGATGCTTAATCTCCTCCTCTTCTTCGTGGTAACCTTTTTCTAAAAGTTGTGCTTTGTTCACAACCTCCCTGAATGAGTTCAACTCAAAGGCTTTGACACGCCGTTTAAGCGGTTGGCGAAGTCCATTCTCAAAACGACGTGCCTTTGATTTATCTGTTTGGACAATTGTAGGGGCAAATCGAGCAAGTCTAGAAAATTTAATCTCATAATCCGTGACCGATTTATGCCCTTGTTTTAATTCAAGGAATTCCTTTTCCTTTATCCTTTTGACACTTTCTGGAAAATATTTTTGATAGAAACCTTCCTTAAATAACTTCCATGTAACTTGAATACCTTGCTCGTAACACTTCCTATGAGCATCCCACCACTCAAAAGCGCTAGACTGGAGCATGTATGTTGCAAAGGATACTCTCTCGTTATCAGTACACTCCATTGCATCAAAGGCTTTTTCCATGGCAATGATCCAATCCTCAGCTTCCAAGGGATCAGATGTTCCTTTAAAATATGGAGGCTTTAACTTTTGGAAATCTCCAAGTCTATTACGTGTCCCATCGCTTTTCACAATATGTTCTATTACTTGCATTTGCCTCTGCTCTGTTTGTTCTTGCTTTTCAATCATATCCGTAAGAAAATGGGCCAGTTGGTCTCGCCCGACTGCATCATGGACCGCATCCGTAGAGTAGCTATTGCTAGCACCATTCCCATTGTTCATGTTGCCACCATCCATCTACGATTATTAGGTTGTTATTAATTAAGGGTAATTACTAATCAACAACAATGCAATCAAAGCATAAGAGAACACAAGCTACTTAAGAAAGTCAAACACAACTTAAAGACACCTTCATGCATGTGTTTTTTTGTTTTATACCATTCATTTTTTATTCTACTTATAATTTTCACAACGCTGTCACTTGATATCTCGGGAATAAAACTTTAGCATTCACTTACTCACAGGAATGCTTCTATATAATTACCACCTCTTCTTTTTAGGTTTTTAAGCCTTATATTTTTTCTCTATTTTTAATTTCTAAATATTAGGTGGAAGACATGGTCTAGGAGAGTGACAGCCGCCGTATGCTTATGAGTTGAAGAAAACATAATATACAAGGCTAAGTATAGTGAAATATCATCCATAAAAGCCAATAAAGTCTCCACTTTATTCATTATCAAATATTACAAATACAACTTATTTTAATACAACACGAGTGATAACTCCTCTTATTGGTATTTAGCTCTACTTCTTATCTAGGCATCGTCACATAGATTTTCAGCTGTCACCTCTTGATCCTAAAATTGATCTGCGCATACTAGAAAAATATAAAGGAAATGAGTATGTTGAATATACTCAGCAAGATTAACACATTATACAATCCTTTGAACATGTGCAGCTCAGCACTGTGTGACATATCATCACATCGATTGAATGTTGGTTGGCATAAACCATATACCACCAATATCATCGTCATCATCCGTATAGACCAAATACCACCAATCAATATTATCATCACTAATTTTGCATGCATCTCAAATTTTAGTTTAATCTCTGCAGAGTATCAGCAAAATCAATTATCATAATCCCGCCTCGTGATAGTATCGATCTCTGAGAATCACGCCGCCGAGTCCCCTACTTGTGTGGGCATTCCCATCCGGGTCTTCACATCCCACACCTTTCAGGTATCGACCGTCTCAGGCTGGATACACCACACTTTCCATGATTATGACCAATCACTTTGTTGACAAATGATTTCATATTTCTTTATATTTGGTTGATCACATATAAATATAAATGAGCAAGCTTGGAGATTTGAAAACCAGTGGCATGTAGAACATCCAAAGCATATAAGCAGAATCAAATAAATTAAATACTCAAGGGAAAATATAAATCACTCAAGGGAAAAGAAAATAGGGTTTGTAGAGCTTCAACCAAAAATTATCCAAACAACATGCGGATAAATAAAACAGGAAATAGTCCGGTATGCGCAGCTTGCCTTAAGTCTCCTTGGTGATTAAACTTCCGTCTCCTCGCGGCCTAAATATGCACGTTACATATAGCTTTGTAAGCTTTGATAAATATACACATATTATTTCTTACACATTCATAGTTAAGTCCTCATTAAATACATGTATGGTTCACGTACTAATCCTGTTGCTGTGAACGTTCGAGCTAGTCATCCAGATTTTTCTTTCATTCCTTATATCTGCTTACATTCCATATATGTCCATGCATAGATAGCTTAATGGATTTGATTACTGCACGTGTGTTAGGTATTTTTACACAATCTTATTTATTTATCGGCACGTTCATGCTCGCGACCGCCGCCGTATCGACAAGCAACCGCAACCGTAATTCCGGCAGTCGTCGCGGCAACGACGGTGAAACCAGTAATTTAGTTATGGGACTTGTTTACCAGTGTAATCAGTTGATCTAATACATATGGGCAAATATTCTTGGGAGCTAGCTGAACTAGAATAAGGTGCGTAGGAATATCTCAGACTAGTCTTGCATGAATTAATCGATGCACCCTTCAGCATGGAACCAGATTGATTGTTCTAGTAGAGAGGATGGAGTACTCTAGAACAAATTAATTCTTACCTCTGGTCACCGACGAGGATTACACTCTGGGAAATCTTCTCCACACAAATTCCTCCTATTAAATAAAAGTTGTGCTTGCTATCTAACCCAAAGAGCAAAAGCAGAGCTTCTTATCGATGGAGAACAGAGAGAGAGAGCGAGAGATCAGTTTGGGTTGGGCGATGGTGAAAGACTCCAGCTGAAGGGGTATTTATAGGTGTCAAACCTCGTACATGCTCATCAAGATATTTTGAGCAACCTGATAAGAACTTGCTAAGAGAACCTTGGATGCCAAGGAATTATGGATAAGAATGACTCCCCTTTTTTTTAAACCAAGCTAAGAGATAACGTGAGAGACAAGGACGGTGGAAAATATCTAGCAATCTTGCATAGAGGTCCTTGCCATTTTGCTATCTTTGTTATTTTCACATGTCCATGGATGCTAAACCGAAAAACATATTTTCATTTGAATATTTTTTTACTCAAATGGTGAAATAAGACGTGAAAAAAATATTGGGTCATAACACTTATGTTTGTTGCAACAATTATACGAGAGACTTGGAAGCTCTTATGACAATACATGCTCAAGCATTATGATTGCATACAAAACATCGGAAAGAAAAATTGTTCAATATTTTTGTGGTAACACACAAAGCATCAATATCCAATAGCAACGAAACATGATTGTTACAAGGTTAAAGAATACCATTAACATGATTGCAAGCAAACCATAGGAAAGAGCAATTTTTCAACATGAAAGATGCAAAGAATGCAAAAGGTATCAGAGCTGGGTTCGATCTTGAACTCACGTGGGGGATGCTCTCTAGAGCTATTTTTGTCAACTCGTGCTCAACCGAGGTTGACATTCTTGTGCGGCTACCTACACACATCAAACACAAAAGGAAGAACGTGTGTGCATGATAAAGAAACACATAATCCATCATGACGTATCTCTTTTTGTGCACATCACCATTAGTGCCAAGCAAGTGTAACATAGGTGCATGGTGAGTATGCAAGCGGTGAACATGCTTATCATGTCATTTACTAAAATCTCCAAAAGTTGAGAAAGCTATGGGGCCATCTCAATAGAAAACATATGATAATTATTGTTGCAAGCAAAACAAGTGAAAGAGAAATCATCCATACTATTGCAAGCAACGGGAGAAATAGTAAAACACTCATGACAAAGCATTATTCGAGGGGTACCATTGGTAATATCATTGCAAGCAAAACATTGAAAAGAGCAATTGTTCAACAAAGTTCAAGCAATGATATCATCAACGTAACGTTTAGAGCATATCATGTCTATGGCAATATCATGACAATAGAAGGATTCCACATGGTCATCCTGATGCATAGCAAAATGAACACATGGGAATAAGAATGGAACATATGTCATGTCACAAGTATCATCCATAGCATGCAAGTCATCACAAATCATCATGTCCACTAGTGGGATCATGCCATCATTAACACCCTTATTTTTACCTTGTTCATACCTCTCATATGAAGTGGGTGTTGTGGTAGTATTGGCCTCCATGTGGGCAACTTCTTCATCATGTATGGGGATGGCATCATCTTCATCCAAGCTTGTCGCTTCTTGATCCATGGAACCTAGCACATCACGAGAAAACACACTAGAGGTAGAGGGTAAGTCGTTAGAAATCAAAGTGGTCTCACATGACCTATCAACTACCACTCTCAACTCACTAGGTGTATTACTCATGCCCTCCAAGTGGAAGTACTCAATCTCACATATGGTGGAGTCACTCATCTCACTCTTGTTTTCACTCAAGTGGGCTAAGTGGCTCTCATACTCACATGGGATTGGTACCACATCATCACTCAAGCATATGGGGATAGGCTCGGTGTGCTCAACTCCTTGCGCTTCCTTTGGTGAAGGGAAAATCCCATGCTCACCATTCTCGACCTTGTCGTCGCCCTCTTGCACCTTGGCTTGTGTAGTCCTCTTGACGTACTCGTCCAACTTGGCGAAGTAGAGGTCTTCGTCCTCCTCATCCATGAGGTTACATGCGTCATCTAGGACGTCAAGTCGTGGCATTGAAGCTTGATGGCATGGAGGGGAGCTTGCTCTTGGTGCCATTTTGGTGGTGGCACGAGTAGTGGAAGGTGCCCTTTGATGGTGTCGACGGAGGTCATTGGCGTGCCTTGCCAAAGGTTGATGTAGATGGCGCACTTGGTCATCCACATGACACTCGCGACGATGCTTCGTGTCCTTGGCACTATTCTTGGTGAGGCGTTGTAATGAGCACAAATCATCATTAGTCTTGGCCATCATGCTCATGGTTTTGGCGAAGTCGTTGTCCATGTCACGCTTGAAGTTGTCCGTTTGATGGTGGACCTTGGTGCTCTCGAGGTGGAGGCTCCGTCTTGGTCGACGCGACTTGAGGAACTTGTCGTTGTCATTCTTGAAGTCGTCCATGCTTGGGGAGTTATTGTTGTTGTAGAACTCCATATCACACAAGCATGTGGAGCCATTGTCGGTGTAGTGCTCCATCATGTCATCCATGCTTGTGGAGGCATATGCAGTGGTAGTAGCCATTTTGAAAACATCATTCTTAGCAGGTGGTGGCTTATCTACTACCTTAGCAGTGGTAGTAGCATTACCAAATAAGAAACTCAGCGAATTATCCATAATGAAAATAAAGCAACTAATAGAAGTAAACAATACTCACAGTAGAAGTTTCCTTTACCAGTTGCACTCTCCAATAGCGCTTCACTCCCCGGCAACGGCGTCATAAAATAGTCTTGATGACCCACAAGTATAGGGGGTGTATCGCAGTATTTTCGATAAGTAAGAGTGTCGAACCCAACGAGGAGCAGAAGGTGCTGGCTAGTGGTATGGATCAGGAATTCTCTGCAAATACTTAGCAAACGGATTTTTAGGGGTTTTCGATAAAGCAAGTAAACAAGGTGCGAGTAAATGAAAGATAGTAAGAATAAATGCAGCAAGTGGACCAATCCTTTATGGAGCAAAGGACAAGCCGGTTGTATTTCTATAGATGACCAAACGTTCTCGAGGACACATGGGAAGACTGTCAAGTGCTTTCGCTTCATATAGCTGATTAATCTTCTTTAGCTTGCTAAGTGTTGTGTGGGTGAACTTGTGCTAATGTATCGCCCCATCCAAGACTAATACATACTTGTGATTATACCCCTTGCAAACATCCGTAAGTACAAGAAAGTAATTAAGGTAGAAACCTAACCACAGCTTTAAACTCTAAGACCCTTACGTCCCTTGTGCAATGGTTTCCTAACGGGGGTTCAGGTTCCTGTCACTCCGGCAACCCCTACGATTAGTAGCCAAATACACAATGCATTCCCCTAGGCCCATATAGGTGAAGTGTCATGTAGTCGACGTTCACATGACACCACTAGAAGAAGTACACCACAACTTAAATAACAATCTATTGAATCTTTCTCAACACAACTCCACTACTAACAACAAGACTTCTCCCATGTCCTCAAGAACAAAACGAACTACTCACAAGACATCATATGGATCATGATCAGAGATGGAATAATGATGTATAACAATCTGAACATAAACAATAATTCAATGGTTCACTCAATAGCATCAACTACAAAGAGTAATCAACACCGGGAAAGTTTCCCCTATGAACTATGCAAGATTCAACGCAATTGTTACAGCAATATGGAGATGGTGATGAGGGTGCTGATGGTGATGATGGTGGTGACGATGATGATGATGATCTCGATGATGTCCAGCTTGATGGTGGTGTTGATGGCGACGATCTCCCCTCTCCAGGAAGGAATTCCCACGTAAATCTCATGCGGAGAGATCTTTCTCTCTCGGTGTTTTCCGTCCCGCAGAGGCGGCGGAATCTTTATGTGGTTGCTCCAGTCTTAGGGTTTATTGGGGTGATATACGTCAGAGGAGAGAGGCTGGAGTGGGCCAGGGCGGCCACACCACTCCCAGGCGCGGCCTAGCCTGCCCGCGCCATGGGGTGGTGTGGGCCCCCTGTGGCCCACCTCCACTCCATCTTCTGGCATCCTGAGTCTTTTGAAAAAATAGGATTTTCTGTATATTTTCCCGGATTTTCTGATCTTCGCAAATTTTGTCTCCAAACAGCACCTTTTCCATCAGAATCCTGACTGCAGCGGTCCATGCTCCAAAAGTCATCAACCATGCAAAAATAGATGAAATAACATAATTATCACCTCTCAATACGAAATATATCAATGAATAATAGTGAATTAAGACATAGAATAGTGATGCAAAATGGACGTATCAACTCCCCCAAGCTTAGACTTCGCTTGTCCCCAAGCGAAACTGAGCTCAATAAACATGACCTCAGGTTTATGGAGCAAAGAGTTGATAAAAGAATATGGACAAGAAGCATCACATTCATCAAAAGCATAGATCATAATAGAAGACAACTCACTATTATATAACTCAACTTGCAATGAGTAAAGGAAACACAATAAAGATACATAGAGTAAATCATAATTTGTAATGGCAAACTTAGCTCTTGGTCGAAGAATAGTTGATAATTTGCTAGAGTTCACAAATAGCTGGCTTTTCAATGATAGCTTTCAAAGTAGTAAACATCAAGATACGAGCAATGTGCAAAACAAGGAACATAAGAAACATGATTGAATAAATCATCATATGAATGAATGAAACACATCAACTCAAAAATACTTGGATGAGATAGAGAGGAAGTAGGTTTACTGACTCAATCTACAAAGTAAAAGAAAGGGCCCTTCAAAGAGGGAAGAAGGGATTGCAAGTCTCATAAAGAGCTACCAAAAATTATGATACTTACTAGCTTTCATCTCTCATTGCCCCTATCATAGGCATCTTTAGGTGATTAAGGTGAAAGTGAGGTCCAATCTAAGTTATATGCTTGACAGACTATAAACTAAAAATCCCAAGTCCCTTGAGTACGAGGGCCACTCCTCATGCTACTCAACTTTAGTTACCGGTAAGTTCTTGTCATCGTAAGTATAAAGTCTCATTGAGAACCGCTTAACGGGTACCCCTTGCCCGATGATACGGAAGAATCCCCATATCAAAATGACAAGGCAAGCAGACAATGAGTATCTCAGGAATCTTCTTATTTACCATGGGAAAATGGTGCTTTTTTCTCTCTTTCCTCTTTTCATAGTATCTCTTTTTTTCTTTTCTTTTTCTCAATAGCTATCTCTCTCTTTTTTATAAGAATAATATTTCATAAATATCATTATGGTTACGCTGCAGGTTTCCACCATGTCAAGATGGAATGAACCAATGCCCAGCGCTCTCTAACACACATGCATAACTCCATGGACTTACAAGCTCCCCTTTTATTTCACACCGACGACATCCGCAAACAAAAGAGCAAGGTATCAACTGGGTATATATTTACAAGTGTTGAAAGCGTTCCCCGTGACAGCACGGTTCTGCTAATCCCCAGCCTATAATTTGCAAGCATATAACTTTCATGGAGAGTTCACAATGGTTCAGGTTTATTAAGTGCAAGAAAGTAAAGTGTGCCATCAAGTTCGTGAGAGCTTTAATCACTAATTTTCACATAACAAGTTTAATTTGGGAGGTAGACAAAACAGGAATTTACTTGGAATAGCAATAATGCTACTAGGTAGGTATGGTGGACACAAATGGCAAAGGTTTTGGTTTAAAGGAGGTGGATGCACGAGAAGAATTCCCTCTCAGTACAGGTTTTTGGCTAGCAAGGCTGGGTAGCAAGTATAAGAGTTGAAGGAAACAAACAAACATACAAATGATAAAGACAAACATGCAATCTTCCTTGGAAGCACAAAAGATCTTAACTAGAGAATACTAGACTTATGAGCAAATCAAGAAAGAAAGATGATGAAATTATTTTTCTCTCGAGTACTTCTATCTTTTTCTTTTCAACTCTCAAAAAGGTGTTGCTCTTCGAAAGCCAGGTTTGCCAAAACCAACTAAATTAACTCAATGATCCCAAAGTGCTACCAATACTAACAACAAGATCAATCATATAACCACGAATTGAAAACTAATATAATCTATGCAAAAGAGTGAATGATAGAACTTCTCATTAATATTCCATAACGGCAACTCACACTAAGGGATACATATCTAATGAGAGAGGGGACACTTCCATAATGCAAACCATACTACAAAATAACTCCTCTATTCATGATATGACTCTACTAATAAGGTAAAAAGATAGAAGATAGTGATGTGATACCGCAGCACTCCCCCAAGCTTGAAACAAACCAAGGGGGTGCCAAACCTGATGACTAATTACTCCTTAGGTGGTGGTGGTGTTATGCTCTTAGTTGACGTATGAAATCTTCCAAAGATCTTGGCTTTATTATTCTCCCATTGAAGCATGTCCACCTTCCTCTTCAAGTCCCGGTACTTATCGCAGAACTCCTTAGTGACTCGTAGGACTTCCATTGATGCAGGGCAAGAGACTAAAGGTGCCAGCCTCTGCTTGGGGTCTTGAAGATTCTCCTCCATAGGCTCCTTCCCTTTATCCTTGGCGGACACCATTGTGCTTCTAAGATTTGAAAGAGTATGTCCTGACAGAAACAGATCGAAACAAAAACACGACGAAAAAACGATATACGGACCTCAGGGGATCCGGGGGGTTATATATTACGAAGTTTCATATCAAAAGGAAGGTACTGGAAGAAAACGAGTCGGAGGCGGAGTCCTGGGTGGCCTCACCACCTGGTGGCGCGGCCAAGGGTGGGCCCGCGCCATGGGGTGGTGTGGGCCACCCCGGCTCCGGTTCCGTCCCTTTTTCGCTTCAAAACTTTCCTTATTGACTGAAAACTGCAAAAATACAGTTGGATTGTATTTTCGCGGAACTTTTCTTACCAGAACTGTTACCTATTTGAAAACAGACTCTGCTGGTCTCTGAATTTGGTATCTAGTAGATTCTTCCGGAGTCATCACTTGAATATCATCGATATCTTCATCTTCATACACTTATTACTTGAGTCATAAAACCCTTCTCTTCCTTATTACACCATTGTCTCCACTACCTGGAAATTTCTTTCACACAAAACTTCACACAATTCTTATTAGCAACATTAGTATAAGTGAAGTGATAAAACTTTTTGAGTCCAACTTCAACTGAAAACCATCAAAACAAAAGCTACTATAGCAACTCCTTCCGAAAACCCAAAAAGAATTCAAAAAGGAAATCGAATAAAGAAGCAAATGCAAGATTGGCTAAATCTGTTAAAACAGACCAGGTAAAGATCAATTTTATCGAAACTCTTCTGTTGCTCAAATCAAAAAGTGCAAAACTAACAAAAGTTAAATAACAACCTGGGGCATAAGCACAAAAAATTACAGCTCAATCCGACAGACAGAGTTCTCTCACGAATTTTTGCGTTGAAGCACAAAAATCTGTGTCGGGACAACAACTTCCCCAAATCTCACTTCTCTCTCATTAGAGGTTGATCTTGACACAAACCAAACAAAACGGATAAGGAGCGGTTATTACCGAAGTAATAACTTCCAAGACTCAAAGAAACAAAAACAAACTGAAAGCAAAAACAAATTGGGTTGTCTCCCATAAAGCTCTTTCTTTATAGCCATTAAGATGGGCATGATAATTTTGGAGAAGCTCTCATAGGGATATGATTTGAAGTGAAAGAGAGCATTAAGAAGCAAAAACACACACATTTAAGTCTAACCCACTTCCTATGTGACGAGGGTCTAACTCGTCAATGCCCATTGTTATGGACTTGGGTTTTGGAGAAGGGGGGGAGCACTGGAGACATCTATCGGCTAGCAAACAAGCACACAGGGGACAAAGAATTTATCCAGGTTCAGGCCTCGTAGAGGTCCCTACTCCTGCTTGTCTGCTCGTGGAATTATTGAAGGAGTCGAAAGTTACAATGGTGCGCAGATGTAATCTGGCGAAGGTTGTGGAAACTAGGGTTGCGTGTGTCCTTCTTGCCGCCCCCTCCTAGCCTTTATATAGATAGGCTAGGTCTCGGGTAGCAGGTCGAGTCTGTTACAAGTTAGGGTTTTCCCTTTAATCTTTCTATCTTTAGCTTCTTCTTGTTCTGCAAGCAATCGAGAGTCCGTAGGTTACTCGAGTCCTTCCATCCGGGCCTTGACGACACCATGGGCTTGTATGTATTTGGACCGTATATACCAAGCTCGAGTACCTGTAGGGTATACCCATGTCAGTAGCCCCCGAGTGTCTAGTGGAATCGCAAATTCGACTGGGGACTTTTGAAGCCTTCGAGTGCCTAAATGAGTACATTTCGATTGCTTTTATTTGTGTCATAGGGATTGTTGATATACGTGCCTGATATAACCGAAGTATCGGTATCAGTTAACCACCTTAGGGTGAAACAACGCAATCTACTCAAATTCGAGTCCCCGGACTCGAATTCGGAAAAGTGATGGCGTAATTCGACTCAGGCCGTGGAGGTCTTACAGGAGTCGAATTCCAGTTATTTGGGTGTGAGCACTCGACGCGTCCGTCAAGGCATGTTCATCGTGCCTGTAGGCACGGATACATTTCTGGTAGTGTGCAGTTAAATGTGTTGCCAGGCCTTATTCAGGTGTCACCTTCACGCCGTAAGCGCGGCATCCGAATTTTATCATCACGGAGACAATTCGGGCGTCCCAGGAGACGTAGTCTCTTTGTAGGGAAAATTTGTGAGGCGGTGTCGCCAAAGGTTGCGAGTGCAGATGTTATCAGCACACAGTTTTTGTGCAAATAATCATATGGTGCGCGACCAGCGCTCCCTATGGGAGTAGCCCCCGAGTGTCTGGTTGAGTCGAAGACTCAGGCAGGGACTAAAGAACTTTTCATCGCTGTCGTCTTTTGCTTACTTGTTTCAATCGATGACTCGCAGGGACTAGATACTTTCGCTCATCGCCGTCTTTTGCCCGCTTGTTTCATCGAATTTGTTTCCGCCCCTATGGAGTAACCCATGTCCATAATCGAACTGTGTTTCGAGTGGTTGGGTTTGCTTTTGTGATTGTCCATGTTCCTGCAACAAGAAAAGAAAAAGTCGTAGGGTGCGCGGCCAGCGCTCCCTATGGGAGTAGCCCCCGAGTGCTTGGTGGAGTCGAAGACTCCAGCAAGGACTAAAAATAGTCGAAGTTTTCCACTGCGTAGCCTTGGTGACGCCGGTCTTGACGCCAGGCGACCTCAGTTGCTTGCGTGAGCGAGTTTGACGGGACGTGACGAGCGGTGGGTCCCACTTTCTGACTTTGATTTGACTGGGCGTGCGTAATCTTATTTTTAACTGCGCCTCCTCGATTTCCGCGTGTAATGGTAGAAGTGGGGGGACGGTTCGCGCTTCCTCTTCTCCACGTGTCCAGCATGATGCGTGCCACGTGTCCAATAGGGTTTTTGTCAGCCGTTGGATTGCATCTCCCAGGGGTTAAGTAGCGGTGTTGCGGCGGTAATTTTCCATCTGCGTTCTTTCTTCCTTGCTGCCATCGCCATTGTTGCTGTTCTTTTGCTTTTCCCTGCGCTCATCTCCTCCACGGTGCTGGACCACCTTCGCTCGTTTCCAAGCTACTTTCTGCGCTCTCATCGCTGCCGCGCAATGGGGAAAAAGAAAGGAGGTGCTGGTGCTGATTCCGCGGCCACCGTCGCCGCGACGAAGAAGAAGGGTGGCTCCGCTGCTGCGGGCACCAGCGTCGCTGCCGGTGGGAAGAAGAAGGTCACGGGCACTCGCGTGACCAATGGTGCATGGCGCCCCTCCATTATCAAGGCGTCGGATCTCCGTCTCCTTGCCAGGATGGAGTTATCTCTGCGATGCCGACTGCGCCTCCCGGTGGTGAGACCATTCCTACTCCTCCCGCTGGCTTTCGAGTGATGTTTCTCGCATTCGTCATTCGCGGTCTCTCCTTGCCTCTCCACCCATTTCTTAGGGGTCTTCTCTGCTTCTACGGGCTCCAGCTCCATCAGTTGTCCCCAAATTCGATTCTCCACATCACCTGCTTCATTACCCTTTGCGAGTGCTGGCTCGGAATCGAGCCACACTTTGGTCTTTTCAAGCGCTTGTTTAAATTGAAGCGTCAGTCCGCATCTAGCTCTTTAGTTTATGACGTAGGTGGTTGCAGCATCCATGTCGACCCATCCGCCACCTACTTCGACATCAAGCTTACCAAGTCCGTCCAAGGATGGAGGGACAAATGGTTCTATGTCGGCGATCAGAAGGCCAAAGATGAGCACTTTGGACTCGCGCCCTTCGATCCGGCAACTCCCTGCAAGAAGATGCGTTCTTGGAAGAACGTAGTTATGCCTGGCGAACTCGCGGAGACGGACGTGCTGTATCAGCGCGTCTGCGACCTCGAAAGTCGCATAGGCATAGAAGAGGGAGGCTGTGCTCTTATCAGGACTTGGCTGCGCCGTCGCATCCAGCCTCTCCAAGCTAGAGTCCACCCCATGTTTCAATGGAGTGGCGCTGATGATGCCACTCGCGTGTCTACCGATGGCATGTCCATGAGTGAGGTGGATAAGAGGATTCGACTGGTCACGAAGTGCACTGTCAAGGATGTGCTTCCAAGTGAACCAGTTGTTCCTCCTTTTGATGCTTCGAATCCTCCTCCTGAGGTATAGTTGTGCTACGCAGTAGCTTATTTTCACGGTTGCTTTTCTGTTTACTTACTTATTCTGTTTGTATGCAGGATTGGGCGGTGTCACCTTGTATGCCTCCTCTCCCTGAGGGGATTATTCCTCATGAAGATTTGGAAGAGGACGAGTCTGAGTCGACTGTCCCTTCTGATGTGGAAGAGGAAGCCCCCGAGTCTGAGAGCCCGGATACTCGCAAGCGTTCGCGTAGCGAGGACTCCGACGCGTCGACTCCTTCGACTCCAGGAGGCGCGGCTGTTGGCGCGGAGTCGCCAATTCCAGCCGTTCCTGTGAGGGCTGTGGCACCTTCTTCTCGCAAGAAGTTGCGATTGCCCAAGTAGTCTTCGTCGGAATCGGCGGCGGCCACATTCGATCTTGACAACTTTAACTGGTAAGTTTGCTAGGTCATTCATTCTTTTCTGCTTTTCTTCTTGTTGGTTTTGCCCTGGAGTTTGCCCTTTTCTGAATGTGGATTTGGTCTTATAGTCAAGAGGCGTCATCATCTTTTGGCGACATCGAGTTTTTGAAAGAATCGGGAATCGCGGCTTCAAGGGCCAAGGTAGAGGTCGAGCGTGCTCCTTCTCCTCCGGCGGCGGCCCACTCCGGGCACAATTCTTCGAGCTCTCCTCACGTAGGGGGGCATTGAATGGTTGCTCGGATGACGGTTCAGCAAACATCTTCGGAGTCACTAGAGGACCATGTAAGAATATCTTCCTTTCTTTTTAATGTGGCAGTCGATGTTTTCTGTTGCCCTTTTCTGATCCCTTGTTTTGTGCGACAGCTCCTTGTAAAGGAGGCCGCGCAAGTGGCGGAGCAAGTGATGGCAATGGGCCGCCAGCATGCAATGCTGGAGTCGCGTCACCACGTCGTCGAAAGTGAGTGTTCAACACTTATTCTTTTTCGTCTCCTCCCTTTTTTTGGTATAGTCAACTGATAGTCAACTTTTGGTTGCCATGTAGCTGAGCATAATGCTTTACTATGCAATGTTGCCACCTTGGAAAATACGTTAGCCGCAGCTGTGAAGGGGCGCGACGAGGCAATCGCGGCTCGTAACGATGCACCGAAGCGCGAAGAGGATCTGCGTGACTCCTTTGCTGCTAGGGAAAAGTTGTTCGAAGAGCAACTGTTCTCAGTCGCCAAGGCCCTCTCAGGTACCTTTGCCGGTAGATATTTTATTGTTGTCCTTCTCTGCATCTGGAGTTTTGTCGGTGGCGCTAGAGATTTCATCCATGTGTGGGTTTTCTATGCAGATGCTGGCAATTTGAGCTTTGACCCGCAGGCCCTTTGTCGCGATGACGCTCTAGCGGGCGCGATATCTGCAGTCAAGTACCGTAGCGCCGCTGTCCAAAATATGTTGTCCAAGGCCAAGGTCACCCTTAGTCGCCTCCAGGAGGAGTTGATGCCGAAGGCGGAGCTGGTCGACAATGTGGACGAGCTGGTGGAGTCACCGGGGTGTGCACGCCACATACAAGAACTCCTCCAGCGGTGGCGCAACCATGTCACTTGCCATGGTGCAAGCCTCTGGTCGAGATAGATCCTCTCGGTGTCGAAGACGATGCCTGTGGCGGATGGTCGGTAGTATTCGCCCTTTACACTCGTGCCAAATATGGCCATTCCTTGATAAATACCGTGGCCAAGTATTCGGAGGAGCTCCAGCGTTCTAAGAAGGTCGAAGGTTTCGCCTCAGAGCTGGCGGAAAGTCGTGGCGTCGATCGCCACGGACTTGATGAAGCCCCCGAAGCCGTCGAAGTCGAAGAAGCCAGCTGCTCCGTAGTTAGTTTTTTGTAATAGTTGATGAATTGTCCGTTTGATTGAAGAACATGCCTGCTAGCGAGTGTGTTTGTGGATACTTTATGCTAATCTTGAATGCATCTGTTACTTTTGACTTTGTGTTGAGTTGGTCACCTTATTTGCCTCTGGCTTGATTTTTGGTAGGGTACATCAAGTGGTCCTGTGGGGGGAACCCAGGACTCACCATCTCTTGAGGATAAAGTGGCACCAACACGCTCCAGGGTAGAGGAGCTGTCCTTGCTTTCGCGACTTCGTGATCGTGTTAAGCAACTGGAGCATGAGTTGCCCGTGATCCGCGGTAGCGCGGACGTGTGGAAGTCGAAGGCTGAAAAGGCCGCCGCCCGCGAGCAATATCTGCTTGGCGAGGTGATGCAATTGGCCGCTTACCAGTGTTAGTTTGCTCATCCTCATCTTTTCCTTTGTAGTTAGTCACAATGGTACGTTGTACTCATGCTGTTGATGCTACTTCGTGTAGTTGTTAGTGCACGCCATCCGCAGGAGGAGAGGGATAGGATTGTCATCCGCCTTCATGATCTCACCCAGGAGCAACTTCAGGAGAGTGGATACTTCTGGGTAGACCATGATCGTGCGACTGCGTTGGCAACCCTGCAGGATCGCGCCTCGCGAGTGCTGCTCTTCCTGAAGAAGTCGCAGTCGTGTTTGAAGAACATCTATCGGGCGATGTTCCTGTTGGATGACACTCCATCAAGCCTACTGGCTCTCCTGACCAAATTTCAAGATATGTCCGTGGTTCGCGAGTGCGTGAGGCAGCAGTTGGTGGTTGGTGCCAAGGCTGCCCTCTCAATGGTGCGTTTACACAGGCGTAACGTGGATGTCGTCGCCATTGCCTCTGGGCCACCGGCAGGATCTTCCTGGAATATGGTGCCGCACTATCAGGCGGTGGACCGCCCAGCCGAGGAGATCGTCGACTTCTTCGAAGAAAAAACTAATGTTCTTCTGTTGTAGGGGTAGCCAAATATGTATCCTGCACATAAGTGTACTTGTGTTGTAAAGTTCATATATATTTGTAGATAATTTATTGTTGAATGTGTACAAATAGCTTTGTAAGTGTGGGGTGCGTTGCACTTATGCGAGTCCTTTTCGTTAGCCTGGTCATCTTTTTATCTCGTTCCCTTGTCAACCTGCCAGGTGCGTTGCAGCTGGGTTGAGTTTGTGTTAAGGGGTTCGATTGATGTTCCAGCTACTCAGGATGTCGTGTTTTTGTTCGAAGAACATATGTGTATAGGGTGGCATAGCCCCCGAGTATGAAAATTGACAAAGTAAAGGAGAGCCCAGAGTTTCGGGGCACTTAGCTTTTATTTATTCGAAGAATAGTACGAAGTACAATGTGCGGCTAAGTAGCCTTGGCTGAGTAGCCTTATTTGCGATGTAAAAGTAAAGAAAAACGACTAAGGGTAGAAGCGTCGCAGTTGTGCGACGTTCCAAGGGTTGGAGTATGCGACTCCTGTCTCTAAATCTTGAAGGCGATAGGCGCCACCTGGGATTACTTCCGTAATCACGTACGGTCCTTCCCAGGGGGACTCGAGCTTGAGATGCCCCTGCTGCTTCAGTTGCAGGACCAAGTCACCTTCGACGAAGGATCCGGGGACCTTCTCTGTGGTAGTTGCGCAGGTTCTGCTGGTAGATCGTTGATCTTTCCACGGCGATTTCCCTTGCTTCGTCAAGGAGGTCGACGGAATCCTCGAGTGCAAGGGATGACTCTTGTTCGCTGTAAGCGACCACGCGCGACGCTTTGTACCGTACCTCGGCAGGTAGTACCATTTATGCTCCGTGCACCATAAAGAATGGCGTGTACCTCGTGGCGCTGTTTGGAGTTGTACGTAGACTCTAGAGTACGGATTGCAGCTCATCTATCTAGCAACCCGCCGCTTGTTCGAGTGGTCGCAGGAGTCGCTTCTTGATGCCGCTGCAGACGAGCCCGTTTGCTTTTTTCACCTGACCGTTGGTCTGTGGATGCGCCACTGAGGCGTAGCTGATGTTGATTTCTAGGTTCTCGCAGAATTCTTGGAACTCCTTGGATGTGAAGTTCGTCCCGTTATCGGTAATAATGCTGTGTGGCACGCCGAAGCGGTAGACGATGGACTCGAAGAACTTGACTGCGCTGTGCCCTGATTAGTTGGTCATTGGCATGGCCTCGATCCACTTGGTGAATTTGTCGACTGCCACCAAGAGGTAGACGTAGCCTCCACACGAGGATCTTGGTAGCTTGCCAACCATATCAAGCCCCCATTGTGCGAAGGGCCAGGCCAATGGAATAGGTCGTAGCTCTGTGCCTGGTGCGTGTGGCTTGTCCGCGAATCGCTGGCAAGCATTGCATTTTTGGACTATGTCCTTGGCGTCGCGCATGGCCGTGAGCCAGTAAAATCCAGCTCGTAGAGCTTTGGCGACGAGGACGCGACTGCCTGCGTGGTGCCCGTAGGTCCCTTCATGGACGTCGAGGAGTATTGCTCTTCTGTCAGCCATGGAGACGCATCGTTGTAGCACTCCTGTGATGCTATGTTTATACAGTTCGCCATTGAGAACGGTGAATGCCTTGGAGCACCGCGCGATGTGCCGTGCATCTGTCGGATCGTCCGGTAGTCTCTTGCTGAGGAGGTACGTAATGTACGGCTGCGTCCAAGATTGTTCGATCAACATGATGCTCATTGGTCCCTCGAGTCCTGTGTCCAGCTCCAAGTCATCGAGTGCCATTGGCTCATTGGGTGGCGTAGCCCCCGAGTCCGTGGCTGCGCTTGTTTTCTTCTCTGTGGCCTTTGGCTTGATGGAGCGTTCGCATATGCGCTCGAGAAATACCCCAGGTGGTATGGGGGCGCACGTAGAGCCTATGTTGGGGAGTGTTTCCGCCTCCTCGTTGCTTTCGTGACAAATGTGTCACAACTTGCAACCATCGAAGTCTCCCTCGAGTGTATCGTAGAGGTCGCGGTACACGATCATGTTGTCGTTCAGTGCGTCGCACTCGTGCATTGTTTGGTTGACAACCAACTTGAAGTCGCCATATATGATGAGCCTTTTGGGGCCACAGGGTTTTGCCATCCTCATCCCATGTAACAGGGCCTCGTATTCAGCCTCGTTGTTTGAGGCTGTGAACTGCATTCACAGGATATATTTCAGCTTGTCCCCTTGAGGTGATGTCAATATGACACCTGCGCCTGCTCCGTCCTTCCGTTTGGACCCATCGAAGTGCATTGTCCAGAGGTAGGACATATCTGGCTTGTCCGGGAGTTGGTTCTCCAGCCAGTGCATGAGAAAGTCAGGGAGCACTTGCGACTTAATGGCGTCGCATTTTTCGTATGTGATGTCTCATGGAGACAATTCTATCCCCCAAAGCGCGACTCGCCCTGTGGCGTTGGGGTTATTGAGGATATGCCCCAACGGGGCGTCATTGACTACCACGATTGGGTGTTTCTGGAAGTAGTGGTGCAGTCGCCGGGCGGTCATAAAGACGTTGTACGCCAGCTTCTGGTAGTGCGGGTACCGCTGTTTTGTTGGCGTGAGGACCTCGATGAGGTAGTATACCGGGCGTTGTACGCCGTGGACTTTGTTTTCCCTGGCTCACTCGACGACGAGCACTGTGCTGACCACCTGGTTAGTGGCGGAGATGTACAGCAACAGTGGTTCCCTTTCTCGTGGAGTCACCAGTACTGGCGATGCGGATAGCAAGCGCTTGAGATCTTCGAATGCTTCTTGTGCTTCATTGATCCACTCGAATTTTTTGGTCTTGCGGAGGAGCTGGTAGAAGGGCAGTGCCTTTTCACCCATCCGACTGATAAATCGACTGAGGGTCACGATTCGTCCGGCCAGTTGCTGGACGCCTCTTATGTTCTTCGGCTTCTCCATGGCCAGTATGGCTTTTATCTTCTTCGGGTTCGCCTCGATCCCCCTCGCGGAGATGAGGTATCCGAGTAGCTGCCCAGATGGTACTCCGAAGGCGCATTTGTTCGGATTGAGCTTGATCCGGTAGCGATCGAGGTTGGCGAAGGTTTCACGCAAATCATCGATTAGAGAGGCTTCCTCCTTGGTCTTGATTACTATGTCGTCGACATAGACTTGGATGTTGCGACCTAGTTGTTCCTTGAGGCAAGCCTGCATGCATCGCTGGTAGGTGGCTCCTGCGTTTTTTAGCCTGAAGGGCATTGTGTTGTAGCAGAACACACCAAAGGGCGTTGTAAACGCTGTTTTCTCCTATTCTTCCTCCTTCATTCGAATTTGATTATAGCATGAGTAGGCATCGAGGAAGCAGAGGCGCTCGCATCCCGCGGTGGAGTCGATGATCTGGTCGATCCATGGCAGCGGGAAGTGATCTTTTGGGCAGTGCTTGTTTAAAGAAGTGAAGTCCACACACATCCGTAGGATGTCTGTGTCCTTTTTTGGTACCAGCACCGTATTGGCGAGCCAAGTACTTTCCTTGATCTCGCATATGAACTTGGCCTCGAGGAGTCTGTTGATCTCCATTCTGACTGCCTGCGCTCGTGGCTCAGACAGTCGCCTGATTGTTTGCTTAACTGGCTTTGCGTCGGGGTTGACGTTGAGTGCGTGCTCGGCGAATTCCACGAACTCTGGCATGTCCGCAGGACACCGTGCAAAAATTTCCAGTGCTCACGGAGGAATTCGACGAGCGAAGTTCTATCGCGGACTCAAGTTGTTGGCGATGAGGGCCGTCTTGGCGGGATCCGATGGATGGACCTGCACCTTCTTTGTGTGCACGGATGAGTCGAAGGAGAGATCAGGTGAGCTTGGCCTACTCAAGGGAGGCAGGCTGTTGTATGTCGTCTCTTTCAGTCTTGCGAGTTCCTCCTGCATGCCGAAGGACTGGGAGATTCTGTTGAATTCCCTGTCACAAGCGTCAGATCGCTCGAAGTTCTTGTTGATTGTTATGACGCTGTTGGGACCTAGCATTTTCATCTGCAGGTAGGCGTAGTGGGTTACTGCCATGAACCTAGCGAATGCGACGTGCCCAAGGATGCAATGGTATTGTGAGGGTCAGTCGACGACCTCAAAGTCGATGCGCTCGCGCCGAAAGTTCTTCGGCGTGCCAAAGATGACGTCCAGGTTGATTTTGCCCAGGGGGTATACGCCTTTCCCTAGGACAATGCCGTGGAACATTGTGTCCGATGCCTCCAAACAGGTTAGAGGGATCCTCATTGCTCGTAAGGTACTCGCGAATATGAGGTTGATGCCGCTTCCGCCATCCATGAAGACGCGACTCATGTCGAAGCCTCCAATTTGCGCCTCGAGTACGAGGGGGCAACGACCTGGGCGAGGTATTTGAGGTGGGTGGTCGTGTTTGTCGAAGGTAATGCACGACTCATTGCCACTGAGGTACTCAGTGGTGGATGGTGGCGAGTGCATGGCCAAGTTGACTTGGCGAGTGATGGCCTTCTGCACCCTATTGGAGGGGCGCCCCTTTTGGATCATCATGGTACCCATGGCCCGTGGGTACGGTTCGCCTCCGTGGTGCTGGTCCGGTGCAGCTCCGTTCGGGGGTGTCCCAGGTGGTGGTGGTGCGCCATGTGCCACAGCGCCTGGAGCGGCTCTGTAGCCTCTTTCGACTGCATTGCGGTTCATCCGAACCAATCCCTCGTGTAGATTGAGGAACTCGCGTCAGTCCTTGAGGAGGTGGCTGGACTTTCTCTTGCCATCATGTTTGTCGATGTAGAAGTGTATCATGCATGGCCCGAACAGTTTGTCCTCGATGGAGGTCGCGGGTGCTTCATCGCGAGTGTGGCGTTGCCACACTTGCATGGTTTTCCCGGAGTCGCGGTATCCGCCGCTACGGTATCCGCTGTTGTAGTTATTGTCGCGTCTATCGGCGTAGCCGGCTGCGACCATGTTGACGTCATCGCGATCGTCGTAGACGCGCATGCGACGCTTGCCCCGGCGGTCGCGTCTGCGTTCGAGTTCTGCCTCCTCTTCGGAGTGAACGCGATTCTTCACCGAATCTTCTCCATCAGCGCACCGATTCGTGATCTCCATCAGGTGGTCGATGGTCTGGGGCTTTGAGCGACCTAGCTCCTCCCTGAGTTCCATGCGGCGGACACCACCATTGAATGCATCAATCGCACGGTCTTCCGAGATGTTCTCTGTGGAGTTTTTGATGATGGACCACCTTTGGATGTAAGAGAGCAGCGATTCGCCAGATCTTTGCTGGCAGCATCTTAGTTCTTCGATTGAGGCGGGCCGTTTGTACGTGCCCTTAAAGTTGCGCACGAAGCTGTAGACCAGCTCATCCCAACTGCGAATGGCTCCGCGTGGGAGGTTGTTGAGCCATGCCCGGGCGGCGCCCTGCAGCTGTAGCTGCAAGCATTGCATGGCAGTACTTCGAATGCCTCCATGTAGCTTGACAGAGGAGATGTGATCGTCCAGCCAAATCTTGGGGTCCTGCAGACCGTCAAATTTTGGGTTCTCCGATGGGAGTTTAAACCCTTTAGGCATTCGCTTTTGCCTAATGGATCTGCTGAAGCATCTGGCGCCGAGCTCCCCATCTTCCTCTTGCAAGTCAGTCGACCGAGCACGTCGTGCCCTTGACTTGTCGATCTTGCGCTGCGTGAGTTCGTCGCATGCATCGTAGTCGCGATCGTGTCGCCGTGAGCGGCGGTGTCGAGACAGGTCGTGACTGTCATCGCTGGACGAGGGCGAGGAGTAGCGCTTTGCTAGCGCTTTGGGTCTTCCAGTTCCTTGTCGAGGGCGGCCTCGATTAGCCCCAGGCCCGCGATCGTAGATCGGTGCATGGCTGTTCGGGGATCTCTAGCTGGTGGCTGGTTATTGAGGAGGTATATGGTGGCTGCTATCACCGCGGCTTGCGGTGTCCTGGGAACCACGTTGCCTCTCGTGTCGACTGTCATAGAGCCGAAGTCAAGGACTTTCACGGCCTCTATGCGCTCTTGTTCGGTGAGGTGAGCCATCCGCGACTGCCTCTTCTTGGTGAGGTACTCGTTGCCTCTTGAGGAGGATCCTCCATAGGAGGAGAGCCCAGCATGGCGAAGGCTTGATTCGTCTGCTGCCTTTTTACACGCCTCAAGTTGCACGATTGCTTGTTTCTGCAACTTGAATTCCTCTTTTAGGATCCAGTGGTAGCCCATCAGCAGTTCCTGCGGGGACCCGAAGGGTAGAGGTGCACCTGGTAGGGCTTCGCGGCAGCGATCCCATTCTTGCTCGTTGAGCCTGATCACGACGCGTTCGCTGATTTGCTCGTTGATCATGCTAGGAGGTTTGACTGCTCCTCCGTTGCCACGGTTACCGCCGTTGCCACCATTGCCACCGTTGCCGACGTTGGGTGGATCGGTGCCATTGCCGGTGTTACCACCGTTTCCGCGATTGGGTGGATCGGTGCCGTTGCCGGTGTTGCCACCGTTGCCGCGATTGGCGGAGGTGTCGCATGCATTGATGACGGCGCACATGAAGTGATTGGGGAAGCTGTTGCTTCCACAACTTTCAGATCCGGAACCATAGGTTCCATCTTCGATGTGATTGCTTAGATCGAGTCGCGATCTGTCACCGACCTGTTCTCGATCGCCACCCGGAGCATTGAGCTCGCTGAGGGTGCCGATCGATGGAGGGAACCATGATGCCGGGGCAATCACCGGTGCTGTCGGCTGATCAGGCATGCGAAGCGTGCCCATCTGACCAACTTGGAAGCAGAAGCTCCCAATCGCCAGGCTGATTTTGTCGCCCACGGACTCGAAGGCCGGGCGAGTAGCCAGCGTGTGGACGGTGAAGTCGAAGGCGCCGAAGAGCTGGCGAATCTCCACTGTTGCAGAGTTGTAGATCGTAGTTGATGGGGCCGAAGAAGCCGCAACATCAACACTCCCATTTCCCACAGACGGCGCCAATTGACGAGGGTTTAACTCGTCAATGCCCATTGTTATGGACTTGGGTTTTGGAGAAGGGGGGAGCGCTAGAGACATCTATCGGCTAGCAAACAAGCACACAGGGGACAAAGGATTTACCCAGGTTCAGGCCTCGTAGAGGTCCCTACTCCTGCTTGTCTGCTCGTGGAATTATTGAAGGAGTCAAAAGTTACAATGGTGCGCAGATGTAATCTGGCGAAGGTTGTGGAAACTAGGGTTGCGTGTGTCCTTCTCGCCGCCCCCTCCTAGCCTTTATATAGATAGGCTAGGTCTCGGGTAGCAGGTCGAGTCGGTTACAAGTTAGGGTTTTCCCTTTAATCTTTCTATCTTTAGCTTCTTCTTGTTCTTCAAGCAATCGAGAGTCTGTAGGTTACTCGAGTCCTTCCATCCGGGCCTTGGCGACACCGTGGGCCTGTATGTATTTGTACCGTATATACCAAGCTCGAGTATCTGTAGGGTATACCCATGTCACTATGCAAGGAGATTTTGTAAACAAACAAGTTGTTGAAACCAAAGGCTACTTGCATAAGAAGGCAAAAGAAGTGCAACATAAAAACTTTCAGCATAAAACGGGGAAACTTGATATTATTGAGATGCATAAGAACACTTTTCCCTCTCTCATAATAACTTTCAGTATCATGCATAAACTTAACAATATAGCTATCACAAGGACCATCATAGCAATGATCACTTATTCTAACAGAAAACACAGGGATGCTAACTCTCATAACACTACTTTGTGAAACAATATTAGAGGTATCCTTACAAAGGATAGGGTGTCTCTCTTCCTCATACTTAGTGACAAAGTCTTTCACACTTGCTATTATAGGTTCATCAACCACTTGTTTATCAGGATCGACAACCTTATTCATACTTTCATTAACCACACTAGCTATCATAGAATGTTCCTTTACCTTAACTGGAAAAGGCATTTTCTCAATATAAGGTTCAGGTAAAACATGATTAGCAGTATAAACTTCAGTATTTCTTGCAGGAACGCTCTTAGCAATATCTTTATAAGGTTCATGATACTTATTCCACTTCTTTTTAGGCACTTCAATATAAGAAGCAAAAGCCTTAAAATAAGAAGCAATAGCTTGAGAGTCTAGAACATAAGCATTTTTAATATTTTGAAAGTCATCAGTTCCCATAAAAGATTCAATGCATTCATAATCATAATTTATACCTGACTTTCTACCTTTGTCATTCTCCCAAGCTTCAGCATTGTCTTGAATATGATCCAGAAGGTCCCATTTAGCTTCTTCTTCCATACGAGTGAATGATCCAGCACAAGAAGCATCCAATAAATCTTTATCATGTAGAGGAAGCCTTGCATAGAAGTTATTGATAATAATATTGTTGGGGATCTCATGAATGGGACATTTGAGCATTAGTAACTTCAATCTCCCCCAAGCTTGAGTTGTACTCTCTCCATCAAGATGCCAAAAGTTGTATATTTGATTCCGATCTTTATGAATCTCACTAGGAGGATAAAACTTTGAATAAAAGAGAGGCACTATTTCCTCCCATTCCAGAGCTTGACCATTCTTCAGCAGCTTATACCATTCCTCAGCTCTTCCTTTTAGTGATAATGAGAATAACTTCTTCTTAACTTGATCTGTAGTAATACCTGCACACTTGAACAACCCGCATAATTCGTGTATAAAGAGTAAATGATCACCAGGATGGACAGTTCCATCCCCAACATAGTAGTTATCCATAACACGATCATAATTCTTGTAGGTATTTTGAAAACATCATTCTCAGCAGGTGGTGGCTTATCTACTACCTTAGCAGTGGTAGTAGCATTACCAAATAAGAAACTCAGCGAATTATCCATAACGAAAATAAAGCAACTAATAGAAGTAAACAATACTCACATTAGAAGTTTCGTTTACCAGTTCCACTCTCCAATAGCGCTTCACTCCCCGGCAACGGCGCCATAAAATAGTCTTGATGACCCACAAGTATAGGGGGTGTATCGCAGTATTTTCGATAAGTAGGAGTGTCGAACCCAACAAGGAGCAGAAGGTGCTGGCTAGTCGTATGGATCAGGAATTCTCTGCAAATACTTAGCAAACGGATTTTTAGGGGTTTTCGATAAAGCAAGTAAACAAGGTGCGAGTAAATGAAAGACAGTAAGAATAAATGCAGCAAGTGGCCCAATCCTTTATGCAGCAAAGGACAAGCCGGTTGTATTTCTATAGATGACCAAACGTTCTCGAGGACACATGGGAAGACTGTCAAGTGCTTTCGCTTCATATAGCTGATTAATCTTCTTTAGCTTGCTAAGTGTTGTGTGGGTGAACCTGTGCTAATGTACCGCCCCATCCAAGACTAATACATACTTGTAACTATACCCCTTGTAAACATACGTAAGTACACATTAAGGTAGAAACCTAACCACAGCTTTAAACTCTAAGACCCTTACGTCCCTTGTGCAATGGTTTCCTAACGGGGGTTCAGGTTTCTGTCACTCCGGCAACCCCTATGATTAGTAGCCAAATACACAATGCATTCCCCTAGGCCCATATAGGTGAAGTGTCATGTAGTCGACGTCCACATGACACCACTAGAAGAAGTACACCACAACTTAAATAACAATCTATTGAATCTTTCTCAACACAACTCCACTACTAACAACAAGACTTCTCCCATGTCCTCAAGAAAAAAACGAACTACTCACAAGACATCATATGGATCATGATCAGAGATGGAATAATGATGTATAACAATCTGAACATAAACAATAATTCAATGGTTCACTCAATAACATCAACTACAAAGAGTAATCAACACCGGGAAAGTTTCCCCTATGAACTATGCAAGATTCAACGCAATTGTTACAGCAATATGGAGATGGTGATGAGGGTGCTGATGGAACGATGATGATGATCCCGATGAAGTCCAGCTTGATGGTGGTGTTGATGGCGACGATCTCCCCTCTCCGGGAAGGAATTCCCCTGATAGAAATCTGTCTGCCGGAGAGATCCTTCTCTCTCGGTGTTTTCCGCCCCGCAGAGGCAGCGGAATCTTTCTGTGGTCGCTCCCCGAGTCTTAGGGTTTCGTGGGGATGATATACGTCAGAGGAGAGAGGCTGGAGTGGGCCAGGGCAGCCACACCACTCCCAGCCGCGGCCTAGGCCTGCCCGCGCCATGGGGTGGTGTGGGCCCCCTGTGGCCCACCTCCACTCCATCTTCTGGCATCCTGATTCTTCTGGAAAAATAGGATTTTCCGTATATTTTCCCAGATTTTCTGATCTTCGCGAATTTTGCCTCCAAACAACACCTTTTCATCGAATCCTCGACCGCAAAGGTCCATGCTCCAAAAGTCATCAACCATGCAAAAATAGATGAAATAACATAAGTATCACCTCTCAATACAAAATATATCAATGAATAATAGTGAATTAAGACATAGAATAGTGATGCAAAATGGACGTATCAGTGGGCTACAAGATATACACAATTAGTACCACCTATTTGATGTTCATCGAGCTTGCGCTTCCTATTATATGAGGCACTTCTTTCTTTCTTTCTTTTTCTTCCTTTTCTTTTTTCTATATTTTTTCCTCGTTTTCTTTTCTTTTTCACTTGCCCCTTCCTTGTGCCAACAACTATACAAGATAACTATATGAGATAGCGCGCTCACAACTTTTGCTCGGAATTCTACAAGGTATCAAATGTGCATAGCCCAAGCAATCATAGGAGGAACTAGTCTCAATAGGTGTTTGTTGAACGCAAAGATAGTGTAGCTCAGAAAGGCAAGCAAGTGGGGAGAAGACGCGGAATTTTTATACCTTTCGTCGATGATCTTCACCCTTTATTGGTGGTTTCCGCCTTGCTCACAGAATTTGGATGGAGTAGATATCATGAACCATGTTGATGATGATGTAGTGCTCTTTATCCTCTTCAAAATGAGCTAAAGAACACCAAATCTGAGTTCGTATGGAAAAGTTATGCTCAAAACCGTCAAGCAGATTTTTCTGACAACAGGGGGGCGGACAATCCGGGGCGCGCAGGCCGGACTGTCCGGCCGGGGCGGAGATTCAGGTCCGTTTAGGCCAGACACTCCGGCGGGGCAGATATTTTGGTCCGTTTAGGCCAGATAGTCCGGTCGATCCAGAACTTCCAGAACACGAACGGGACGAGTTTTGGCAGAAAAACTCGAACCAAAACCTCAAATTGATGGGGGAAATCAAGGAACTAGGCCATGGGAACGCAAGGGAAGGTAGATCAATAAGTTTAGCAAGTCATCCACAGATCAAAACCTACCAAAATGCACTCAAATCACAGATCGATCCAAAACACGAACTGGGGTTGTTTTTGGTGGAAATTTCAAATTTATGGGGGAAAAGACCAAATCGAGGAGAAATCCGTGGCAACCAAAAGCTGCTGATACCAGATGTTAAGGGGTAACCCCGTGGGTGGCCCGATCTTCACGGATCTCGTGGTCAAATCAATGGGAAAGCAAGGGGAAAGGGAGAAGGTAGCGAAAGCGGACACACACCTCGCAAAGAACACAATGAACACACGCAAAACACACATGATACAAGGCTGATTGCTCTCACCGGTGGCCACCGGTCTGATAGAATCCTTGCAAGAAAAGATCGGTCAACGTGCTCCCTCGATCCCACGCAGAGAGGGAAGAACACCTTGGAGAGGGTCTTGACGTCTTGGCAAAGGGACACCGATGCCAAGGCCTTGTACAACGAGGGAGGCGCGATGCAAACTCCAACAAGGTGGTGACGATAGTCGATCCCCTTTGGTAGAAGGGGATGAGGCAAAACAAGAGATTCCACAAGGGGGTTGTCTTTAATCTATCATTTATGCCTAAGGGATACATGAGGGGGTGGGGCTCTATTTATAGGCCAGCCACAAGGTCAGCGGTAGTTTGAGCATAAAACTAGGGTTTGGTGTGGAATAGAGGGGTACATGCGCCAAGGGCCCAGATGTTGGCTCGCAGGCCCATCACTTAGGCCAGACAGGATTGGTTGTACCGACTCACTGCTGGATCTGCCGACACTCTGGCTGTACATTCCGGCTGGCATCAGGCGGACTCTCCGGGGCAATGACGACAGAGACTCTGGTTCTGGAGCTGGCTTCTCCTGAACCGTCTTCCTGGGTGACTTGGGGACGATCTGGGGGACTTGGCATTGTAGATGTAGTAGCATCCGCGGGATGGGCTGCATCAGGAATGGTATAATCTGCTGAAGAATGGCCAATCTCTTGAATGGGAGGAAATAGTGCCTCTCTTTTATTCAAAATTTTATCCTCCTAGTGAGATTCATAAAGATCGGAATCAAATATACAACTTTTGGCCTCTTGATGGAGAGAGTACTGATGACCCACAAGTATTAAGCACAACAAGTCGCAACAAAGTCATAAAGCACTAATAAAAGATACTAGGCACCATGCCCTAACAATCTGATGCCATTACATGAACGATCTCATCCAATCCCTACCATCCCCATAGCCTACAGCGGGGGATTACTCACTCATAGACGGGGGAAACATGGATGGTCAATGGAGAAGCGATGGTGATGATGATGGCGATGATCTCCTCCAATTCCCCGTCCTGACAGGGTGCCAGAACGGAGTTTCTGGTGTTGTTTCATGGAATCCGATGGTGGCGGCAGAGCGGAAATCCTTCTAGAAAAACGTCAAACCCCTCGAAGTTTTTAGGTCAGAAGGCTCCTTATAGGCGAAGAGGGAGACCGAGGGGGTGCCTAGGGGGCCCACACCACCCCCTGGCACGGCCTAGCCTGGCCCGCGCCAGCAGGTGGTGTGGCCACCCCCTAGCTCTTCTCCGTCTCGTATTCTGGCTCCTGGAGTCTTCGGGTGAAATAGGATTTTTGGCATATTTTCCAGGATTTTTCCTGATAGTTGATTTTTTGCACAAAAAGTAGACACCAAGGCAATTCTGCTGAAAACAGCATCAGTCCATGTTAGTTGCATCCAAATCACACAAGTTTAGAGGAGAAACAATAGCAAAAGTGTTCGGGAAAGTAGATATGTTTTGGACGTATCAACTCCCCCAAGCTTAGCTTATTGCTTGTCCTCAAGCAATTCAGTTGAAAACTGAGTGCGATAAAAGAACTTTCACAAACACATTTGCTTCATATGATGTATATATTCTCAGCATGTGACCAACTACTTAGGCAATTCATAATAAAGAGTATGCTACTGAGTCTACTTACTAGTCAATGCAAGCTATGAATAGATTCCAACTCAAAAATAATAAGTAGCATGGAGCATAAACATAAGCAACATTACAATGCTCATAAAAAGGTATGATAGAGTGGTATCTCGCTTGCCTTTGATTATGAATGTCAAGGCACCTCTGAAGTTCAAGTGATGACTAGAAGTAAAGATATCAAAGATACAAGCATCAAAGTCATAACACAAATAATCAAGTAATGAGACAAGCACAATGAATGACAACTATGCTCTCAAGAAGGTGCTCAAAGAATATGTGGAGACTCAACAAGTAAAGGAAAAAGTTTTGAATAATTTGAAAGGCTTCCAAATGCTGAAAGTATGGTACTCATTGGCTTTGAGCTCTCATTGCCCCTATCATAAGCATCTTTAATGTGGTTAAGGTGAAAGTGAGGTCCAATCTGAGTTATATGCTTGGCAGACTATAAACTGAAAATCCAATGTCCCTTGAGTACGAGGGCCGCTCCTCATGTTACTCAACTTTAGTTACCGGTAAGTTCTTGTCATCGTAAATATGTGTGTATCATTGAGAACCGCCAATGGGGTACCCCTTGCCCGATGATACGGAAGAATCCCCATATCAAAATGACAAGGCAAGCAGACAATGAGTATCTCAGCAATCTTCTTATTTACCATGGGAAAATGGTGCTTTTTCCTCTCTTTCCTCTTTTCATAAATGTCTTTTTTTTATTTTTCTCAATAGCTATCTCTCTCTTTTTTTGTAAGAAGAATGCTTCATAGATATCATTATGGTTACACTGCAGGTTTCCACCATGTCAGCATGGATTAGACCAGCGGACCAGGCGTTTCTCTAACACACATACATAACTCCATGGACTTACAAGCTCCCCTTTTATTTCACACCGACGACATCCACAAACAAAAGAGCATGGTATCAACTGGCTATATATTTACAAGTGTTGAAAGCATTCCCCGTGAGAGCACGGTTCTGCTAATCCCCAGCCTATAACTTTCATGGAGAGTTCACAATGGTTTAGGTTTATTAAGTGCAGGAAATAAAGTGTGCCATCAAGTTCATGAGAGCTTTACTAACTAACTTTCTCATAACAAGCAAACATTTTATTCGGAAGAAAACAAGGCATATTGAATATGCACGGAAGTAGCAAAAGATGCTAATGGGTAGGTATGGTGGACACCTTGGCAATATTTGGTTTAAGGGAGTTGGAAACTTGAGTAAAACTTAGTGTAAGTGAAGGCTAGCAATAGTAAGGGAGCGACAAACGAGAGAGCAATAGCTGTCATAATCATGCTTGCAACAAACAGGACTAATCATGGCATGAAAGTGATTCAAGATCCTCAAGGCAAAATAATTCATCAAGGCTTAACTGATTATCACAGTCATGTGCATGCGTGAGCATGTGCCAAGTCAATTCAAATGAAACATTCAGAGGAGGATACCACGATGTCATAACAATTTATGAATAGAGCAATGCAAGCAAACATTCATAAGACATGCTACAAACTATTAGCGAGCTGGAGCTAATCATAAGAAAGCAAGAACTACTAAGCATCCAAAGAAAACATACACTCTACATGAACGGACTAAGCATGCCCACAATGATGAGTATATGTACAAAAATGAAAACAAATAGAGTTCGTTACTAGCCTCTTACCACGCCTCAAGTTGTCATTAATCGTCATTATTGCTCTTCACTTATGTGGCTTGAATAATAATATGAAACCAATATTCCATTGAGGACCGCTGAACCCTGTAGCAAACTCACAAAAACCAAAGAAGAACGACAAATATTTTTGTTGTTTTTGATTTTTAAAAACAAGAACCAAAGGAAAAACAAGCAAATCAAAATCTTTTTGGGTTTTTCAAATAATTCAAACAAAGCAAAAAGGGAAAAACAAACCAAGGAAAAAAGAAGAAGCAAACCAAAGAGAAACAACATAAATATTTTTGGTCCTTTTGTGTTTTAGAAAGCAAAAACAAAGAAGAACAAAAACTAAAAAGAGAACGAAAACATCAATATACAAAGTACCGACGCAACATGATATGAAGATGAGTGCGGTGTCGGCGTACCTCCCCCCAAGCTTAGGCTTTTGGCCTAAGTGGGTATCAATCCATGTACGAATAGGGGTTCCAAGCAGGCGGATCTTGATAAGAATGGTTGTAGTTGGGCCCATGGGAAGAAGAAGAAGCTCCCCAATCATAAGAAGGCTGCTGATATGAAGACTCTCCCTCATTCAAGGGCTGGACTGAATCATCCGTGACCTCCCTTCTAGTGTCCTGCTCCTGTTGGGAAAGCTCTCCCAAGTACGTGTCAAGCTCCTCCTTAGTGAGGGACCATCCTTCCCTGTTATAAAGTTTAAACAAAATAGGTGCAGGCAAAAGAATGACACGCTCGTACTTGCTCTTTCTCCAACCAGCTTTCAGAGAGGTTATTTCATAAGATAACTCACTCATACTAGCCCACGAGGAAACAATTTTATGCTGTATCATGGAATTAAGATCAAGCCTTTCTATGGGAAACTGTAGGTCTAGATGATGAGGCGCTAGACCATGCAATGCTAGTAAATGAGAAGCAACGAGGCCTCCACAAATTCCACCTTTCTCATGGTTAGCAGCAAGACGGAAAGCTATCAAAGCACCTAAGTTGTAAGACCTATCTCGTTTAAGAGAAGCAGAGATAAATGCTAGATCAAACGAATATAACTTATTGGCAGTTTTCCTAGCAAGAACACACTTGGCAATAAAGTAGGCAAAGTTGCGAATGGAGGGAAGATGAATGTTATGGATTTTTCCACTCTCCTTTGAGAAGCTACTCCCTTGGCAAATTTCTGTGTATAAATTCATGAGTGGTTCAGGTCTCTCCTTAATCTTTCTACATGATCCCCATTGAGGTACCTTAATAGCTGCACAAAAATCATCAAGAGAAAGGTCGACAGCAATATTGTAAATTTTGTAATGGACCATGGGGTTAGGCAAAGAGTGACTAAATTGGAAGTCCTGCACCATAAACATGGTTAGCTTCACAAATTGACAAGGTTCATCTTCCAAAAACTGCTCTAACCCTGCATTAGAAACCAAAGTGTGGAAATCTTGTAGAATTCCTGCAGCTCTCATGAACTCAGAGCATGGATAAATGGAGGGAAAAACTTCCTCCTCCCGATGGACCTTCATGACCTCAGGCACCCAAGCTCATGTTGGTTTAGGTGGTGTTCACTCATCTTCTATTCTGAAATTTAAACACCTATTAAACAAGTGATTGCAAAGTGAATATAATGAAGGATTCTACTCATAGGGACTTGTAAGAGGCCTATACATGCATCAAAACTATATCTCTAAGCATTAAACAAGCTTACAAGGTCTCATAACCAGTCACCTACAGCAGCAAAATACTCCATATATAATCCACTAAACACAAATCTACTTGGACAAGGGGAGGAGTCACATACCAGGGAACAAATGCTCCAAATTTCAGCAAGAAAGATGGGCTGAGCAAGGAGATCGAAAAAATCGAGAGCAAGCACATCAAGAACGCGATTTTGAGCAATTAACTGGAGCTTACTCGGGAGAGAGAAGAAAGTGGCAGGTGAGAGAGCTAGTGGGGGGGGGGGGGGCAGGGGTGGCCCACACCAGGGCATGGCGCCACCCAGGGCTGGCCGCGCCACCATGTGGTGTGCCTACCTGGTGGGCCCCCTGGTACCTCCCAGGTACTCCTCTGCCCCTTTTTTCACGTAAAAATTGAATATGAATTTTCTGAAAAATTTCGAGACACTTTATTTTTGGGCATTTTTAAGAAATAGAAGAATGATTTTTCTGACAGACAGATTTTTTTTTCTTTTGGAAACATGATGCAAGGACAAAACAAAGCTAGAACTACAGAAGTTCTAAGACACTCTAACATGCAATAAATTAACAACAAAAAGAAAGCTAAACGAAAGCAAAAACTAAAATGCAAAGGATAGAAATAAACGGAGATAATCATAATGAAAACATTGTTTTGTTCAATGAGATCCTTTGTTAACAAGGTTGATCAAGTCTTGCTACCAAAACAATTCCATATGAGACAAAACTTTGTATTCCACTAATGATTATGTTACCTCAACCTTGATAGCAATGGTCCCAATCATAATAGTTTCAAATTTTTCTCTTGGTATGGGAAAATATATTTCTCCAACTTGAATGCCTTCAACATGTTCAATTGAATTCAAACCATAAGTCCTTTCAATCTTCTTGGGGAAATAGACAGTATATTCCTTGTCATTAACACTGAAAGTCACCTTTCCTTGATTACAATTAATAACAGCTCTTGTAGTATTAAGAAAAGGTCTCCCAAGAATAATAGACATATTATCATCTTCAGGCATTTCAAGAACAACAAAATCAGTTAATATCAAGCAATTATGAGCCACTTGAACAGGTACATCCTCACATATACCCACAGGAATAGTGGTAGATTTATCAGCCATTTGCAAAGATATATCAGTTGGTATTAATTTTTCAAGTTGAAGCCTCTTATAGAGAGAGAAAGGCATAACACTGACTCCAACTCCCAAATCACGCAAAGCAGTTTCTAACATAACTGTTCTTAATAGAGCAAGGGATAGTTGGAATCCCTAGGTCTCCAAGTTTCTTAGGAACCTTACCATTGAAGGAATAATTAGCAAGCAAAGTAGAAATTTCTTCATTAGGGATCTTCCTTTTATTCGAGACAGTATCCTTCATATACTTTGAGTAAGGAGGCAATTTAATAGCATCAGTCAAAGGAATTTGCAGGAATAAAGGTTTCATCCACTCACAAAACTTATTATAGTGTTCATCTTCCTTCGACTTGTGTTTCTTATCAGGGAAAGGCATAGGTTTTTGGACCCAAGGTTCTCTTTCACTACCATGTTTCTTAGCAATAAAATCTTCTTTGGTGTATTTAGTATTCTTAGTGTGGTTTTTAGGTTCTTCTTCAACTTTTTCTTCATTAGGAACTTCATTTTCTTCATTACCACTTTCAGTTTCAGCGTTAGAGATAGATATACTATTAGGATCTATAGCAGGTTCAGAGGGTTCTACAATAGTTTTATGCTTCTTTTTCCTTTTCTTACGAGTAGAACGACTATTTTCAGTTTGTTGAGAATCCTGCTCAATTCTTTTGGGATGCCCCTCAGGATATAGAGGATCCTGGGTAGCAGCTCCACTTCTAGTTCTAATTTCATAAGCATGTTTTTCTTTAGCAGCATTAACTAGCAAGTCATTTTTCACTTTAACGAGTTGATCTATTTGAGTTTGAACCATTTGAAAGTGTTTAACAATCATTTTAACATCATTAGAGGTTCTTTCCACAATATATTTCAACTCAACAATAGCTCTAGTGTTTTCCATTAGATGATTTTGCACCCTTTTATTAAAATTATCTTGCTTAACAATAAAGATATCGAATTCTTCTAAGCATTGATCAGGAGGTTTAGAGTAAGGGATATCACCTTCATCAAAGTGTTGGAGAGAGTGTACCTCAATAGTGGATGAGTAGGGAATAGGCTTACATAATTCTTCTATAGGAGGTAAATTCTTGACATCTGCAGCTTTAATTCCCTTCTCCTTAAGACATTTCTTAGCTTCCTTCATCACTTCATCATTTAATTCAATAACTCCCCTCTTCTTTGATGTTAGAATAGGCACAGGAATAGTTGGTTCAGGTACAATTACTTCAGGTATAGCTTGTTTAGGAGAAGTCCAATCTTCATAGTTCTTGCTTATTTTAGCCATTAATTCTTCAGCTTCCCTGGGAGTCCTATTCCTGAAAACACAATCAACACAACTATCTAGGTATGTCTTAGATTCTTCAGTTAGTCCATTATAAAATATATCAAGAAGCTCATTCTTAGGTAATGGACTTCCAGCCTGTGCATGAATCAAAGAACAAAACCTTGCCCAAGATTCGGGTAATACCTCTTTTTCTCCCTGTTTAAAATCAAAAAGTTCCTGCAAAATAACATGTCTAGCACTAGGAGGAAAAATTTTCTGCAGGAAAGTACTAATCAAGCACTCAGGGCTATCAATAGATCCAGGAGGTAAATTACTAAACCAAGTTTTAGCTTCTCCTTTCAGTGAAAAGGGAAAATCTTGGCAACAAAGTAAGTACGCATCTTAATATCATCAGAAAACAAGCTACTCATGGTAGAAAGTTCATTCATATGTGCTACCGCACTTTCATTCTTAGTCCCACAAAAAGGTTCTTTCTCGACAATAGCTATGTAAGATAGATCGAGAGAGAAATCATAATCTTTATCTGTAATGTTTATGTGGGAAGCAGCAAACTTAGCAATAGGAGCCAATTTGGGTCTAATAGTACGCCTCTCAAGGAGACTCTTAGCAGCACTCCTATCATGGATGTTTTTACATTCTTTAATAAATTCATTGGTCATCTCAACATAACCATCTTCAATATCATAACTTTCACTAGACTCAGGTGAACTAACAGGTGTAGTAGTGTCTTCATTAGGAGTTTCAGTATTTCCAGCTATAGTTCTAGCAATCGTAGCATCTAGGAAAGGACCTAATGAACCACTCTTATCAAGCACAGTAGAAGCAGCATCATAAGCATCAGAAGTTTCAGATTCAACAGTAGTAGCAGTGTGTGTAGCATGTGTATGTGGTGGTGTAAGTAACTTACTCATAACAGACAGTGAATCAAGAGCAACAGAGGTGTTCAGAACCGTACCTCTTCTTGTAGTGGATGGTAAAATAGGAAACTTGCCATCACGAGATTTACCCATGATGGATGGATAGCAGCAAACAATAGAAAATCCAAGCGAACTTGATAAATCAAGCTATGCTCCCCAGCAACGGCGCTAGAAAATAGTCTCGATGACCCACAAGTATAAGCGGTGTATCGCAGTATTTTCGAGGGAAGTGAAACCCAATTTATTGATTCGACACAAGGGGAGCCAAAGAATATTTATAAGCCTTAACAACTGAGTTGTCAATTCAGCTGCACCTAGAAACAATCTTGCTCATAGCAGTTTATCAGTAGCAACAGTTTTGTAGTAGGAATAGCAAAGTAGGAGAAGTAGTAAAGTAAAGACAGCAGTAACAATAGTAGTAAACAGTGGGATTCGAGTGCGGTAGGCATAGGGATGGATGGACGGGCATTGCATGGACAAGACAATTCACATAGCAATCAGAACACATGGCAATTGCAGATAAATAAGATAAAGCATCCAAGTACTATACAATCCTAGGCATGTGTTCCATATATAGTCATACGTGCTCGCAATGAGAACTTGCACAACATCTTTTGTCCTGCCAGCCCGTTTGCAGTGGGGCCTCAAGGTAACTACTGGCAATTAAGGTGCTCCTTTCAATAAAGCACCGGAGCAAAGCATTAACACTCCGTGAACACATGTGATCCTCACATCAAAGCCATTCCCTCCGGTTATCCCGATTTCTGTCACTTCGGGGCCATTGGTTCCGGACAACATGTGTATACAAATTGTAGATAAGACCATAAACAATACTATCATAATGAATCAATAACATGTTCAGATCTAAAATCATGTCACTCGGGCCCTAGTGATAAGCATTAAGCACAATAAGTCGCAACAAAGTCATAAAGCACTAATAAAAGATACTAGGCACCATGCCCTAACAATCTGATGCCATTACATGAACGATCTCATCCAATCCCTACCATCCCCATAGCCTACAACAGGGGATTACTCACTCATAGATGGGGGAAACATGGATGGTCGATGGAGAAGCGATGGTGATGATGATGGCGATGATCTCCTCCAATTCCCCGTCCCGACAGGGTGCCAGAACGGAGTTTCTGGTGCTGTTTCGTGGAATCTGATGGTGGCGGCGGAGCGGAACTCCTTCTAGAAAAACGTCGAACCCCTCGAAGTTTTTAGGTCAGAAGGCTCCTTATAGGCGAAGAGGGAGACCGAGGGGGTGCCTGGGGGCCCCACACCACCGGGCGCTTTGGCTCGGCTCAAGACACAGGTGGCCTGGCCACCCCCTGGCTCTTCTCCGTCTCGTATTCTGGCTCCTGGAGTCTTCAGGTGAAATATGATTTTTGGCATATTTTCCGGGATTTTTCCTGATAGTTGATTTTCTGCATAAAAAGTAGACACCAAGGCAATTCTGCTGAAAACAGCGTCAGTCCGTGTTAGTTGCATCCAAATCACACAAGTTTAGAGGAGAAACAATAGAAAAAGTGTTAGGGAAAGTAGATACGTTTTGGACGTATCAAGTACAGGTGAAGCTTGGGGGATATTGAAGTTAGTAATGCTCAAATGTCCTATTCATGAGCTCCCCAACAATATTATTATCAATAACTTTTATGCAAGGCTCTCTCTTCATGATAAGGATTTATTGGATGCCTCTTGTGCAGGATCATTCACTCGCATGGAAGAAGAAGCTAAATGGAATTTTCTAGACCATATTCAAGACAATGCTGAAGCATGGGAGAATGATAAAGAAAGAAAGTAGGTATAAATTATGATTATGAATGCATTGAATCTTTTATGGGAACTGATGACTTTCAAAATATAAAAAATGCTTATGGTCTTGTTTCTCAAGCTATTGCAACTTATTTTAAGGCTTTTGCTTCCTATATTAAAGTTCATAAAAAGAAGTGGAATAAGTATCATGAACCCTATAAAGATATTTCTAATTGTGTTCCTACAAGAAATACTGAAGTTTATATTGCTAATCATGTTTTACCTGAACCTTACATTGAGAAAATACCTTTCCCTGTTAAAGTAAAGGAACATTCTATGATAGCTAGTATGGTTAATGAAACTACAAATAAAGCTATTGAACCTGATGAACAAATGGATGATGAACCTATAATAGAAAATGGGAAAGACTTTGTCACTAAGTATGTAGATGGACACACTATCCTCTTTAAAGATACCTCTAATATTGCTTCTCAAGTAGTGTTATGAGAGCTAGTGTCCCTGTGTTTTCTGTTAGGATAAGTGATAATTGCTACAATGGTTCTCGTGATAGTTATATCATTAAATTTATGCATGATACTGATACGTTGCAAATGTATCTATAATTTTTGATGTTCCATGCTTGTTTAGTATCTACTTTACTTTGCTTTGTCAACACTTTGAGGTATTTTTATATGTTTTTTGGAACTAACCTATTAACAAGATGCCACAGTGCCAGTTGCCTGTTTTCTTCTGTTTTTGGTTCCAGAAAATTCAGAAAATGAATATTCTCGGAATTGGATGGGACAAAAGCCAAAGTCAATATTTTACCGGAAGACACATGGAGTCCGAGAGAGAGATTTATAGGGTTGGCGTACCACACCACACCCCTCCAGGGGGCTGGGACAGCCCTAGGCCGCGCCAGGGCATGGTGTGGCCCCCCTGGACGCCCATCGACCTTGCCTCTTCGCCTATAAGAAGCCTCCCGATGCATAAACTCTAGATCCTGGAGCCTCCAGCCACGAAAAGTTCCACAGCGCCGTTGCCACCAAAGGGGAGATTCAGGGGACAGAAAGTCTCTGTTCCGGCATCCTGCCAGGACGGGGAAGTGCCTCCGGAGCCATCTCCATCGATCTCCACCACCATCTCCATCGTCGTTGCCGATTCCCATGATGAGGAGGGAATAGTTCTCTCTCGAGGCTAAGGGTTCTACCGGTAGCTATGTGTTCATCTCTCTCTCTATGCATGATCATATTGTGATCATGAGCTTTGTAATCAAGTAGATCTACCTTGCTACTCAAGTGCTTTAATAGATCTCTGGCTCTCCCCAAGTGTGTGAAAGTGATAGCATGCACACCATGGCGACACTTAGGCTAGAGATTACAAATACTTGTTATGAGTTATATTTGGAGTTGGATGTCTCTATGAAATTGTGGTGTTTGTTGGAACCATCTAGCTCTCAAGGTGACAGTGTGGGGTTATCTAGATGGGGAAATCGAACTTTGAGGTGTGCTGTTATAGCACTACCATGGATTAGAGTGTCCAACCGGAGAGTAGTATCATAAAGAGAAGATATTTATATGAGAGTGTTCACTAGTGAAAGTATGATCCCTAGGCCTTGTTTCTAAACATTGAAACACCCTTTGCAACTAGATCTGTTACATGTTTGCTTGCTTCCATCTTTATTTCAGTTTGCCTTTAGTCTCTTCCACGCCATCAAGCTATTTTCTGGCACCGTTTTCTTATATCCATACCACTTGTATTTCGCTATCTCTTCGCTGAACTAGTGCACCTATACACCTGACAAGTGTATTGGGTGTGTTGGGGACACAAGAGACTTCTTGTATCTTGATTGCAGGGTTGCTTGAGAGGGATACCTTTGACCACTTCCTCCCTGAGTTCGATAAACCTTGGGTGATCCCCTCAATGGAAACTTGCTGCTGTTCTAGAAACCTCTGCACTTGGAGGCCCAACAACTGTCTACAAGAATAGAAGTTCATAGACATCAAGCTATTTTCTGGCGCCGTTGCCGGGGAGGTAAGGTAAAAGGTACTCACATCCTCTGGCTACTAAGCTATCTTCTAGTGCGGTTGCTAGTGTGTGAGTGCTCGAAGTTATTTCCTTTAGATTCTGCAATTATATCTTTTTGTTTCTTCTTTTTACTTTCACTAGTTAGGCTTAATAGAAAACAACAACAAAATTAGAGAGCTTTATAGTATTTATCTTGAGTGAGGACATGAAGTGTTTGAAGAGAAAATTAAAAACCTATGGAACTTTATTTGCATGCTAATAGCAATGTTGTTAGTATGAATTCTTTGGACACCATTATTGCTAATGCTATGGAAAAGTCTAAGCTTGGGGAAGCTAGTTTTTATGAAAATGATCTTTTTAGTTCCCCAGCTTTGGAAGATAGCTATTCTATTGCTTATGATGATACCAAACCTCCAATATATGATGATTACAATGATGAATATAATATTTTCAGTCCACCTACTATTGAGGAGGAAATTAATTATGACTACAATATGCCTCCTATATTTGATGATTATGGTGATGAGAATAATAATGATAGCTATTTTGTTAAATTTGCTCCCACTACAATTAATAAAAATGACTATGCTTATGTGGAGAGTGATAATTATTATATGCATGTGACTCATGATAAGTATGTTTTATGTGATAGTTATATTGTTAATTTTATTCATGATGCTACTGAAAGTTATTATGAGAGAGGGAAACATGGTTTTATGTGTCTCAACAATATTAAGTTTCCCCTCTTTATGTTGAAATTTTTGAAGTTGCACTTGTTTTGCTTTTGTATGCTTGTTGCTTTGTGCTTTCATGACTTGATTATTTACAAGATTCCTATGCATAGGTAGTGGGTTAGACTTAAATGTGTTTTGAATTTTCTTCTTGATGCTCTCTTTTACTTCAATTCATATTTCTTATGTCAGCATCTTCTCAAACTATCATGCCTAACTTAAATGCGTTAAAGAAAAGTACTTATTGGGAGATAACCCAAAAGTTTTAGATGAGTCTTGGAAGTTATTACCTCTGTAATAACCGCTCCTTATCCTTTTATTTGCTTTTTGTGCCAAGAATAACCTCTAATGAGAGAGAAGTAATGCTTGGAAAAGTTGGTGTCCCGAAACAGATTTTTGTGCTTCGCTGTAAAAATTCGTGTAAAATCTCTGTACGTCGGTTTGAGTGTGATTTTTTGTTCTTCTTCCCCAGGTTGTTATCTAACTTCCTTTAGTTCAACACTTTTCGATTTGAGCAATATAAGGTCTTCGAAAAAATTGGTTTTTACCTGCTGGTCTGTTTTGACAGATTTCTGCCATTATTTGCATTTGCTTCTTGTTGATTCCTTTTTGGGTTCTTTTTGGGGAATTGAGCTTTTAAGGGCAGTGCTACAGTAGCTTGAGTTTTAATGGAAGTTTTATTGGTGTTGAAACTGAACCCAAAGATTTATTATCTTTTGAATGCACTAATGTTGCTAATGAAGAATTGTGTGAAGTTTTGTATGAAGGAAATTTTCAAGTGTAGGGGAAGAATGATGTAATGGGATGAAGAATGGACAAAAGCTCAAGCTTGGGGATGCCACCCCGTGTCACCCTAAGAAATATTCAAGAGGTACAAGCGTCAAAGCTTGGGGATGCCCAAGGCATCCCCTTCTTCATCAATAAAAATCTCAGGTTTCTTCCAAACACTTCATTTTTATTTTTTCATGCACAGTTGTGTTGTTCTTAGAGCGTCTTTGTCTTTTAGTTTCTTTTTGGTTTTCGTTTGCTTGGTTTGATTAGTTTGCTTGAATAAATTGGTTAGACCCCCTCATTCATACACTAGTTTTCAAATAAGATTGGTTTGGATTGGAAAAGAGTAGGAAAAGATCATGCTTAAGTGGTAAAAAGAGCTTGTTTTTGACTATGGCCTATACTTTGTCATGTCATGCTTGATATTGTTTTGGCTTTATGCTTAGTGATTTTTTCTGTAAAATGACATGTTACAAATAATTGAGATTGCTTAATGTGCCTTGAAAGAATCATGCGTTGTTTTAGCATATTAAAGCATAGTATTGTGGTATTCTCCTTTAAATGCTTTATTTGGGTTGACTTGGCGCATGCTCACACCATGTTAATACTATACCAAGTCACCATAGCCTCTATGATCATTTATTTTTCGACTTGTAATATCACTTTATGCTTTAATTAATTATGGTTTGTCGCTTTGCATGATTATGGCCATTATTGCTCTCTTAGTTGGTCGCTCCAGTCTTTTGCTAGCCTCCATACCAAGTATGAGTTTCACTCATGCATCCAACTCAAAATAAAACCAAGTTATTCCAAAGAGTCCACCAAACCTACCTATTAGCATTTGCTATTCCAAGTATATTCATGTTTTTATCTACCTTCCGAATTAAACTTGTTATGTGAAAATTAGTGATTAAAGATCTCACAAACTTGATGGCACACTTTACTTTCTTGCACTTAATAATCTTGAACCATTGTGTCGATCTTTGTTGCGTATATGCTTGCGCTTTATAAGTTGAAGTTAGCAGAACCATGTATCATGGGGAACGCTTTCAACATTGCACTTATTATTCCGTTGATATCATGATTCTTTTGCTTATGGATCCCGGTGGTGTGAAATAAAAGGGGAACTTGTAAGATCATGGAGTTTGTATGTGTGTTAGAGAAACGCTTGGGCCGCTAGCTTAAGCCATGCCTAATCATGGTGGAAACTTGCAGCATTACCATAATGAGCATTCTATGAAGCATCCTCAATAAAAACCTATGCAAATAGTAAATAAAAAGATCGCTGAGATGCTTATTGTCTGTTGCCTTGTCATTTTGATATGGGATAGCTCCTGTGTCATGGGGCAAGGGGTACCCCGTTGGCGGTTCTCTATGATACATATGTACTTACAATGACAAGAGCTTACTTGCGACTGAAGTTGAGTAGCATGAGGTTCGGTACTCCTAAGCAAGGGGCATGAGATTTCGACTTATAACTTGTCAAGCATATCCTCTTAGTTGTGTCACTTTAACCTTAATCACTTCAAGATGCTTATGATAGGGGCAATGAGAGATGAAAGCTAATAAGTACCATAATTTTTTGGAAGCTCTTTATGAGACTTGAATCCCTGCTTCCTTCTATGAAGGCCTTTCTTTTACTTTTATGTTGAGTCTCCATCTTCTATCTTTATGCACCTGTTGAGAGAGCATAGTGGCCATTCTTAGTTTAATGTGCATTGTCCCAAGACTTGTTGATTGATGCATAACTTTGATATTGCTTGTCCTTCAACTATTTGTATCTAGTCACCCTTATGAACTTTCAAGGTGTCCTATGCATTTATGTTTGCTACACTATGAGGGACAAGCTGAATACCATTCTCATTATGTTTTCTTTATGTGAAACAAACAAATGTCTTGCAAAGCATTGTTATTCATGAATCTTTTGTTTGTGCCTTTTCATGTTACAACATAGTTGCTATGTCTTATTGTTATAACTTTATCTTTCATGCTATGTTGAAGTACTATGATCCCAGCTATCAATGTTTTACAAATACTTTGATCAAGTTTATGATGGTGCATGTCACCTAAAAACTTATTCTTTCTTTTTATCACTTACCTACTCGAGGACGAGCAGAAGTTAAGCTTGGGGATGTTGATACGTTGCAAACGTATCTATAATTTTTGATGTTCCATGCTTGTTTAGTATCTACTTTTCTTTGCTTTGTCAACACTTTGAGGTATTTTTATATGTTTTTTTGGAACTAACCTATTAACAAGACGCCACAGTGCCAGTTGCCTGTTTCTTCTATTTTTGGTTCTAGAGAAGTCAGAAAATGAATATTATCGGAATTGGACGGGACAAAAGCTAAAGTCAATATTCTACCGAAAGACACATGGAGTCCGAAGGAGATACGAAGGGGGGGCACAGGGCGGCCACACACCCCTTTGCGCGGGTATCCCTAGGCCGCGCCAGGGTATGGTGTGGCCCCCTTGGCCGCCCACCGACCTTGCCTCTTCGCCTATAAGAAGCCTCCCGATGCATAAACCCTAGATCCTAGAGTCTCCAGCCACGAAATGTTCCACAGTGCCATTGCGACCAAAGGGGAGATTAGTGGGGATAGAAAGTCTCTGTTCCGGCACCCTGCCGGGACGGGGAAGTGCCCTCGGAGCCATCTCCATCGATCTCCACCACCATTTCCATCACTGTTGCTGATTCCCATGATGAGGAGGGAGTAGTTCTCTCTCGACGCTAAGGGTTCTACTGGTAGCTATGTGTTCATCTCTCTCTCTATGCATGATCATATTGTGATCATGAGCTTTGTAATCAAGTAGATCTACCTTGCTACTCAAGTGCTTTAATAGATCTCTGGCTCTCCCCACGTGTGTGAAAGTGATAGCGTGCACACCATGGTGGCACTTAGGCTAGATTACAAATACTTGATATGAGTTATATTTGGAGCTGGATGTCTCTATGAAATTGTGGTGTTTGTTGGAACCATCTAGCGCTCAAGGTGACAGAGTGGGGTTATCTAGATGGGGAAATCGAACTTTGAGGTGTGCTGTTATATCCCTACCATGGATTAGAGTGTCCAACCGGAGAGTAGTATCATAAAGAGAAGATATTTATATGAGAGTGTTCACTAGTGAAAGTATGATCCCTAGGCCTTGTTTCTAAACATTGAAACACCATTTGCAACTAGATATGTTACATGTTTGCTTGCTTCCATCTTTATTTCAATTTGCCTTTAGTCTCTTCCACGCCATCAAGCTATTTTCTGGCACTATTGTCTTATATCCATACCACTTGTATTTCACTATCTCTTCGCCGAACTAGTGCACCTATACACCTGACAAGTGTATTGGGGTGTTGGGGACACAAGAGACTTCTTGTATCTTGATTGCTGGGTTGCTTGAGAGGGATACCTTTGACCACTTCCTCCCTGAGTTCGATAAACCTTGGGTGATCCACTTAAGGGAAACTTGCTGCTGTTCTACAAACCTCTGCACTTAGAGGCCCAACAACTGTTTACAAGAATAGAAGTGCATAGACATCAGATACTGAAAGTTATTATGAGAGAGGGAAGACTGTTCTAATGCATCTCAATAATATTAAGTTTCCTCGCTTTATGCTGAATGTCTTTATGTTGCATTTGTTTTGCCTTCCTATGCTAGCAGTCCCTGGTTTCAACAACTTGTTTGTTTACAAAATTCCCTTGCATAGGAAGTGGGTTAGACTTAAGCATGTGTATTTTTGTTTCTTGATTCTCTCTTTTACTTCAATTCATATTCTTATGTGAGCATCATTGAAATTATCATGCCCATCTTAATGGCTATAAAGAAAGAGCTTTTTGGGAGACAACCCAATTTATTTGTGCTTTGAGTTGTTTTTGTTTATTTTAGTCTTGGAAGTTATTACTTCGGTAATAACCTCTCCTTATCCTTTTTGTTTGGTTTTTGTGTCAAGATCAACCTCTATTGAGAGAGAAGTAAGATTTGGGGAAGTTGCTGTCCCGAAATAGATTTTTGTGCTTCACCGTAAAAATTTGTGAGAGATCTCTGTACGTTGGATTGAGATGTAATGTTTTGTGCTTCTGCCTCAGGTTGTTATTTGAGTTTAGTTATTTTTGCACCTTTTGATTTGAGCAACAGAAGATTTTCGAAAAAATTGATCTTTACCTACTGGTCTGTTTTGATAGATTTTTGCCACTCTTGCTTTGCCTCTTAAATCGATTTCCTTTTTGGGTTTTTAGAAGGAGTTGCTACAGTAGCTTATGTTTTGATGGATTTCAGTTGAAATTGGACTTAAAAGGTTTATTACCTCGCTTACACTAATGTTGCTAATGAGAATTGTGTAAAGTTTTGTGTGAAAGAAATTTCCAGGTTATTGGAGAAAATGGTGTAATAAGAAAGTGAAAGGTTTCATAACTCGAGCAACATGTGTATGAAGATGAAGATATTGATGTTTTTCAAGTGGTGACTTTGGAAGAATCTACTAAATAACAAGTTCAGAGACCTGCAGAGTCCGTTTTCGAATAGGTAACAGTTATGGTAAGAAAAGTTCCGTGAAAATTTTGTCCAGTTATATTTTTGGAGTTTTTATCCAACAAGGAAAGCAATGAAGCGAAAGAGGGATGGAAACAGAGCCAGGGTGGCTCACACGACCCCCCTGGCACGGGCCCCCCTGGCCGCGCAAGCAGGTGGTGTGGCCACCCCGGCCTCCATCTCCGACCCGTTTTCTCCCAGTACCTTCCTTTTGTTGTAAAAATTCGTAATATATAATCCCCCGGATCCCCCGAGGTTCATATATCGTCTTCTCGTCGTGTTTTTGTTTCGATCTGTTTCTGCCAGGAACTATTCTTAAAGTTTAGAAGCATAATGGTCTCCACCAAGGATAAGGGAAAGGAGCCTGCGGAGGAGGATCCCCAAGACCCCGGGCAGGAGAAGGGGATCGATGAAGAGGAGGCAAAGAAAAGCCAACATCCGCACACCGGCACTACCATTGCAAGCATTGGAGTGTTGGCAAACCCTGCCAAGATCAGAAGGACTGCACGGATGTCAACTGGAGGGAAGCCTCCGCGTCAATGTTTGGCTCCACGGTCACCTTCTCCACGCACCAAGAATCCCTTCCATACCCTTATCCATGAGCATCAGTTCCAGAATATGCCCAAGGAGAAACTACCCTCCAATTGGGATATGCCTCGTTCTAACCATGCAGGAAAAGAAGACTTCAAGGAGGAAGAGTGGGGAAAGAATCACAAGAGCTAGAATTCGCAACCCGACATGATCATGAGCCGCATTGAGCAAAACTCGGAGTTGATTCATACTCTCACCTTCGAGATTGAGGACTTGAGAAAATTGATCGAAAAGCTCATCGAGGGAACACCACCACCACCGAAGGAGTAATTCGTCATCAGGTTTTGGCATCGCCTTGGTTTGTTCCAAGCTTGGGGGAGTGCCGCGGTATCACATCACTATCTTCTATCTTTTTACCTTTTTAGTAGAGTCATATCATGAATAAAGAAGTTATCATGTAGGATGGTTTGCATTATGGAAGTGTCCCCCCTCTCGTTAGATATCTATGTATCCCTTGGTGTGAGTTGCCGTTATGGAATATTAATGAGAAGTTCTTTCATTTACTATTTTGCATATCTTATATTAGTTTTCAATTCATGTTATATGATTGATCTTGTTGTTAGTATTGGTATCACTTTGGGATCATTGAGTTAATTTAATTGGTTTTGGCAAACCTGGCTCGGTCAGTAGCAACACTATTTTTGAGAATTGAATAAAAAAGATAAAAGTACTCTAAAGAAATATAATTTCGTCATCTTTCTTTCTTGATTTGCTCATAAGTTTAGTATTCTCTAGTTAAGATCTTTTGTGCTTCCAAGGAAGATTTCATGTTTGTTTTTATCACTTGTATGTTTGTTTGTTTCCTTCGTATGCTTGCTACCCAGCCCTACTAGCCAAAAACCTGTATTGAGAGGGAATGCTTCTCATGCATCCAATCCTTAAACCAAAACCTATGCCATTTGTGTCCACCATACCTACCTACTAGCACTATTGCTATTCCAAGTAAATTCATGTTTTTATCTACCTTCCAAATTAAACTTGTTATGTGAAAATTAGTGATTAAAGCTCTCACGAACTTGATGGCACACTTTACTTTCTTGCACTTAATAAACTTGAACCATTGTGCCCATCTATGTTGCGTATATGCTTGCTCTTTGTAAGTTGTGAATTAGCAGAACCATGCTATCATGGGGAACGCTTTCAACATTGCACTTGTACTTTGTACCTAGTTGATATCATGCTCTTTTGTTTATGGATGTCGTCAGTGTGAAATGAAAGGGGAGCTTGTAAGTCCATGGAGTTATGTATGTGTGTTAGAGAAATGCCTGGGCCGCCGGTCTAATCCATGCCTAATCATGGTGGAAACCTACAACGTAACCATAATGAGCAATCTTTGAAGCATTCTTCTTATAAAAAAAGAGATAGATATTTAGAAAAAAAGAGAAAAAAAGAATTGAGAAAAGAGGAAAGAGAGAAAAAAGCACCATTTTCCCATGGTAAATAAGAATATTGCCGAGATGCTCGATGTCTTCTTGCCTTGTCATTTTGATATGGGGATTCTTCCGTATCATCGGGCAAGGGGTACCCCGTTGGCGGTTCTCTATGATACACATGTACTTACTATGACAAGAACTTACCGGTAACTAAACTTGAGTAGCATGAGGAGCGGCCCTCGTATTCAAGGGACATGAGATTTTCAACTTACAACTGTCAAGCGTATCCTCATAATTGATCACTTTAACCTTAATCACCTAAAGATGCCTATGATAGGCGCAATGAGAGCTGAAAGCTAATAAGTATCATAATTTTTGGAAGCTCTTTATGAAACTTGAAATCCCTGCTTCCCTCTTTGAAGGGCCTATCTTTTACTTTTTAGTTGAGTCAGTAAACCTATTCCCTTCTATCTCAGCAAGTATTTTGAGTTGTTGTGTTTCATTCATTCATATGATGATTTATTCACTCATGTTTCTTATGTTCCTTGTTTTGCACATTGCTTTTATCTTAGTGTTTACTACTTTGAAAGCTATCATTGAAAACCCTTTATGTGTGAACTCCTGTAAATTGTCAACTATTCTTTGACCAAGAGCTAAGTTTGCCATTACCAATTATGATTTACTTTGTGTATCTTTATTGTGTTTCCTTTACTTATTGCAAGTTAAGTTATATAATAGTGAGTTGTCTTCTATTATGATTTATGTATTGATGAATGTGATGCTTCTTGTCCGTATTCTTTTATCGACTCTGCACTCCATAAACCCGAGGTCATATTTATTGAGCTTAGTTTTTGCTTGGGGACAAGCGAAGTCTAAGCTTGAGGGGAGTTGATACGTCCATTTTGCATCACTATTTTATATCACAATTTACTATTATTCATTGATATATTTCATATTAAGAGATGATACTTATGTTATTTCATCTGTTTTTGCATGGTTGATGACTTTTGGAGCATGGACCGTTGCAGTCAGGATTTTGATGGAAAAGGTGCTGTTTGGAGGCAACATTTGCGAAGATCAGAAAATTCGGGAAAATACATGGAAAATTCTATTTTCCGTAAGACGAGATTGCTGAGAAGGGAGTGGAGATGGGCCAGGGGCCCACACCACCTGGCTGGCGACCCTAGGCCACGCCAGCAGGTGGTGTGGCCACCCTGGCCCACTCCAGGCTCTCCCCTCTGGCGTATATTATCCCCTCGAAACCCTAATACTTGGGGAGCGACCATAGAAAGATTATGCCACCTCCGCGGGGCGGAAAACTGTATAGAGAGAAAGATCTCTCTGGCAGACAGAATTCTACCGGGGGAATTCCTTCCCGGAGAGGGGAGACCATCGCCATCAACACCACCATCAAGCTGGACTTCATCGGGATCATCATCATCATCATCACCATCATCATCTCGACCAGCACCATGATCACCACTTCATACCGCTGTAACAATTGGGTTGAATCTTGCATAGTTCTTAGGGGAAACTTTCCCGGTGTTGATTACTCCTTGTAGTTGATGCTATTTAGTGAACCATTGAATTATCGTTTATGTTCAGATTGTTATATATCATTATATCATCTCTGATATTGATCCATATAATGTCTTGTGAGTAGTTCTTTTAGTTCTTGAGGACATGGGAGAAGTCATGTTGTTAGTAGTGGAATTGTGTGTAGAAAGATTCAATAGTCTGATATTTAAGTTGTTGTGTATTTCTTCTAGTGGTGTCATGTGAACGTCGACTACCTGACACTTCACCTATATGGGCCTAGGGGAATGCATTGTGTATTTGGCTACTAATTGTAGGGGTTTCCGAAGTGACAGAAACCTGAACCCCCGTTAGGAAACCTTTGCACAAGGGACGTCAGGGTCTTAGAGTTTAAAGCTGAGGTTAGGTTTCTACCTTAATTACTTTCTTGTACTTGCAGATGCTTGCAAGGGGTATAATCACAAGTATGTATTAGTCCTAGGAAGGTCGGTTCATTAGCACAGGTTCACCCACACAACACTTAGCAAACTAAAGTAGATTAATCAGCTATATGAAGCGAAAGCACTTGACGATATTCTCGTGTGTCCTCGAGAACGTTTGGTCATCTTAAGTAATACAACCGGCTTGTCCTTTGATAAAGAAATGATTGGTCCACTTGCTGCATTTATTATTATTGTCTTTTATTTACTCGTACTTTATTTACCTGCATTATCAAAAACCCCTAAAAATCCATTTGCTAAGTATTTACAGAGAATTCCTGCTCCAATCCACTCGTCAACACCTTCTGCTCCTCGTTGGGTTTGACACTCTTACTTATCGAAAATACTGCGATACACCGCCTATACTTGTGGGTCATCACATCCATGGCCAAATAAGGCCTATGACCATCCAGAAACCCTTGTCAGCAATCTTTGAAACAAATAAAAGCCCTTCTAAAGCACTCCTTCTCCATTGTCTTCTCCATGTGCCCTAGGTTACCTTTTATCTGAAACATAATGAAAATGTCAGGTACAGTTAACAAATTCTACAGAATGATCTAAAATACACAACTGGTTGTAATACCTGAACCAAACTGCTGCTGAGCATAGTGGATGCATGCATCCTCCACCTACACCTCTTGTATGGGCACTTCACTGTGAACCTTGCTGGCTCACTCTTAATAACAACATAATCATTATTGGTACAGATGCAATATGTAGTAAGGGCATTACGATAGTCCTGCATCGTTTCAAATATGGTGCCTTCTAAAATGTTAGGATCTTTCCTGTCCCACTCAATTACTAGCAAGTCCTCACCATCGTACTCGGCTAAAACAAGACTATCATTGTTCTCCTTGTTCTCTTCTTCATCAGTGTCATCAAATCTGGCACTGTGGGCCAATTCCTCTATGTATTGATCCTCTAGTGCCTGTTTACTGAATCTATCTACCAATTTAGGAACATCAACTCATCCTCATCATCTAGTGGAGGAGCTCCCTCGGCAAGCTCTACTTTGTCCTCCACATGGGCCGCACGAGCGATTTTGCTTACACTCGCAGTGCGAATAGATGGTACTGTTGTGGACCTACAAGGAGCGAGAGGGCGCACAATATTAGCAGAGACAATAGAGACACATGATGCCCGACCACCTGATGATGCCTGACCACCAGATGATGCTTTAACCCTCTTTCCCGTGTGTTAAACTTTAGGTTGCACATGGAGACGAATTCAACCAAAATGTTCGGCAGCATTCAAAGCGAAAAGCATTACCTGATCAGCTTTGCTAGTTAGTGGGAGCAATCTTTGCTTGCTAATATTGAAATATTGCAATCAACTAAATCGCCATTGCTCTAGGGGAATTTATAATATATTTTATCTTTCAAATCTCTGAGAGTTATGGAGGTTGCAACCACCGATGGGAAGTAAAATCCAGAGAGATACCGTTCACAACCACGAATTACACCAGTATCCAGATTAACCGTCAACCGAAATGCCAGCGCTAGATCAATCATATTCGAAAAGCAAGGCATTTAGCTGAGCACCGGTGATTCGCGCTCAATTACTGCCTATAATAAATCCACAAAGGGAAACAGTACTTACCCAGATGGAATCCATGCGTTAGATCCCTCTGATTCAACCCAATCTTCTCCGCACTCGACGGGAAGGACCGGTACACTCGCCGGCGTCGCATACTGTTCCGCAAAAGGGGTAGATCTAGCGGGGGAGGAAGCAGAGCCAGAGTGGGCTCCGCGGCTAGGGGGAGGGGGCGGCTCGGGGGCTGAGGACGACATAAGGTAGGAGGGGCTCTCAGGTAGGAGGGCACGACGGTGGGGAAGCGGAGCGGAGGTGCGGTGTGGAGCTGTTATAGGCTCGGAGGAAGAATGGTCGGTCCGACATGTCTTCATGTGGCTCCACCCTTAACCACATATGCAAGACCCGTCCCAACGTGGCCCCACCCTTCACCACGTATGCAGGACCCGTCCCAACACGGCCCCACCCGTCAGCATGTAACGGTCAAGGCGACATAACGTAACGCTCAACATAGGACCCGCCACAACACGGTCCCACGTATCAACATGTAACGGTCAAGACTTTGACCTGACGGCATCCCCCCGTCCGAGCGCATGTGAGGGTTTCGGAATAGAGGGAGGGGAAAACTTAGGAAAAACTAAGCGACCAGGGAAAACTGAGTACACCTAACGAACCAGGGGCATGAAAATATAAATCCCTTTATTTTATGTCCTGCGTGTCAAAAAATGGAAATCCATTTAATTAGATTAGTGGATAACAACCATGATGGTGGCACCATGGACCTTGGTGGCACACCGATGGAATGATGGAGATCATACCAAGATGCACAAGATGGAGATCGAATGCGAGAAGTACCATATCATATCATATCACATTATATATGCATGTGATGTTTATCCTTTGATGCATCTTATTTATGCTTATGTCTAGCTTAGAACTTGGTAGTGGCATTATAAGATGATCCCTCCCACTAAATATCAAGATAATAATATGTTCTTCCTTAGTATGCACCGTTAAGAAAGTTCATCGTTTTGAAGCACCACGTGATGATCTGGTGTGATAGACTCTACGTTCGCATAAAACGGGTGTAAGACAGTTTTACACACGCGAGTACTAAGGTTCTTACTTGGCGAGCCTAACATGTACATACATGGCCTCGGAACAAGAACCGAAAGGTAAAGCACGAGTCATATGGATGATATGATGCCCATACGATGCTCACCATTGGAGCCGCACCACCACTCGTGATGATCGGTCGTGGCATAGTGAATTTGGTTCGTGTAATCACTAAAAATGACTAGAGGGATGTTGTTTTTGAGTGGGAGTTCATATAGTAATATGATTAAAGTTGAACTCAATTTGTCATAAACTGAATCGAAGTGAATTTGTATAGTTCATTGTAGTTACTAGAATTCGTTTACTACCTTGTGTTTAGCTATGGTTGAGATAATATATCTATAGGATTCTGGAATTTTTACTTTACGAACTGGTACCGTATTGTTTTATGAGTGTCAATATAAATTTTAAAGTACTATTGCAAACTTTCAGCAAAACCTCACTTACTCCGTGAAATTCAATAAGTAGTATTGAATCAAGAGTAACAAATTCCAACATTAGTATCTAAGTATCATGCTTGCCTCCATGATTCTTGATATTAAAAATTGTTTTAATATCAATGTTATCTAGGAGATGAAAATTGTTTCAGTAACCATCATCTGTAAAAGATATTGTGATATCTAAAACAATGCTTGGTTACAATATGATAGAATATAATTTTAGTAAGATACATGTTCTCATATTGTATGTGATGAGGGTTTAACTCATCAATGCCCATTGTTATGAACTTGGGTTTTGGAGAAGGAGGGAGCGCTGGAGACATCTATCGGCTAGCAAACAAGCACATAGGGGACTCGAAGATTTACCTGTGTTCAGCCTCAGAGGTCCCTACTCCTGCTTGTTTGCTCGTGGAATTATCAAAGGAATCGAAGATTACAATGGTGCGCAGATGCAATTTGGCAAGGATTGTGGAAACTAGGGTTGCGTGTGTCCTCCTCGCTGCCCCCTCCTAGCCTTTATATAGATAGGCTAGGTCTCGAGTAGCAGGTCGAGTCGGTTACAAGTTAGGGTTTTCCCCCTTTGAACTTTCTATCTTGACCTTCTTCTTGGTCTTCAAGCAATCAAGAGTTTGTAGGTTACTCGAATTCTTGATTTGGGCCTTGGCGACACCGTGGGCTTATATGTATTCAGGCCGTATATACCAAGCTCGAGTACCTGTAGGGTATACCCACGCCAAGAGTTCTCGAGTGTCCAGTGGAATCGCAGATTCGACTGGAGACTTTATGAAGCCTTTCGAGTGCATGACTAAGTACATTTTTCGACTGCTCTGTTTATGTCATAGGGATTGTTCATGTGCGTGCCTGATTTTAACCAATGTATCGGTATTAGTTAACTACCTTAGGGTAAAACAATGCCACCTACTCAAATTTGAGTCCCTGGACTCGAATCCGGAAAAGTGCTGGTGTAATTCGACTCTTACAGGAGTCGAATTCCAGTATATGGGTGTGAGCACTTGACATGTCCGTCAAGGCATATTCATCGTACCTGCAGGCATGGATATATTTCTGGTAGTGCGCAGCTTAATGTGTTGCCAGGCCTTATTCAGGTCTTACCTTCACGCTACAAGCGCGGCATCTGAATTTTATCATCGCGGAGATGATTCGGGTAACCCAGGAGACGCGGTCTCTTTGTAGGGGAAAATTATGAGGCGGTGTCGCCATAAACTTCGAGTGTGGATGTTATCAACACACAGTACTTTTGTACAAATAAATCATAGGGTGCGCGACCAGTGCTCCCTATGGGAGTAGCCCCCGAGTGCCTGGTTGAGTCGAAGACTCAGGCAGGGACTAAAGAACTTTTGTGACTGCTGTCGTCTTTATTTGCTTGTTTCAGTCGAATTTGCTTCCGGTGCTCCCTATGGGAGTAACCCATGTCCATAGTCGAACCGAGCTTCGAGTTATTGGGTTTTGCTTTGATTGTTCATGTTCCTATAAAAGAAAAAGAAAAAAACGTAGGGTGCGCGACCAGCGCTCCCTATGGGAGTAGCCCTCGAGTGCTTGGTGGAGTCGAAGACTCGATCAAGGACTAAAGTAATCGATGTCTTCTGCTGCGTAGTTGTTGATGACGTCAGTGCTGACGATTTCATGACCTTAGTTGCCTGCGTGAGCGAGTTTGACGGGACGTGACGAGTGGTGGGTCCCACTGCCTGACTCTGATTTGACTGGGCGCGCGTAATCTTTATATTAACCGCGCCTCCTCGATTTCCGCGCGTAATAGGAGTAGTTGGGGGACGGTTCGCGTTTCAGCTCCTCGACGTGTCAAGCACGATGAACGCCACGAGTCCAGTAAGGTTTTTTCGAGCCGTTGGATTGCATCTTCCAGGGGTTAAGTAGTGACGCTGCAACGGTAATTTTCTCATCTGCTTTCATTCATCCTTTGCCTTCATCGCCATTGCCGCTGCTCCTCTGCTTTCTCTGCGCTCTTTTCCTTCCGCGGTGCTGGACCAGCTCCGCACGTTTCCTAGCTACTTTCTCTGCTCGCATCACCGCCGTGCAATGGGGAAGAAGAAAGGAGGTGCTGCGGCCAATTCCGCGGCTACCGCTGCTATGGTGAAGAAGAAGGGCGGCTCCGCCGCTGCAGGCACCAGCACCGCCGCCGGCGGGAAGAAGAAGGGCACGGGCACCCGCGTCGCGAATGGCGCGTGGCGTCCATCCGTCATCAAGTCCTATGATCTTCGTCTTCTTTGCCAAGACGGAGTGTTGTCCGCCGCAGCCGCCGACGCGCGCGTCCCCGGCGGCGAGGTAACTCCCTCTCCTCCTGCCAGTTTTTGAGTGATGTTCCTAGCGTTCATCATTCGTGGCCTCTCTTTGCCCCTGCATCCTTTCTTCAGGGGCCTTCTTTGTTTTTACGGGCTCCAGCTCCATCAGCTGTCCCCCAATTCCATCCTCCACGTAGCTTGCTACATCACCCTCTGCAAGTGCTGGCTCGGGATCGAGCCGCATTTCGATCTCTTCAAACGCCTCTTCAAATTGAAACGCCAATCGACATTTGGTTCCATACTCTACGATGTAGGTGGCTGCGGAATCCATGTCGATCCATCCGCTACATACTTCGACATCAAGATGATGATGTCCGTCCAAGGGTGGAGGGACAAGTGGTTCTATGTTCGCGACCAGAAGGCCGACGGAGACCACTTCGGACTCGCGCCCTTCGACCCCTCGATGCCATGCAAGAGGAGGCGCTCCTGGAAGAATGTCGTTATGCCTGGCGAGTCCATGTCGTTATGCCCGGCGAGTCCATGGAAGAATGTCGTTATGCTCCTGGAAGATGTGCTGTACGAGCGCGTCTGCGACCTCGAGAGTCACATAGGCAAAGAGGAAGGAGACTGCTCCCTCATTCGCACGTGGCTGCGCCGTCGCGTCCAGCCCCTGCAGGCCAGAGTCCATCCCATGTTTCAGTGGGCTGGCGCTGACGATGTCACTCGCGTGTCTGCCGATGGCATGTCCGCGAGTGAGGTAGATAAAAGGGTTCGACTGGTGACCAAGTACACCGTCAAGGATGTGCTCCCCAGTGAACTGGTCGTTCCTCCGTTTGACGCTTCTAATCCTCCTCCTGAGGTACAGTTGTGCTGCGTAGTAGCTTAGTTTGTTGATTGCTTCTTTACTGTTTGTTTGCTTTGTGCTGAATTGTGGTCTGTATGCAGGATTGGGCGGTGTCACCCTGTATGCCCCCTCTTCCTGAGGGGGTTATCCCTCGCGACGTCTTGGAAGAGGACGAGTCAGAGTCGACCGTCCTATCTGATGTGGAGGAGGAAGCCCCCGAGTTGGGTAGCCCGGATACTCGCAAGTGTTCACGCAGCAAGGATTCCGATGCGTCATCTCCTTCGACTCCGAAAGGTGCGGGCATTGGTGCAGAGTCGCTGATCCCTGCCATTCCTGTGAGCGCCGTGGCGCCATCTTGTCGCAAGAAGATGCGACTGCCAAAGGAGTCCTCGTCAGAGTCGGGGGAACCAACCTTTGACTTTGATAAGTTTTATTGGTAAGTATTCGATTTTGTCCTTTTTGATTCTTCACTGGCTTTTGCCTTGTCCTTGATGTTAGTTTTGTCTTGTAGTCAAGAGGCGTCGTCATCTTATGGCGACGTCCAATTTTTGAAAGAATCAGGAGTCGCAACCTCAAGGGCCAAGAAAGAGGTCGAGCGTGCTCCTTCCCCTCCATTGGTGGCCCACTCTGGGCACAACTCTTCCAGTTCTCCGCATGAAGGGGAGCATAGAATGGTTGCCCGGATGACTGCACACCAATCGACTTTGGAGTCTTTGGAGTTCCATGTAAGTGTAGGATTTCAGCTTTCGAAGTTGCAGTCGATGCTATCTATGGCTTATGCTGATCCTTTGTTGCTTTCTTTTTGCCATAGCTCCTTGTGAAGGAGGCTGCTCACTTGGCGGGGCAAGTTCTTATGATGGGCCGCCAGCATGCGATGCTGGAGACGAGCCATCACGTGGTAGAAAGTAAGTGCCCGTTACTTTTCCCTTTTCTGCGTCATTTTTATGTAGTCGACTGATAGTCAATCCCCTTTTGTTTTGTAGCTGAGCATAATGCCCTTTTGCGTGACGCCGCCACCATGGAGAAGACACTCGCCACGGCTGTGAAGGGCCGCGATGAGGCAATCACGGTGCGTGACGAGCCACAGAGGTGCGAAGAGGATCTGCGTTCCTCCATCGCAGCCAGGGAGAAGTTGTTCGAAGAACAACTTTTCTCGATTGCCAAGGCCCTCTCAGGTACTATGTTTGGATATCATTATCTTGCTCTTGTTCGTTTTTTTGCCATTGACGCTGATGTTTGTGTTCGTGTGTGGGTTTATGAACAGATGCTGGCGATTTGAGCTTCGACCCTCAGGCCCTTCGCCATGACGGCGCCTTGGCGGGTGCGCTTTCAGCAGTCGAGCAAGACCGCTGCTCAAAGATATGCTCTCCAAGGCCAAGGGCGTGCTCAGTCGCCTCTGGGAGGAGTTGATGCCCAAGGCTGAGATGATCGAGAACATGAACGAGCTGGTGAAGTCTCTCACCGGGGGTGTTCCTGCAAGCTTCAAGAACTCGCACCGTGCGGCTGGCACGTCCATGTCACTCGCCATGGTGTAGGCCCACGGAGTCGAGGTTGATCCTGCAGCGGTTTCAAAGGCGATGCCCATTAGCGTGGACGGCCAGCAGGTAGTCTTTGCTCCCTTCACGACTACCTGTGGCAAATATGGGTCACAGCTGATTAACATAGGTGCGAAGTACTCTGAGGAGCTGCAGCGAGCCAAGAAGGCGACAAAGGCTGCGACATCACGGGCTGACGGAAAGTCAGTGGCATCTGATACCGCCAAGGACTCGATGAAGCCCCCGAAGCCGTCTAAGTCGAAGAAGCCAATTGCTCCTCAGTAGCTTTGTAATAGTTGATTAGTTTATGCCTGTTGTCAAGAACATGCCTTTGGCGAGTGTATCTGCTGATACTTTTGCCAATCTTGAATGAACTCAAATATTTTGTCTGTGTGTCGATTTGATCTTCTTATTTACTTCTTGCTTGGCTTGTGGTAGGGTACATCAAGTGATCCTTTGAGGGAACCTCAGGATTCACCGTCCCTTGATGATATTCGGCACCACCGCGCTCCAGGGTGGATGAGCTTTCACTGCTTTCGTAACTGCGTGACCACGTGAAGCAGTTGGAGCGTGATTGCCCGTGCTCCACGGTAACGCGGATGTATGGAAGTCAAAGGCAGAGAAAGCCACCGCCCAAGAGCAGTATCTGCTGGGGGAGATGACGCAACTGGGCCGCCAATTTAAGTGTTAGTTTGCTTACTCTTATCTTTTCCTTGTAGTCACTCGCAATGGTGTGCTGTCCTTATGCTTCTGTTGTTGCTTTGTATAGTTGTCAGCGCGCGCCATCCGTAGGATGAGAAGGATAGGATTGTTATTCGCATGCATGATCTGACCCAAGAGCAACTTCAGGAGATTGGATACTTCTGGGTGGATCACGATCGTGCGATTGCGCTAGCGACTGTAACATCCCAAATTTTACGATTGTAGATGTTACTAGAAGCATGCATCATATCTTTACATCTTGGCATCACACAATAAAAACTACATCAGATACTTTTCCCTAAACCCTATAGTCATATAAAGACAAAAAGGGGTTATACAAAACCTAACTTTCCAAATCCTTGCAAAAGTGTTATTTGATAACCCATCCTAATCTTCTCATTTTTACAAAATTTTAGAGACCGGTCTCACTTAATTTGGAGTCTGTTTGCAAAAGTTATAAGACAAATAGGAAAAACAGAAAATAAAAGTTTAAACCAAAAAAAGAGCCTAGCCTAACTGGGCCAGCCGAGCCAGCCCACTCCTATCTACCACGCGCCAGGCGCAGCACAGCAGCAGCAGCCGCGCGGGCCGGCCCAGCAAGCCCCGCCAGCCGCCAGCCGTTCCCCCCTCCCGCCTCTCACTGACAATGCGGCCCCACCTGTCATCCCCGACCTCACCGTGTTCTTCCCCAACTCCTCTGACCGACGCAATCCTAACGGAATCCGTTGATTTGGAGGCTAATCCGACCCCTTCCGCACGTAAAAACCCTCATATAAGCCTCCCCATCAAGCCCCGGCCCTTTTCCCAAAAAAATCGCAAACCCTAGAGTCGCCTACGCCAAGACCGACGCGCCGCCGGAGCTCCGCCTCAGGAGGTTGCTCCCTCGTCGATATCGAGCTCCTCTCCCTCCTTTTCTTCCAAAATCGGAACCGCCTCTAACACCTGTGTCTCCCCCTGTCTTTTCCCTCTCTAAAGCGCAGTCAATCGACGGCGATTGCACGCCGGAGCTCTGCCGGAGACGGAGGACGTCGACGGAGCGCCACCACAAGTAGAGGAAGGGAGGCCCGACGCCGTCTGTACCAGAGGGACCACGAGGAGGAGGGTCATGTCGTTGTTCGCTTTGCACAGCCGAGAGCTCGCCGGAACGCCGCCGAGCATCGCCACCGACGCGCCGCCACCGTCCGTCATCGTCGTCGTCAAGCCATCGACGCCACGGTGAGTTCCTTCGTTCCTGTCCGCCAGATCTCGATCCGGCGGTGCAGATCGGCCTGTCCCCGCGAAGGGGTATCGCCCAACCGCGTTCCTCCATGTGGCACGCCGTGTCAGCGCTGGCCCTGCTGCCAGCGCCCACGCGCCTGGCTGGACCAATACCGAGCCGCCACTTGTCGCTTGCGTGGCCACCCACCTGTAATTATTTTCTTAATAGGCAGAAATTACTTTAACCTTGTAAAATTCATAATAATTCGATTACTTGGCCAAAAAATGCGTATAATATACCGTTGGATTCGTAAAATTGAGTAGAACACAGATCTACAATAATATTTCTTTTTACTACAGCAATCTTGCAGTAGGATTTAAAGTTTAGATTAGAGTATTTTAATTCTAGAAAATTATCCGTAGATCCGTTTTAGTTGATTCTTGTTGCGTTGGCTTTGTATCTACGAGACCTTCTGTAGAAAATTGTTATAGATTACTTAGAGTTTTCAGATTTGTTTCAAGGTAGATTGGAGTTGTAGATCTAATTATGAGCTTGTTTATTTAGGTTTTAACCCAAAATACTTAAAATTTGTGGGGAATCGATTCTAATGACATCCCCAACTCAACAACAACACCGAATAAAACCCTTGGTCAAATTTGAATCCATCCTTGCATATTACCATGTTGCATGCATGCATATTCACCTTCGTGACATTGTTTTGTGCAAATTGTGATTAGATCTATGTTTGTGTTTCGTTAGATTGCTCGGAGTGCGCTGAGGAGTACTGTTGTGTAGAGTGCTGCTCGGATCAAGGCAAGTTACACCACTTGTTCATGTTTATGTCCTAGTTTTCAATACTGTGCATGTTTTGCTCTTCAAAATAGTAGTATGCATGTGTAGGATTGTTTTGGTAGATCTACTTGAAAATATTTTGCAAGTGCGATGATTTTGTAGTATGCCATGATAGTTCTATACTTAGGATTTTCCTTCCCAGTAGGTTATCCATGTTTTTGCTAAGTACTACTTGCTATGCTATATATATAAAGTACCGTTGGGGGGTTCGAAAGACTCAAAAAATTTCTAAGTATGAGAGCTCTCTCCAGCGAACTTTTCTTCTCAAAACCCCCTTCAAAATAAAACTAAGTTTTCTTCTGGGCGGAATGGTTGTCGGGTCAACGAGTGGATATTTGGTGGAGGACGGCCGCCCGGGAATCAAAGAAGTCTGCCATGTTTTAGAATTCAGAAGCTTCCAGTGCAACCACGATACATATGGGCTCTGTCTTGGCTTAGTACTTAGTGGGAAACCTCACCGGGGTACCAACATTTGGAGGTTCTTGGCACGGTTGGATCCAGCTGGTAGAGGGGATACAAGGGAAGGCTTCGCCATGGTCTTGTCTGAAAAAGGACTTGATCGTGGATTATGGGGAAAGTGCACAACCTCTCGAGAGTATTGCAATCTGATCGATCAGCCGTGTTCACGGAAACAAAACAACATTGAGCATCTAAAGGATGGAGCCTCTGAAAGATCTTCCTCTCTCTTTTCCAAACTTAAAGTTTTATAAACCCCAAGGTGTGAGTAATATCGCCATTGGGTGGGATTTTGGGAACTTGGTGCGTAATATCCAAGTGCTAGGTTGATTGGGCACTTGGTGAGTAATATCCATGTTTTCCATTAGACCCTATACTACTTACCAAAGTTTACAAAGTAGGGTAATCTCTTCCTCTTTTCTTATTTCATTGAGAAAACTGGCTTTATGCAAATGAACCCCAAAGCCTACTCTTATCCTTGCATGTAGAGATAGACTTACTCTTTCCTTGGTGTAATTTGCCAATACATTCAAAGTATTGACCCAACTTGTTGGCTGCACGTCTTATGTGCAGAATCCGAGGACTGAAAGGTGCATAGGGATCGCGGGTCTTCACACAACTAGCCTGAGGCGTTGATGGACTCAAGTTTTACTTAGTTTCCGCTATTTTATTTGAGCTAGCTATAAGCTATGCAAGTTGTAATTATTATACTCTGGATTATTCGTGTAATAATGACTTGTGTTTTACATGATATTCATTGGCTGTGAAGTGCTAGCTATTGATCCAGGGACTAGCATGTTATTCACAGGGACTTAGGATCCTTAACGATCCGAGGTCGCAATGTATGGTATCGAGCACAAAGTTGCAGAGGACGTGACCCCTAGGATTGGAAACCACCTTTACCATTGTGTGTTTTTGCTTTCCATATTCTTCTAAGTTATTTATGCTCTTCTATTAAATCTCTTCCTTATCACTTTGTGCCTAATTTTCCTTCTCCTAACATAAAGATGACGACCTTCTACTACGACACCACCGACGACATCAAGTGCCTGCGCTTTGGGGAATGCCTTCTGGACATCATCAAGACATTGCAGTTGCCCATGCCGTCAATCAAGGGAAGCGAGTTGAGGAAGATGCACAAGGAAGGATGCTGGGCGATTGAAGTCATCCAACCGGGGCGCAGCAAGTCAGAACCCAAGATAGAGGCCATTGTACTCAATGTCACCAGCGACTCCAAGGAGAAAGGACTTAGCATCAGCATGCAGGGGCTCATTGGACTCCTTTGTGGACTCCACTATGAAGAGGTTGAAGGCCACTACATCAAACTCTTTGGAAGACGTGATGAGAAGGGAGTTCCAATCGAGTTAACCCCGGAGGAAAGGAAGACATGCAAGCGTCGAAGGATCCAATATCAAGACTTGGAGTCCCACATCAATGATCTTGAGAAGGGGAGCTGCTTTGAGATCATGAGGAATGACGAACTATGCACCCTAGTCAAGGAGAAGGACGAGAAGATTGAGGAGCTGGAAGAGAAGATCAAGTCCCTAGGAGGGGAGCTCACCGCCTAAGACAAGAAGTTCGCTAATCAAGAGAAGAGGGTGCAGGATAAGAACAAGAGGATTAGGGAACAAAGTCTTATGCTCGCAAAAAACGAGATGGAGTTCAAGAACTTTGCCACCATGTTGAAGGACCTGCGAGCAGCCAAGAGGAGCTTGGAGGATAAGATCACGCCCGTGACTATGGGGTCAAGCTTGATCAAGAAGCTGCAGAAGGAGAAGAAGGAACTTCAAGAGAAGCTCGAAGCTGCTACCCAGGAGCTGCAAGAGGTGAAGGAGCTTCAAGAGAGGCTCGAAGCTGCTACACCGGAGCCGCAGGAGGTGAAGGATCTTCAGGAGAAGCTTGAAGCCACGATGAAAGACATGGAGTTATACAAGTCACTGCTGGAGAAGGAAGGCTTCATTATTGAGGATGAGGAAGTGGATGATGAGTAGAGTAGTTGGACCACCCTTAGTGCTATAGTCAAACGTTGTTCGCGATTGTAATGAGTACCAAAACTATTTTGGTTTAGTTAAACTTGATTGAGTTGTGTTAAACTTTGTGCTATGTGTGCCTTGTTTTTCTCGTGTGTTTTTCTCATGTTTACATAAGGGTAGGATTTATTCCTTAGGTTTTCTATCTATTTCTTAACTTGTTTCCCAAACCCCACAGATGGTGAGACGTGGGAACAACAACAACAACAACAACATCCCCCCAGAGATAGCACAACTTCTGAACTCCCAAAATCAGCTGATCCAACTCCTCACTCAAAACATGCAAAACAACAACAACAACAACCCGCCGCCTCCACCACCTCCACTGCCCCAATAGGATCGCTTGACTTGGTTCTTGAGGTTGAACCCTCCAATTTTCTTAAGTAGTTCTGAGCCAATTGTGGCAGATGACTGGCTTCGCACCACCAACAAGAAGTTAGACACCGTCCAAGTTGTGGGAGCTGACAGGGTGCGCTTTGCCGCGCACCAACTTGAGGGACCAGCTACTGAATGGTGGGATAATTACCAGGTCACCCACCCTGATATTGAAGCTATCACCTGGAACCAGTTTGAGGCGGCCTTTCGTACTCATCACGTAGCCACGGGTGTCATGTCACTAAAGAGACGTGAGTTCCACGACTTGAAACAGCTGCACCGCTCTGTCTCCGAGTATGGGGACCTTTTTAACAAGCTGGCACGCTATGCACCTGATGATGTTTCCACTGATGCCAAGAGATAGGAGGAGTTCCTAAGGGGACTTAATGGTGAGATATCCATTCAGCTTGTGGCTTTGATGTTTGATAACTATCAGGAACTTCTGTACAGGGCAGTTGTGGTTGAAGCAAAGCAAAGGAGTATAGAGAACCGAAAGAGAAAGTCCACCTCACACAAGCACAACTCAGCCCCATATCAGAAGCAACGCACTTCGTCACCACCACCCCATAACCACAATGGCCACAACCACAATGGTCATCGTCATGGAGGACATAACCACAATGGCCATAAACACCGCAATGGAAATGGAAATGGGAAGGATCTGAGTGAAGTGACATGCTTCAAGTGTAACAAGACAGGGCATTATGCAACTACTTGATGAAGAATGGGAATGGTAATGGGAACGGCAACAGACACAACCATGGCAATGGTAATGGAAATGGGAAGAAGCCAAATCCATTCGTCAAAGCCACGGTGAATCATGTCTCCATGGAGGATGCTCGTGAGGCACCTAACTTCGTGATTGGTAAGTTCAAGCTTAACTCCAACCACGCAGTTGTTCTTTTTGATACTGGTGCATCTCATTCATTCATATCAAGGGTATTTGTGGATAGAAGCAAGATACCTACGGAGACTATTAGTACTCCCCTAAGGGTAAGTTCTCCTGGTGGGAAATAGTGGCAAACTCTGGATGCCGTGGGTTAGAACTAAGGATTGGGGCACACATCTTTCCCACCAGCCTAGTCGTTCTAGAGTCACAAGGCTTAGACATAATTTTGGGCATGAACTGGATGACCAAATATGAGGGAGTCATAGATTGTGCCAAAATGACTATCGCACTCACGACTCTGGATAAGAAAAGGATCCACTTTAAGTCAGCTTTCGCACTCAAAGGAAGTATGGTGAACTCTCTTAAGGGGGTTAGCTTGGAGGATGTGCCAATTGTGAAGGAGTATCCAGATGTGTTTCCGGAAGAATTGCCAGGGATGCCTCCTGACAGAGACATCGAGTTTCTCATTGACCTGATGCCTGGTACTGGATCGATAGCAAAGAGACCATACAAGATGGACGTGGATGAGTTGAAGGAACTTAAGAAACAACTTAGAGAGCAGTTGGACAAAGGCTTCATTCAACCAAGTGCGTCATCTTGGGGAGCGCCTGTCTTATTCATGGAGAAGAAGGATAAAATCAAGATACTAGTCGTGGACTACCGGTCATTGAATGAAGTGACAATCAAGAACAAGTACCCTCTACCCAATATCAACGACCTGTTCGATCAATTAAAGGGACCTAGTGTATTCTCTAAGATTGATCTCCGATCAGGTTATTTCTAGCTAAAGATCCGGGAACAGGATGTACCCAAGACAGCCTTCACCACAAGATACGGATTGTATGAGTACACCATGATGTCGTTTGGCTTAACCAATGCCCTAGCATACTTCATGACTATGATGAACAAGGTTTTCATGGAGTACTTGGATAAGTTTATTGTGGTATTCATTGATGACATACTCATATACTCCAAGGACGAGAAGGAACATGAGAGGCATCTGCGCCTAATCATGGAAAAGATAAGGGAACACAAGTTGTATGCCAAGTTTAGCAAGTGTGAGTTCTGGTTGTGACATGGGTACACCCTACAAGTACTCAAGCTTGGTATATACGGTCCAAATACATACAGGCCCACGATGTCGCCAAGGCCCGGAGGGAGGGACTCGAGTAGCCTACGGACTCTTGATTGCTTGAAGGACAAGAAGAAGCTAAAGATAGAAAGTTTGAAGGGGAAAACCCTAACTTGTAACCGACTCGACCTACTACCTAAGACCTAACCTATCTATATAAGAGCTAGGAGGGGGCGGCGAGGAGGACACACGCAGCCCTAGTTTCCACAACCCTCGCCAGATTTCATCTGCGCACCTTTGTAACTTTCGACTCCTTCGATAATTCCACGAGCTGACAAGCAGGAGTAGGGACCTCTACGAGGCCTGAACCTGGGTAAATCCTTTGTCCGCTATGTGCTTGTTTGCTAGCCGATAGATGTCTCCAGCGCTCCCTCCTTCTCCAAAACCCAAGTCCATAACAATGGGCATTGACGAGTTAAACCCTCGTCAATTGGCGCCGTCAGTGGGAACTGAGAGTGCTGATGTTGCGGCTTCTTCGGCCCCATCAAACGCAATCTACAACTCTGCAACAACAGAGATTCGCCAGCTTTTCGGCGCCTTTGACTTCACCGTCCACACGCCGGCTACTCGCCCGACCTTTGAGTCCGTGGGCGACAGAATCAGCCTGGCGATTGGGAGCTTCCGCTTCCAAGTTGGTCAGATGGGCACGCTTCGCATGCCCGATCAGCCGACAGCACCGGCGATTGCCCCAGCATCATGGTTCCCTCCATCGATCGGCACCCTTAGCAAGCTCAATGCTCCAGCGGTGGTCGGGAACCTGATCAGCGACATCAGTCGCGATTCCGATCTAAGCGATATGGCCACTGAAGATGGAATCTACGGTTCCGGATCCGAAAGTTGTGGAAGCAACAGCTTCCCAAATCACTTCATGTGCGTTGTCATCAACGCGGGCGACACCTCCTCCAACCGCGGCAACAATGGTGACACCGGCAGCGGCACCGACCCGCCCAATGCCGCCAACGGCGGCAACGATGGCAATGGAGGAGCAGTCGAACCCCCCAGCATAATCAACGAGCAAACCGACGAACACGTCGTGATCAGGCTCAACGAGCAAGAGTGGGAACGCTGCCGCGAAGCCCTACGAGGTGCACCTCTACCCTTCGGGTCCCCTCAGGAACTACTGATGGGTTACCATTGGCTCCTAAAGAGGAATTCAAACGCCAGAAACAAGCAATCGCGCAACTCGAGGCGCGTAAAAGGCGGCGGACGAGTCAAGCCTTCATCGCACTGGGCTCTCCTCATACGGAGGATCCTCCTCAAGAGGCAACGAGCATCTCGCCAGGAAGAGGCAATCGCGGATGGCTCACCTCACCGAACAAGAACGCATAGACGCCGTTAAAGTCCTCGACTTCAGCTCTATGACAGTCGACACGAGAGGCAACGTGGTTCCCAGGATGCCACAGGCCGCAGTGATAGCGGCCACCATGTACCTTCTCAATAACCAGCCACTGGCTGGAGATCCCCAAATGGCCATGCACCGATCTACGATCGCGGGCCTTGGGCTAATCGAGGCCGCCCTTGACAAAGAACCAGTACCAGACCCAAAAAAGGGCAAAGTGTTAGCAAAACGCTACTCCTCGTCCTCGTCAAGCGATGACAGTCACGACCTGCCTCGGTGCCGCCGTTCACGACGACACGATCGCGACTACGATGCACGCGACGAGCTCGCGCAGCGCAAGATCGACAAGTCAAGGGCACGACGTGCTCGGTCGACTGATTCGGAAGAAGAAGATGGAGAGCTCTGTGGCGCCAGATGCTTCAGCAGATCCATCAGGCAAAAGCGAATGCCTAAAGGGTTCAAACTCCCATCGGAGAACCCGAAATTTGACGGTCTACAGGACCCCAAGATCTGGCTAGAGGATCACATCTCCTCAGTCAAGCCGCGGAGGCGCTTAATCTTGCCATGCAATGCTTGCAGCTACAGCTGCAGGGCACCGCTCGAGCATGGCTCAATAACCTCCCACGCGGATCCATTCGCAGCTGGGATGAGTTGGTCTACAGCTTCATACACAACTTCAAGGGCACGTACAAACGCCCCGCTTCAATAGAAGAACTGAGATGCTGCCAGCAAAAATCTGGCGAATCGCTGCGCTCTTACATCCAAAGATGGTCCATCATCAAGAACTCCGCGGAGAACATCTCGGAAGACCGCGCGATTGATGCATTCAACGGTGGTGTCCGCCACATGGAACTCAGGGAGGAGCTAGGCCGCTCAAAGACCAAGACCATCGACCACCTGATGGAGATCGCGAATCGGGGGGCTGATGGAGAAGATTCATTGAAGAATCGTGTTCACTCTGACGAGGAGGCAGAACTCGAACGAAGACGCGACCGCCGGAGTAAACGTCGTATGTGTGTCTACGACGATCGCGATGACGTCAACATGGTCGCAGCCGGCTACGCCGATAGACGCGACGATCGCAACAGCGGATACCGCAGCGGCGGATACCGCGACTCCGGGAAAACCACGCAAGTATGGCAACGCCGCACTCACGATGAAGCACTCGCGACCTCCATCGAAGACAAACTGTCCGGACCATGCACGGTACACTTCTACATCGACAAGCATGACGGCAAGAGAAAGTCCAGTCACCTCCTCAAGGACTGCCGCGAGTTCCTCAAGCTACAGGAGGGGTTGGTTCAGATGAACCGCAATGCAGTCGAAAGAGGCTACGGAACCTCTCCAGGCGCAGTGGCACATGGCGCACCACCACCACCACCACCTGGGCCACCCCCGAACGGAGCTGCACCGGACCAGCATCATGGAGGCGAACCATACCCACGGACCATGGGTACCATGATGATCCAAAAGGGACGCCCCTCCAATAGGGTGCAGAAGGCCATCACTCGCCAAGTCAATTTGGCCACGCACTCGCCACCATCCACCACTGAGTACCTCAGCGGTAGTGAGTCGTGCATTACCTTCGACAAACGCGACCACCCGCCTCAAGTACCTCGCCCAGGTCATTGCCCCCTCGTACTCGAGGCGCAAATTGGAGGCTTCGACATGAGTCGCGTCTTCATGGATGGCGGAAGCGGTATCAACCTCATATTCGCGAGTACCTTGTGAGCAATGAGGATCCCTCTAACCTGCTTGGAGGCATCGGACACAATGTTCCACGGCATCGTCCCAGGAAAAGGCGTATACCCCCTGGGCAAAATCAACCTCGACGTCATATTCGGCACGCCGAAGAACTTCCGGCGCGAGCGCATCGACATTGAAGTTGTCGACTGGCCCTCACAATACCACTGTATCCTCGGGCGCGTCGCGTTCGCTAGGTTCATGGCAGTACCCCACTATGCCTACCTGTAGATGAAAATGCCAGGTCCCAACGCCGTCATCACGATCAATGGAAGTTTCGAGCGATCTGACAGCCATTGTGGAATTCAACAGAATCTCCGGTCCTTCGCCCGAGTAGGCCAAGCTCACCGACCTCTCCTTTGACTCATCTCAGCACACAAAGAAGGTCCAGGTCCATCCATCGATCCCGCTAAAACGGCCCTCGCCAACAACTTGAGTCCCGCGTAGGAACTCAAGGCTCGTCAATTCCTCCGTGAGCACCGCGAAATTTTCGCCGGTGTCTCATGGACATGCCAGAGTTCGAATTCGCCGAGCACGCACTCAACGTCAACCCCGACGCAAGGCCAGTCAAGCGAACAATCAGGCGACTATCTGAGCCACGGGCACAGGCAGTCGGAATGGAGATCAACAGACTCCTCGAGGCCAAATTCATACGCGAGATAAAGGAAAGCACTTGGCTCGCCAATACGGTGTTGGTGCCAAAAAAGGACACGGATATCCTGCGGATGTGCGTGGACTTCACTTCTATAAACAAGCACTGCCCAAAAGATCACTTCCCGCTACCACGGATCGATCAAATCATCGACTCCACTGCTGGATGCGAGCGCCTCTGCTTCCTCGACGCCTACTCAGGCTATAACCAAATTCGAATGAAGGAGGAAGACCAGGAGAAGACCGCGTTAACGCCCTTCGTGTTCACATAACACAATGCCCTTCGGGCTAAAAAATGCAGGAGCCACGTACCAGCGGTGCATGCAGGCCTACCTCAAGGAATAACTTGGTCGCAACATCCAAGTCTATGTCGACGACATAGTAATCAAGACCAAGGAAGAAGCCTCTTTAATCGACGACTTGCGCGAAACCTTCGCCAACCTTGATCGCTACCGAATAAATCTCAATCCGGACAAATGCGCCTTCGGCGTACCCTCTAGGCAACTGCTTGGGTATCTCATCTCCGCGAGAGGGATTGAGGCAAACCCGAAAAAGATAAAGGTCATACTGGCCATGGAGAAGCCAAAGAACATAAGAGGCGTTCAGCAACTAGCCGGGCGAATCACGACCCTCATTCGATTTATCAGTCGAATGGGAGAAAAGGCGCTGCCCTTCTATCAGCTCCTCCGCAAAGCTGACAAATTCGAGTGGACCAACGAAGCTCAAGAAGCATTCGAGGACCTCAAGCGCCTACTATCCACCTCGCCAGTATTGGTAACTCCACGAGAAAGGGAACCACTGCTGCTGTACATCTCCGCCACCAACCAATTGGTTAGCACAGTGCTCGTCGTCGAATGGGCCGAGGAAAGCAAGGTCCATGGCGTACAACGCCCGGTATACTACCTCAGCGAGGTCCTCACGCCAATAAAACAGCGGTACCCGCACTACCAGAAGCTGGCGTATGGCGTCTTTATGATCGCGCGGCGACTGCGCCATTACTTCCAGGAACACCCAATCGTGGTATTCAACGACGCCCCATTGGGACATATCCTTAATAACCCTGACGCCACAGGACAAGTCGCGCTTTGGGGAATCGAACTGTCTCCACGAGACATCACATACGAAAAGCGCGGCGCAATCAAGTCGCAAGTTCTCCCTGACTTCCTCGTACACTGGATGGAAAACCAACTCCCTGACAAGCCAGACATGTCCTACCTCTGGACAATGCACTTTGATGGGTCCAAGAGGAAAGATGGAGCAAGAGCAGGTGTCATACTGACATTGCCTCAAGGGGACAAGCTGAAGTACGTCCTGCGAATGCAGTTCACTGCCTCAAACAACGAGGCTGAATACGAGGCCCTGTTACATGGGATGAGAATGGCAAAAGCCTGCGGCGCAAAGAAGCTAATCATATATGGCGACTCCAAGCTGGTCGTCCACCAAACAATGCACGAGTGCGACGCACTAAACGACAACATGATCGCATACCGCGACCTCTACGACACACTTGAAGGAGACTTTGATGGTTGCGAGTTGCGACACATAGGTCGCGAAAGCAATGAGGAGGCAGACGCACTCGCCAACATAGGCTCCACCTGCGCACCCATACCACCTGGGGTATTTCTCGAACACATATGCGAACGCTCCATCAAGACAAAGGCCACAGAGAAGAAAACAAGCGCAACAACGGACTCGGGGGCTACGCCACCCAATGAGCCAATGACAATCTTTGATTCGGAGCTCGACACAGGACTCGAGGGACCAATGAGCGTCATGATGATCGAACAATCCTGGACGTAGCCATACATTACGTACCTCCTCAGTAAGCGCCTACCGGATGACCCAACAGACGCACGGCACATCGCGCGACGCTCCAAGGCATTCGCCGTTATCAACGGCGAACTGTATAAACACAGCATCACAGGCGTGTTACAGCGATGCGTCTCCCTAGCCGATGGAAAAGCAGTACTCCTCAACATCCATGAAGGGACATGCGGGCACCACGCCGGCAGTCGCGCCCTCGTTGCCAAAGCTCTACGAGCTGGATTTTACGGGCCCACGGCCATGCGCGACGCCAAAGACATAGTCCAAAAGTGCAATGCTTGCCAGCGATTCGCGGACAAGCCACATGCACTAGGCGCAGAACTACGGCCTATTCCATTGGCCTGGCCCTTTGCCCAGTGGGGACTCGACATGGTTGGCAAACTTTCAAGGTCCTCGCAAGGAGGCTACGTCTACCTCTTGGTCGCAGTCGACAAATTCACCAAGTGGATTGAGGCCATGCCGGTGACCAAGCAATCAGGGCACAGCGCAGTCAAGTTCTTCGAGTCCATCGTCTACCGCTTCGGCGTGCCACCCAGCATCATCACCGACAACGGAACGAACTTTACATCCAAGGAGTTCCAAGATTTCTGCGAGAACCTGGGGATAAACATCAGCTACGCCTCAGTAGCACACCCATAGACCAACGGTCAGGTGGAAAAGGCAAACGGGCTTGTCTGCAGCGGCATCAAAAAGCGACTCCTCCGGCCACTCAAACAAGCCGCGGGCTGCTGGTCAAACGAACTGCAATCCGTACTCTGGAGCCTGCGTACAACTCCAAATAGCGCCACCGGCTACACACCATTCTTTATGGTACATGGAGCAGAGGCAGTATTACCGCCGAGGTGCAGAGCGCCACGCGTAGTCGCCACAATGAGAAGGAGTCATCCCTCGATCAAGACTCACGACCTCCTTGACGAAGCAAGAGAAATCGCCGCAGAAAGATCTACGATCTACCAGCAGAACCTATGCAACTACCATAGCAGAAGGCTTCGCCCAAGATCCTTCATCGAAGGTGACCTGGTCCTGCGACTGAAGCAGCAGGGGCATCTCAAGCTCGAGTCCCCCTGGGAAGGACCGTACGTGATTACAGAAGTAATCCCAGGTGGCGCCTATCGCCTTCAAGATTTAGAGACAGGAGTCGCATACTCCAACACTTGGAACGTCGCACAACTGCGACGCTTCTACCCTTAGTCGTTTCTTATTTACTTTTGCATCGCAAATAAGGCTATTCAGCCAAGGCTACTTAGCCGCACATTGTACTACGTACTGTTCTCCGAATAAATAAAAGCTAAGTGCCCCAAAACTCCGTGTTCTCTTTTCTTTTGTCAACTTCCATACTCGAGGGCTACGCCACCCTATACACATATGTTCTTTGAACAATAACGCGACATCCTGAGTAGTTGGCACATCAATCGAACCCCTTAACACAAACACAACCCAGCTGCCACGCACCTGACAGGTTGACAAGGGAAAGATACAAAGATGGCCAGGCTAACGAAAAGGACTCGCATAATTGCAACGCATCTCACGCTTATAAAGCTATTTGTATACATTCAACAATAAATTATCTACAAATATATATGAGCTTTACAACACCAGTACACTTATATGCAGGATACATATTTGGCTACCCTTGCAACGGGAGAACATTAGTCTGTTCCTCGAAGAAGTCGACGATCTCCTCGGCTGGACGATCCACCGCCAGATAGTGCGGCACCATGTTCCAGGAAGATCCTGCTGGTGGCACCGGTGGCCCAGATGCAATGGCGGCGACATCCACATCAGGCCTGTGCAAACGCACCATGGAGAGGGCAGCCTTGGCACCAGCCACCAGCTGCTGCCTCACGCACTCACGAACCGCGGACATATCTTGAAATTTCGTAAGAAGGGCCAGCAGGCTTGATGGAGTATCATCTAGCGGGAACATCGCCCGGTAGATGTTCTTCAAACACGACTGCGACTTCTTCAGAAAGAGCAGCACTCGCGAGGCGCGATCCTGCAGGGTCGCTAACGATCGCCGCGATCATGATCTACCCAGAAGTATCCACTCTCCTGAAGTTGCTCTTGGGTGAGATCATGAAGGCGGATGGCAATCCTATCCCTCTCCTCCTGCGGACGGCGTGCGCTAACAACTACACGAAGCAGCATCAACAGCATGAGTACAACGTACCATTGCGATTAACTACAAAGGAAAAGACGAGGATGAGCAAACTAACACTTAAACTGGTCGCCCACAAGGCCACACCTCGCCAGCGAGATATTGCTCGCGGGCGGCGGCTTTTTCAGCCTTTGACTTCCACACGTCCGCGCTACCACGGATCAAGGGCAACTCACGCTCCAGTTGTTTAACGCGATCACGAAGTCGCGAAAGCAAGGAAAGCTCCTCTACCCTGGAGCAGGGTGGTGCCATTGTACCCTCAAGAGATAACGAGTCCGGGGTTCCCCCCATAGGGCCACTTGATGTACCCTACCAAAAATCAAGCCAGAGGCAAAATAAGGCGACCTACTCAAAAGTCAAAAGTAACAGGTGCATTCAGGATCAATAAAATATCTACAAACACATTCGCCAACAGGCATGTTCTCCAATCAAAAGAGCAAGTTCATCAACTATTACAAGGAACTAACTACGGAGCAGCTGGCTTCTTCGACTTCGATGACCTCGGGGGCTTCATCAAGTCCGTGGCAGTATCAGATGCCACTGACTTTCCGCCGGCCCCTGAAGCCGAAGTTTTCGCCGCCTTCTTCATGCGATTGAGCTCCTCCGAATACTTGGCAACAGTGTTTATCAAGGAATGGCCATATTTGGCACAGGCAGTCGCAAAGGGAGCGAATACTACCTGCTGACCATCCGCCAATGTGCATCGCCGTCTTCGACACCGCAGAGGGATCCACTTCGACTCCCTGGGTTTGCACCATGGCAAGCGACATGGTAGCGCCAGCTGCGCGGAGGGAATTCTTGTACGTGGCAGGCACACCCCCAGCGAGCGACGCCACCAGCTCGTCCACATTGTCGACCAGCTCCGCCTTCGGCATCAGCTCCTCCCGGAGGCGACTCAGGGTGGCCTTGGCTTTGGACAACGTATTTCGGACAGCGGCGCTACAATCTTTGACCGTAGATACCGCGCCCGCCAGAGCGTCATCGCGACCAAGGGCTTGTGGATCAAAACTCAAGCCGCCAGCATCTACACCAAAATACACACACGGATCAAACTTCTAATGCCACCGGCACTACAGAGGAAGAGAAGAACATCAATAAAATATCTACCAAGTAAAGGTACCTGAGAGGGCCTTGGCGACTGAGAATAGTTGCTCTTCGAACAACTTCTCCCTGGCTGCAAAGGAGGCACGCAGATCCTCTTCGCGCTTCTGGGCTTCATCACGAGCCGCGATTGCCTTGTCGTGCCCCTTCACAGCTGCGGCCAGCGTCTTCTCCAACGTGGCGGCATCACGTAGTAAAGCATTATGCTCGGCTACAGGGTAGACAAAAATTTGGCTGTCAGTCGATTATACCAAAATACAGAGAAGACGAAAAGAATAAGTATAGAACACTCACTCTCAACCACGTGGTGGCGCGTCTCCGGCATCGCATGCTGGCGACCTATCGCCATCACCTGCTCCGCCACCTGCGCGGCTTCCTTTACAAGGAGCTGTCGCACAAAACAAGGAGTCAGCAGAGGGCAACATAAGGGTGTTGACTGACAAATTATAAAGGAAAGAAAGATATACTTACATGGTCCTCCGGCGACTCCGAAGAAGATTGTTGAATCATCATCCGAGCAACTACTCGATGCTCCCCTACGTGAGGAGAGCTCGAAGAATTGTGCCCAGAGTGGGCCGCCGCCAGAGGAGAAGGAGCGCGCTCGACCTCTGTCTTGGCTTTTGAGGTCGCGACTCCTGATTCCTTAAAAAATTCGACGTCGCCAGAAGATGACGACGCCTCTTGACTGCAAGACAAAATCCGCACTCAGAAAAGGCAAACTCCAAGGCAAAGCCAACAAGAAGAAAACAAGAGAAGAATGAATGCACTAGCAAACCTACCAGTCAAATCTGTCAAGATCAAATGTGGCCTCCGTCGACTCCGATGAAGACTCCTTGGGCAATCGCATCTTCTTACGAGAAGACAGTGCCACAGCCTTCACAGGAACGGCGAGAATTAGCGACTCCGCGCCAACAGCCGTGCCTCCTAGAGTTGAAGGAGTCGACGCGTCGGAATCCCCGCTACGCGAACGCTTGCGAGTATCCGGACTTTCAGACTCGGGGGCTTCCTCTTCCACATCGGAAGGGACAGTCGACTCAGACTCGTCCTCTTCCAAAGCTTCACGAGGAATAATCCCCTCAGGAAGGGGAGGCATGCAAGGCGACACCGCCCACTCCTGCATACAAAAAGTAAAACAGATAAGCAACAGAAGACGCAATCGAGAAAATAAGCTACTACGTAGCACAACCATACCTCAGGAGGAGGATTCGAAGCATCGAAAGGAGGAACGACTGGCTCGTTCGGAAGCACATCCTTGAGGGTATACTTCGTGACCAGTCGCACCCTCTTATCTACCTCACTCGCGGACATGCCATCAGCAGACACGCGAGTGGGATCATCAGCGCCACCCCATTGGAACATGGGATGGACCCTGGCCTGGAGAGGCTGGACGCGACGACGCAGCCAAGTCCTGACAAGGGCGCAGCCTCCCTCTTCTGCGCCTATGCGACTCTCGAGGTCGCAGACGCGCTGATATAACACGTCTGTTTCCGCGAGTTCGGAAGGCATGATCATGTTCTTCCAAGAACGCATCTTCTTGCAGGGAGTCGTGGGATCGAAGGGCGCGAGTCCAAAGTGCTCGTCCTTGGCCTTCTGGTCACGCACATAGAACCATTTGTCCCTCCATCCCTGGACGGACTTGGTGAGCTTGATGTCAAAGTAGGTGGCGGATGGGTCGACATAGATTCCGCAACCACCTACGTCATAAACTAAAGAGCCAGATGCGGACTGACGCTTCAATTTAAAGATGCGTTTGAAAAGACCAAAGTGTTGCTCGATTCCGAGCCAGCACTGGCAGAGAGTGATGAAACAAGTGATGTGGAGGAGAGAATTTGGGGATAGCTGATGGAGCTGGAGCCCATAGAAACAAAGAAGACCCTGAAGAAAGGGGTGAAGAGGCAAGGAAAGACCGTGAATGATGAATGCAAGAAACATCACTCGATAACCAGCGGGAGGCACAAGAATGGTCTCACCGCTGGGGACGCGCGAGTCGGTGACTGCTGTAGAGATCACTCCCTCTTGGCAAAGAAGACGGAGATCTGACGCCTTGATAATAGAGGGGCGCCATGCGCCATTGGTCACACGGGTGCCCGCGACCTTCTTCTTCGCGGCGGCGGCGGCACTGGTGACCGCAGCAGCGGAGCCGCCCTTCTTCTTCGCTGCAGCGTGGGTGGCCGCGGAATCAGCGGCAACGCCTCCCTTCTTCTTCCCCATTGCGCGGCGGTGATGAGAATGAAGGAAATAGCTTGGGAACAAACGGAGCTGGTCCAGCGTCGTGGGGAAGATGAGCGCAGAGGAAAGCAAAAAAGCAAACGGCAATGGCGATGGCAGCAAGGAAGAAAGAGCATAGATGGGAAATTACCGGCGCAGCATCGCTACTTAACCCCTGGAAGATGCAATCCAACGGCTGACAAAAACCCTATTGGACGCGTGGCACGCATCGCGTAGGACACGTGGCGAAGAGGAAGCGCGAACCGTCCCCCCACTTCTACCATTACGTGCGGAAATCGAGGAGGCACAGTTAAAAATAAGATTACGCACGCCCAGTCAAATCAAAGTCAGAAAGTAGGACCCACCGCTCGTCACGTCCCGTCAAAACCGCTCACGCGGGCAACTAAGGTCATATAAGGCGTCGACCGACGTCACCAAGGCTATGCAGTGGAAAACTTCGACTATTTTTAGTCCTTGCTGGAGTCTTCGACTCCACCAAGCACTCGGGGGCTACTCCCATAGGGAGCGCTGGCCGCGCACCCTATGATTATTTGTGCAAGAAAAACTGTGTGTTGATAACATCCACACTCGAAACTCATGGCGACACCGCCTCATAATTTTTCCCTACAAAGAGACTGCGTCTCCTGGGTTACCCGAATCGTCTCCGCAATGATAAAATTTGGATGTCGCGCCTACGGCGTGAAGGTAAGACCTGAATAAGGCCTGGCAACGCATTTAACTGCGCACTGCCAGAAACATATCCGTGCCTACAGGCACGATGAACATGCCTTGACGGACGCGTCAAGTGCTCACACCCATATAACTGGAATTCGACTCCTGTAAGACCTCCGCGGCCTGAGTCGAATTACACTAGCACTTTTTCGGATTCGAGTCCGGGGACTCGAATTTGAGTAGATTGCGTTGTTTCACCCTAAGGTGGTTAACTGATACCGATACTTCGGTTATATCAGGCACATATATCAACAATCCCTATGACGCAAATAAAAGCAATCGAAATGTACTCATTTAGGCACTCGAAGGCTTCAAAAGTCCCCAGTCGATCTGCGATTCCACTGGGCACTCGGGGGCTACTGACATGGGTACACCCTACAGGTACTCGATCTTGGTATATACGGTCCAAATACATACAGGCCCACGGTGTCGCCAAGGCCCGGAGGGAGGGACTCGAGTAGCCTATGGACTCTCGATTGCTTGAAGAACAAGAAGAAGCTAAAGATAGAAAGTTTGAAGGGGAAAACCCTAACTTGTAACCGACTTGACCTGCTACCTGAGACCTAGCCTATCTATATAAGGGCTAGGAGGGGGCGGCGAGGAGGACACACGTAGCCCTAGTTTCCACAACCCTCGCCAGATTTCATCTGCGCACCATTGTAACTTTCGACTCCTTCGATAATTCCACGAGCAGACAAGCAGGAGTAGGGACCTCTACGAGGCCTGAACCTGGGTAAATCCTTTGTCCCCTGTGTGCTTGTTTGCTAGCCGATAGATGTCTCCAGCACTCCCTCCTTCTCCAAAACCCAAGTCCATAACGATGGGCATTGACGAGTTAAACCCTCGTCAGGTTGAAAGAAGTGGGATTCCTTGGTCATATTGTGTCAGCTAAAGGAGTTGCCGTGGACCCAAGTAAGGTAGCTTCTGTGACAAAATTGGAGTCCCCTAAGAATGTGGGTGATATCAGGAGTTTCCTGGGCCTTGCGGGATATTACCGAAGGTTCATTGAAAACTTTTCCAAGATAGCAAAGCCTATGAAAGAATTGTTGAAGAAAGAAAAGAAGTTCCAATGGACCGAGGCATGTGAAGCAAGTTTTCAAGAATTAAAGAAGCGCCTAGTAACAGCACCAGTTTTGTGTCTCCCTGACATCCAAAAGGATTTCCAAGTCTATTGTGACGCTTCTCGACAAGGACTTGGTATTGCACTGATGCAAGATGGAAAAGCAGTGTCTTACGCCTGTCGGCAACTTAAGAACCATGAGAATAACTACCCCACTCACGATTTGGAACTAGCATCAGTTGTGCATGCGCTCAAGGTATGGAGACATTACCTCATGGGCAAACATTGTGATGTGTTCACGGATCACAAAAGCCTTAAATACATCTTCACTCAAAAGGAATTAAATATGACGCAAAGGAGATGGCTTGAGCTCATCAAGGACTATGACTTGGACCTGCAGTACCATCCTGGAAAGGCCAATGTTGTGGCTGACGCCCTAAGCAGGAAGGTCTATGTAAATGGACTTACCGTGGGAGAACTTCCAAAGGATTTGTTTGAACAGTTCAAGGACCTCAGGTTGGAGATAGTTCCTAAGGGGTACTTGGCGACTATGGAGATGAACAAGGGAGACTTTGGTATGAGAAGCTTTTGTGCGTTCCCGATGACCCTGATATCAGGAAGTTAATTCTTCAGGAAGCTCATGATTCCCGTACTCAATTCATCCTGGTAATACGAAGATGTACATGGATGTGAAGGATAGATTCTGGTGGAATAACCTGAAATACATCTCCTTGTGTGAAGTGTGCAACAGAGTCAAAGCCGAACATCAAAAACCAGCAGGGCTGCTACAGCCATTACCTGTGCCCGATTGGAAGTGGGACAAGGTAGGCATGGATTTTATCACAGGACTACCCCGGACTCGTTCTGGGTATGACTAAATCTGGGTAGTGGTCGATCACTTCACAAAGGTGGCCCACTTTATTCTCGTAAAGACCACCCATACAAGTGCTAAACTTGCTAAGATTTATATGTCAAGGATCGTAAGTCTTCATGGTGTACCCAAGGGGATTGTCTCTGATAGAGGTACCCAATTCACCTTGAAGTTTTGGCGACAGCTACACGAGTCTCTAGGGACACGACTGGAGTTTAGTACTGCTTTCCACCCGCAAACAGATGGACAAACGGAAAGAGTTAATCAGATCTTGGAGGACATGTTAAGAGCCTGTGCGCTAGACTATGTGTCTAGTTGGGATGATAACTTGCCATATGCGGAATTCTCATACAATAACAGTTACCAAACTAGTATCAAGATGACTCCATTTGATGTTCTATATGGCAGAAAGTGTAGAACCCCGCTGCTATGGAGTGGAGTTGGAGAACATAGTTTGTTTGGACCTGAACTGATCAAGGATGCCGAAGAAAAAGTAAGACAGATTCAAGACAGGTTAAAAGTAGCCCAATCCAGGCAAAAGAGTTATGCTGATTCCAAGCACAGGGATCTGACTTATGAAGTGGGAGACCGTGCATATCTCCGAGTCTCACCACTACGAGGAGTTAAGAGATTTGGAATCAAGGATAAGTTAGCACCCCAATTCATAGGTCCCTACAAGATCTTGGGCCGTAGAGGGGAGGTTGCGTATTAGTTGGAATTGCCCGAAGTGTTAACTGTTCATGATGTTTTCCATGTGTCGCAACTAAAGAAGTGGCACCCAGAAATGGCTGAAACACCACTAAAGGATACGGTTCTGTTGGACGAAGTTCAACTGGAAAACGATCTCACCCATGAAGAAAAATCTACCAGGATTTTGGAAACAGCTGAGAGAATTACTCGTACCAAGACTATTAGGTTTTGCAAAGTTCAATGGAATCACCACTCCGAGGAAGAGGCCACGTGGGAACGTGAAGAAGACCTGAAGAAAGAACACCCACACCTATTTTCTAACCAACCTGAATCTCGGGGACGAGATTCTTCTTTAAGGGGGGTAGGTTTGTAACATCCCAAATTTTACGATTGCAGATGTTACTAGAAGCATGCATCATATCTTTGCATCATGGCATCACACAATGAAAACTGCATCAGATACTTTTCCCTAAACCCTATAGTCATATAAAGACAAAAAGGGGGTTATACAAAACCTAACTTTCCAAATCCTTGCAAAAGTGTTATTTGATAACCCATCCTAATCTTCTCCCTTTTACAAAATTTTAGAGTCCGGTCTCACTTAATTCGGAGTCCGTTTGCAAAAGTTATAAGACAAATAGGAAAAACAGAAAATAAAAGTTTAAACAAAAAAAAAGAGCCTAGCCTAACCGGGCCAGTCGAGCCGTCCCACTCCTATCTACCGTGCGCCAGGCGCAGCGCAGCAGCAGCAGCAGCCACACGGGCCGGCCAGCCCGTTCCCCTGCCTCTCATTGACAATGCGGCCCCACCTGTCATCCCCGACCTCGCCGTGTTCATCCCCAACTCCTCTGACCGACGCAATCCTAACGGAATCCGTTGATTCGGAGGCTAATCCGACCCCTTCCGCATGTAAAAACCCTCATATAAGCCTCCCCATCGAGCCCCGGCCCTTTTCCCAAAAAAATCGCAAACCCTAGAGCCGCCTACGCCAAGACCGCCGCGCCGCCGGAGCTCCACCTCGGGAGGTTGCTCCCTCGTCGATATCGATCTCCTCTCCCTTCTTTTCTTCCAAAATCGGAACCGCCTCTAACACCTGCGTCTACCCCTGTCTTTTCCCTCCCTAAAGCGCAGTCAATCAACGACGATTGCACGCCGGAGCTCTGCCGGAGACAGAGGACATCGGCGGAGCGCCACCGCAAGCAGAGGAAGGGAGGCGTGACACCGTCTGTACCAGAGGGACCGCAAGGAGGAGGGCCACGTTGTAGTCCGCTTTGCACAGTCGGGAGCTCGCCAGAACACCGCCGAGCATCGCCACCGACGCGTCGTCGTCGTCCGTCGTTGTTGTTGTCAAGCCATCGCCGCCACGGTGAGTTCTTCCGTTCCCGTCCGTCAGATCTCGATCCGGCGGTGCAGATCGGCCTGTCCCTGCGAACGGGTATCGCCCAACCGCGTTCCACCACGTGGCATGCCATGTCAGTGCCGCGTCCTCGCCGCGTCAGCGCCGCGCACCCCCGCTGGACCAATCCCGAGCCGCCACTTGTCGCTTGCGTGGCCGCCCACCTGTAATTATTTTCTTAATAGGCAGAAATTACTTTAACCTTGTAAAATTCATAGTAATTCGATTACTTGGCCAAAAATGCGTATAATATACCGTTGGATTCGTAAAATTGAGTAGAACACAGATCTACAATAATATTGATTTTTTACTACAGCAATCTTGCAGTAGGATTTAAAGTTTAGATTAGAGTATTTAATAGAAAATTATCCGTAGATCCGTTTTAGTTGATTCTTGTTGCATTGGCTTTGTATCTACGAGACCTTCTGTAGAAAATTGTTATAGCTTACTTAGAGTGTTCAGATCTGTTTCAAGGTAGATTAGAGTTGTAGATCTAATTATGAGCTTGTTTATTTAGGTTTTAACCCAAAATACTTAAAATCTATGGGGAATCGATTCTAATGACATCCCCAACTCAACAACACCTCCGAATAAAACCCTTGGTAAAATTTGAATCCATCCTTGCATATTACCATGTTGCATGCATGCATATTCACCTTCATGACATTGTTTTGTGCAAATTGTGATTGAATCTATGTTTGTGTTTCGTTAGATTGCTCGGAGTGCGCTGAGGAGTACTGTTGTGTAGAGTGCTGCTCGGATCAAGGCAAGTTACACCACTTGTTCATGTTATGTCCCAGTTTTGAATACTGTGCATGTTTTGCTCTTCAAAATAGTAGTATGCATGTGTAGGATTGTTTTGGTAGATCTACTTGAAAATATTTTGCAAGTGCGATGATTTTGTAGTATGCCATGATAGTTCTATACTTAGGATTTTCCTTCCTAGTAGGTTATCCCTGTTTTCGCTAAGTACTGCTTGCTATGCTATATATATAAAGTACCGTTGGGGGGTTCGAAAGGCTCAAAAAAATTCTAAGTGTGAGAGGTCTCTCGAGCGAACTTTTCTTCTCAAAACCCCCTTCAAAATAAAACTAAGTTTTCTTCTGGGCGGAATGGTTGTCGGGTCAATGTGTGGATATTTGGTGGAGGACGGCCGCCCAGGAATGAAAGAAGTCTGCCATGTTTCAGAATTCAGAAGCTTCCAGTGCAACCACGATACATATGGGCTCTGTCTTGGCTTAGTACTTAGTGGGAAACCTCACCGGGGTACCAACATTTGGAGGTTCTTGGCACGGTTGGATCCAGCTGGTAGAGGGGCTACTAAGGGAAGGCTTCGCCATGGTCTTGTCTGAAAAAGGACTTGATATTGTGGGGAAAGTGCACAACCTCTCGAGAATATTGCAATCTGATTGATCAGCAGTGTTCACGGAAACAGAACAGCATTGAGCATCTAAAGGATGGAGCTCTGAAAGATCTTCCTCTCTCTTTTTCCAAACTTAAAGTTTTATAAACCCCAAGGCGTGAGTAATATCGCCATTGGGTGGGATTTTGGGAACTTGGTGCGTAATATCCAAGTGCTAGGTTGATTGGGCACTTGGTGAGTAATATCCACGTGTTCCATTCGACCCTATACTACTTACCAAAGTTTACAAAGTAGGGTAATCTCTTCCTCTTTTCTGATTACATTGAGAAAACTGGCTTTATGCAAATGAACCCCAAAGCCTACTCTTAGCCTTGCATGTAGAGATAGACTTACTCTTTACTTGGTGTAATTTGCCAATACATTCAAAGTATTGACCCAACTTATTGGATGCACATCTTATGTGCAGAATCCGAGGACTGAAAGGTGCGTAGGGATCACGGGTCTTCAGGCAACTAGCCTGAGGCGTTGATGGACTCAAGTTTTACTTAGTTTCCGCTGTTTTATTTGAGATAGCTATAAGCTATGCAAGTTGTAATAATTATACTCTGGATTATTCGTGTAATAATGACTTGTGTTTTACATGATATTCATCGACTGTGAAGTGCTAGCTATTGATCCAAGGACTAGCATGTTATTCACAGGGACTTAGGATCCTTAACGATCCGAGGTCGCAACAGCGACCCTACAAGATCGTGCGTCACGAGTTCTCCACTTTCTGAAGAAGTCGTAGTCATGCTTGAAGAACATTTATCGGACGATGTTTCCGCTGGATGTTGCTCCATCAAGCCTGCTGGCCCTTCTTGCCAAGTTCCAAGACCTGGCTGCGGTTTGTGAATGTGTAAGGCAACAGTTGGTGGCTCGTGCCAAGGCTGCTCTATCGCTGGTGCGACTTCATAGGTCGAACATAGACGTTGCGGCAATTGCGGCTGGGGAACCTACGCCACCAGCAGGTTCTGCTTGGGATATGGTGCCGCATTATCAGGCAGTGGATCGCCCAGCATAGGAGATCGTTGATTTCTTCGAGGAGCAGACCAACGTTCTTTTGTTGCAGTAGTAGCTTAATTTGTATCCTGCACATAAGTGTACCAATGTTGTAAAGTTCGTATGTATGCTGTGTATAATTGACTATCGATTATGTATAAAGAGCTTGTTAGCGTGTGAGTGTGTTGCACTATGCGACTCCTTTTCGTTAGCCTGGCCATGCACTTATCTCAGTCCCTTGTCAACCTATCAGGTGTGTTGCAACTGGGTTGATGTTGTGTCAAGGTTTTTGATTGATTTGCCAGCTACCCAGGATATCGAGTTTTTAGTTCGTAGAACAGATGTGTATAGGGTGGCACAGCCCCCGAGTCGATAAGTTATGAAAAATAAAGGAGAACACAGAGTTTTGAGGCACTTAGCTTTATTTATTCATGAGACAGTACGAAGTACAATGCGTGGCTAAGTAGCCTTGGCTGAGTGCCTTATTTGTGATGTAGAAGTAAAAACGACTAGGGGTAGAAGCGTCGCAGCTGCGCGATGTTCCAGGGGTTGGAGTATGTGACTCCTGTCTCTAGATCTTGAAGGTGATAGGTGCCACCTGGGATTACTTCTGTAATCACGTATGGTCCCTCCCAGGGGGACTCGAGCTTGAGATGTCCTTGCTGCTTTAGTCACAGGACTAGGTCGCGTTTGACGAAGGATCTGGGGCGTAGCCTCCTACTATGGTAGTTGCGCAGGTTCTGCTGGTAGATAGTTGATCTTTCCGCGGCGATTTCCCTTGCCTCATCAAGGAGATCGACAAAGTCTTCAAGTGCAAGGGATGACTCCTGCTCGTTGTAAGCGACCACGCGTGGCGCCTTGTACCGTACCTCGGCGGGCAGCACCGCTTCGTCCCCGTGCACCATAAAGAATGGGGTGTAGCCTGTAGCACTGTTTGGGGTTGTGCGTAGGCTCCAGAGTACTGATTGCAGTTCATCTAGCCAGTAACCCGCGGCTTGTTCGAGTGGCCGGAGGAGTCGCTTCTTGATGCCACCGCAGACGAGCCCTTTCGCCTTTTCAACCTGACCGTTGGTCTGTGGATGTGCTACCGAGGCGTAGCTGATGTTAATTCCCAGATTCTCACAGAATTCTTGGAACTCCTTGGAAGTGAAGTTTGTTCCATTGTCTGTGATGATGCTGTGTGGCACTCCGGAGCGGAAGACGATGGACTCGAAGAACTTGACCGCACTGTGCCCTGATTGGTTGGTCACTGGCATGGCCTCTATCCACTTGGTGAACTTGTCGACTGCCACCAGGAGGTAGACGTAACCTCCTCGTGAGGACTTGGGGAGCTTGCCGACCATGTCGAGTCCCCATTACGAGAAGGGCCAGGGCAATGGGATTGGCCAGAGCTCTGCGCCAGGTGCATCTGGCTTGTCCGCGAATCGTTGACACACGTTGTATTTCTGCACGATGTGCTTGGCGTCGCGCATGGCCGTAGGCCAGTAGAACCCAGCTCGCAGAGCTTTGGCCATGAGGGCACGACTGCCAGCGTGGTGTCCACAGGTTCCCTCATGGATGTCGAGGAGGACAACTCTTCCATCAGCCGTGGAGACGCATCGCTGGAGTAATCCTGTGATGCTATGCTTGTATAGTTCGCCGTTGATAACAGCGAATTCCTTGGATCACCGGGCGATGTGCCGTGCATCGGTCGGGTCATCCGGTAGCCGTTTGCTGAGGAGGTACGTGATGTACGGCTGAGTCCAGGATTATTCGATCATCATGACGCTCATTGGTCCTTCGAGTCTTGTGTCCAGCTCCAGGTCATCGAGTGCCATTGGCTCATTGGGTGGCGTAGCCCCCGAGTCCGTTGCTACGCTTGTTTTCTTCTATGCTGCCTTTGGCTTGACGGATCGTTCGCAGATGCGCTCGAGAAATACCCCAGGTGGTATGGGGGCGCAGGTAGAGCCTATGTTGGCGAGTGCGTCCGTCTCTTCATTGCTTTCGCAGCCTATGTGTCACAGCTCGCAGCCGTCGAAGTCCCCTTCGAGTGTGTCATAGAGGTCGTGGTAGACGATCATGTTGTCGTTCAGTGCGTCGCACTCATGCATTGTTTGGTTGACGACCAACTTGGAGTCGCCGTAAATAATGAGCCTTTTGGCGCCACAGGCTTTTGCCATCCGCATCCCGTGTAGCAGGGCCTCGTATTCAGCTTCGTTGTTGGAGGCCGTGAACTGCATTCGTAGGATGTACTTCAGCTTGTCCCCTTGAGGTGATGTCAGTATGACACCTGCACCTGCTCCATCCTTCCGCTTGGAACCGTCGAAGTGCATTGTCCAGAGGTAGGACATATCTGGTTTGTCAGGGTTCTCCATCCAGTGCACGAGGAAGTCAGGAAGAACTTGAGACTTGATTGCGTCGCGCTTTTCATATGTAATGTCTCGTGGAGACAATTCTATTCCCCAAAGCGACTCGTCCGGGCGCGGGTTGTTGAGGATATGCCCCAACAGGGCGTCGTTGACCACCACGATTGGGTGTTCCTGGAAGTAATGGCGCAGTCGCCGGGCGGTCATGAAGACGTCGTGCGCCAGCTTCTGGTAGGGCGGGTACCGCTGTTTTGTTGGTGTGAGGACCTCGCTGAGGTAGTATAATGGGTGTTGTACTCCGTGGACCTTGTTTTCCTCGGCTCACTCGACGACAAGCACTGTGCTGACCACCTGGTTGGTGGAGGAGATATATAGCAACAGTGGTTCCCTTTCCCGTGGGGTCACTAGTACTAGCGAGGTGGATAGCAGACCCTTGAGGTCTTCGAATGCTTCCCGTGCTTCATTGGTCCACTCGAACTTTTCAGCTTTGCGGAGGAGTTGGTAGAAGGGCAGTGCCTTTTACCCATTCGACTGATGAATCGACGGAGGGTCGTAATTCGCCCAGCCAGTTGCTGAACGCCCCTTATGTTTTTCGGCTTCTCCATGGCCAGTATGGCTTTTATTTTCTTCGGGTTTGCCTTGATTCCTCTCGCGGAGATGAGGTACCCGAGTAGTTGCCCATATGGGACGCCAAAGGTGCATTTATCCGGATTGAGCTTGATCTGGTAGCGGTCGAGGTTGGCGAAGGTTTCGCGCAAATCGTCGATTAGGGAGGCTTCCTCTTTGGTCTTGATTACTATGTTGTCGACATAGACTTGAATGTTGCGACCAAGTTGCTCCTTGAGGCAAGCCTGCATGCACAGCTGGTAGGTGGCTCCCGCGTTCTTTAGCCCAAAGGGCATTGTGTTGTAGCAGAACACACCGAAGGGCGTTGTAAACGCTGTTTTTTTCTTGATCTTCCTCCTTCATTCGAATCTGATTATAGCCTGAGTAGGCATCGAGGAAGCAGAGGCGCTCGCATCCCGCGGTGGAGTCGATGATCTGGTCGATGCGCGGCAGCGGGAAGTGATCCTTTGGGCAGTGCTTATTCAGAGAGGTGAAGTCCACGCACATCCGCAGGATATCCATGTCCTTTTTTGGTACCAGCATCGTGTTGGCGAGCCAAGTGCTTTCCTTGATCTCGCGTATGAATTTTGCGTCGAGGAGTCTGTTGATCTCCATTCGGATTGCCTTCGCCCGTGGCTCAGATAATCGCCGGATTGTTTGCTTGACCGGCCTTGCATCTGGGTTGACGTTGAGTGCGTGCTCGGCGAATTCCCTGGGAACTCCTGGCATGTCCGCAGGACACCAGGTGAAAATTTCCCAGTGCTCACGAAGGAATTCGACGAGCGCGAGTTCCTATGCGGGACTCAAGTTGTTGGCGATGAGGACCGTTTTGGTGGGATCCGATGGGTGGACCTGCACTTTCTTTGTGTGCACTGATGAGTCCAAAGATAGATCAGGCGAGCTTGGCCGGCTTAGGGGAGGCAGACTGTTGTCTGTCGACTCCTTTAGTCTTGCGAGTTCTTCCTACATGCCGAAGGACTGGGAATTTCCGGTGAATTCCCTGTCGCAACTGTCGGACCTCTCGAAGCTCCCGTTGACTATGATGACGCCATTGGGACCTGGCATTTTCATCTGCAGGTAGGCATAGTGTGGTACTACCATGAACCTAGCGAACGCGACACGTCCGAGGATGTAGTGATACTATGAGGGCCAGTCGACGACCTCAAATTCGATGCGCTCACGCCAAAAGTTTTTCGGCGTGCCGAAGATAACGTAGAGGTTGATTTTTCCCAGGGGATATACGCCTTTTCCTGGGACGATGCCGTGGAATGTTGTGTCCGAGGCCTCTAGGCAAGTCAGAGGGATCCTCATTGCTCGCAAGGTACTCACGAATATAAGGTTGATGCCGCTTCCGCCATCCATGAAGACGCGGCTCATGTCGAAGCCTCCAATTTGTGCCTCAAGTACAAGGGGACAATGGCCTGGACGAGGTACTTGAGGCGGGTAATCGCGTTTGTCAAAGGTGATGCAGGACTCGCTTCCGCTGAGGTACTCAGTGGTAGATGGTGGCGAGTGTGTGGCCAAGTTGACTTGGCGAGTGATGGCCTTCTGCACCCGATTGGAGGGGCGTCCTTTTTGGATCATCATGGTACCCATGGCCCTTGGGTAGGGATCGCCTCCCTGGTGCTGGTCCGGTGCAGCTGCGTTAGGGGGCATTCCAGGTGGCTGTGGCGGAGCACCATGTGCCACGGCCCCTGGAGCGGCTCCGTAGCCTCTTTCGACTGTGTTGCGGTTCTTCCGGGCTAATCCCTCATGCAGTTTGAGGAACTCGTGGAAGTCCTTGAGGAGGTGGCTAGACTTCTTCTTTCCATCATGCTTGTCGATGTAGAAGTGCACCATACATGGCCCGGACAGTTTGTCTTCAATGGATGTCACGGTGCTTCATCACGATCGCGGTGTTGCCACACTTGCTTGGTCTTCCCGGAGTCGCGGTATCCACCGCTGCGGTATCCGCTATTGCGGTTGTCATCATGTCTGTCGGCGTAGCCGGCTGTGACCATGTTGACATTGTCGCGGTCATCATAGATGCGCATGTGGTGTTTTCCTCGGCGGTCGCGTCTGCGCTCGAGTTCTGCCTCCTTGTTGGAGTGAACGCAATTCTTCATCGAATCTTCTCCATCGGCCCATCGATTCACGATTTCCATCAGGTGGTCGATGGTCTTGGGCTTTGAGCGGCCTAGCTCCTCCCTGAGCTCTATGCGGTGGACGCCGCCGTTGAATGCGTCAATCGCACGATCCTCCGAGATATTCTCTGTGGAGTTCTTGATGATGGACCACCTTTGGATATAGGAGCGTAGCGATTCGCCCGATCTTTGCTGGCAGCATCTCAGTTCTTCGATTGATGCAGGCCGCTTGTAGGTGCCCTTGAAGTTGTTGAGCCACGCTCATCCCAACTGCGAATGGATCCGCGTGGGAGGTTGTTGAGCCACACTCGGGTGGCGCCTTGCAGCTGCAGCTGTAGGCATTTCATGGCCATGCTTCGACTGACGCCATGGAGCCTGACGGAGGAGATGTGGTCCTCCAGCCAGATCTTCAGGTCCTATAGGCCGTCAAACTTCGGGTTCTCCAACGGGAGTTTGAACCCCTTGGGCATTCGCTTTTTCCTGATGGATCTGCTGAAGCATCTGGCGCCGCAGAGCTCCACATCTTATTCTTCCGAGTCAGTCGACCGGGCACATCGCGCCCTTGATTTGTTGATCTTGCACTGCGTGATGTCATCACGCGCGTCGTAGTCGTGGTTGTGTCACTATGAGCGGCGGCGTCGAGACAGGTCATGATTGTCGTCGCTGGATGAGGGCAAGGAGTAGCGCTTTGCTAGTGCTTTGCCTTTTTTCGGCTCCGGTTTTGGCTCCTTGTCGAGGGCGGCTTCAACTAGTCCCAAACCTGCGATCGTAGATCGGTGCATAGCGGCTCGGGGATCTCCAGCTGGCGGCTGATTGTTGACGAGGTACATGGTGGCTGCGGTCACCGCGGCCTGTGGCGTCTTGGGGACCACGTTGCCCCGTGTAACGACTGTCATAGCGTTGAAGTCGAGGACTTTTGCAGCTTCTATGCATTCTTGCTCGGTGAGATGGGCCATCCGAGATCGTCTCTTGTTTGCGAGGTACTCGTTGCCCTTTGAGGAGGATCCTCCGTGGGAGGAGAGCCCAGCATGTCGAAGGCTCGACTCGTCTGCCGCCTTTTTGCATGCCTCGAGTTGCGCGATTGTTTGCACTTGGCGCTTGAATTCCTCCTTCAAAAGCCAATGGTATCCCATTAGCAGTTCTTGTGGAGATTCGAAGGATAGAGGGGATTCCTCGTAAGGCCTCGCGGCAGCGAGCCCACTCCTGCTCGTTGAGCCTGATCGCGATGCGTTCGCTGGTTTGCTCGTTTGTTATGGTCGGAGGCTTGACTGCTCCTCCATTGTTGACGGGGATGCGATTGCCACCGTTGCCGCCGTTGCCACCGAGGGGCGGGTCGGTTTCGTTACCGCGATTGTCTGTGTTATCGCGGTTGGCGGAGGTATCGCCTACATTGATGACGGCGCACATGAAGTGATTGGGGAAGCTGCTGCTTCCACAGCTCTCAGATCCGGAGCCGTAGGCTCTATCTTCAGTGGCCAGATCGCTCAGATCAGAGTCGCGATTGTTGTTGCTGACCGTGTTCTCGACTGTTGTCGGGGAGTTGAGCTTACCGAGGGTGCCGATCGATGGAGGGAACCATGATGTTGGGGCAATCGACGACACCGTCGGCTGGTCAGGCATGCGGAGCGTGCCCATCTGACCAACTTGGAAGCGGAAGCTTCCTATTGCCAGGCTGATCCCGTCGACCACGGACTCGAAAGCTAGGCAAGTGGCCGACGTGTGGATGGTGAAGTCGAACGCGCCGAAGAGCTGGCGAATCTCCGCTGTTGCGGAGTTGTAGATCGCGGTTGATGGGGCCGAAGAAGCTGCAACATCAGCAACCCCAGTTCCCACAAACGACGCCAATTGACAAGGGTTTAACTCATCAATGCCCATTGTTATGGACTTGGGTTTTGGAGAAGGAGGGAGCGCTGGAGACAACTATCGGCTAGCAAACAAGCACACATGGGACTCGAAGATTTATCCAGGTTCAGGCCTCATAGAGGTCCCTACTCCTGCTTGTCTGCTCGTGGAATTATCAAAGGAATCAAAGATTACAATGGTGCGCAGATGCAATCTGGCAAGGGTTGTGGAAACTAGGGTTGCATGTGTCCTCCTCGCCGCCCCCTCCTAGCCTTTATATAGATAGGATAGTTCTCGAGTAGCAGGTCGAGTCGGTTACAAGTTAGGGTTTTCCCCTTTGAACTTTCTGTCTTTAGCTTCTTCTTGTTCTTCAAGCAATCGAGAGTCTGTAGGTTACTCGAATTCTTGATTTGGGCCTTGGCGACACCGTGGGCTTATATGTATTCAGGACGTATATACCAAGCTCGAGTACTTGTAGGGTATACCCACGTTAGTATGAGAATTTGAAAAGGTTGGAGATTCTAGGTATCCTGATCTCCCAAAAGTTTTTGGGAACTAACATTATATTTGCGATTCACCTTTATAAGCTATAGTAGCTTGATCATGAAAGTTGTCATGATAAGGATGGATAAAAGATGTAGGTAAAATATTTACTATATTAAAAGGATTACTAAAAGGAGTAAAATTTTGAAAGAACGCCAATCATTTGATGATGGTGATATACTTGAAAAGTGCAAGTCCAAAGGTATTAGTATTTGACTATACGTGCTTTGAACTATGTGTCATATGTATGGCACCACTATTGATGTTGATGGATTCTTTTAAGAAGTAAATGTAATGCTGAAAGATAATCTAGTAAATATATTACAGAAAGGAAAAAGACAAAAAAGTCTAGCTTAGGTATATAGATGATATAGACATTATGGGTGTATTATTTGCTTGTTAAACAATGTGGTTCTTGTGTACTGGATACCGAATTTGTTGGTATGAAGTGTCATACACAATTCATGAACTGCAATGGCCTAAGTAACTAGCAAAATAATATGTGATAGTGTTCATCAAAAACAAATAATGTGTTATTGTGTTTCTAGTTGACATCAAAGCTTCCCTTCAAGATTTGTATTTTAATAATTGTTATTTTGTTCCGGTATTATGGGAATAATGGTTATTCAAATAATTACCGTATTCCATAGAAGATGGATGAACTTTTACACATCTAGTTGGATAAATCACATACATAAACACTAATACTAAAGTGTCGTTAGACAAATGATTATAACATCACTTATGAGTAACATTGCAGTTTAAATCATATTGGAAAGAAAACATGAAGAAACTCGATGTTGATGGAATTTTGGAGACTTTTTGATTTTTGAATCAATTGACGCTTGTATTTTCTAGAAATGATTTAAATTTCATTCATAGGCCAAATAAGAACGAATGACTAACCTATTAGAGATAGTGCATGTTGATGTATATTGTCCATTATGTGTAGTCGTGAGCGACGGATTTAGACTTCATATGCTTTCTCCAAAATTTGAGTAAATACATGTGTATATTTACTTAATCAGGGAGAAGTATGAAAAATTTGAAAATTTTCAAATGATTTTAAGATGAAGTGGAAAATCATTGTAATAATAAAATAAAGAATTTATGATTGGATCATAGAGGAAGATATTGGAGTTACAAGTTTAGCAAAACACCTAAGATTTGTGGAATCGTTCCATGGATTTGCGTTTCTCAAAACACCATAGGGGTATGGAGTGTTCGTGAAATCTAATCAAACCTTGTTTGACACGGTAGGATCAACGATGTTATTTATAAAATTGCCATTATATTTTAAAGATTTAGCATTAGTGACTACCGCTTTTACACAAAAAAGAGCTCCATCATGATCCATTAAAATGACACTATAAGAGTTATGGTTTGGGATAAAACCGAAGTTGTCTTTTTCGTCAATTTTGTTATTCTAGGCATAAGTAAAATATTTATAACCAAAGTCGGATGAGCATGTCTTTGTAGGTTATTCTAAATAACCGTTGGGTATTCCTAGCACCAAAGACAAAAGTGTTTGTCGCTTAGAACGTCAAGTTTCTTGAGAAAGTATTTTTCATGAAAAGTTAGGTGGGAGGACAATAGAACTTTCATAAGGTTATTGAACCTAAGATATGTGTACTGAGTTGCGCTTTACCGAAAGCGTCCCAAAGCAGCCATAATGCTTATAGCTCCCGTGCCTCAAAGGTTGTTGTCACGGAGATCTAAGTTCCTATTAAACCGCAGAGGTCGGATAAACAATCTGAAGGAGATATTCCCTGGATGCAAATAATAAATAGGTTTTTATTGTCATATCTCAATTAATTTATAATAGTTTCATATTGTGCTATAACGGTATCAAGTAGAAACATTGGTACAGGTGTGGTATGAAACAAACCAAGTCTCTAGTAGCCTCTATCCATACTAGTTCGTTGGTCATGAGGATGATCTAGGTTTCAAGATCATGGGCATTTATGCCAATTGACAACGAGGTCATATCATTGGTGAATTATGTGATGAACATTCCTCGAAATATTGCGGCATGATCAAGTCATTTAGTTCATTGTTGCGATAGCTAAAATCTAGTCTCCTTTTCCTTAGACCGCGAGTTCATATTACTCACCGTTTCCCGAGGCTGCTTTGACTGCATCAAACGTCATCTGGTAATATGGTGATCATAAAGGTGTATGTTAGGTATTCCAAAGGAATAGTAGATGACATGTGACTACAAGACCAGGATTTGTTCACCCATGTGTCGGGTAAGATACATACGACCGACTTGGTGAGATTACATCCATAAATGTTGCAACATGTGACTCGGTCAGGGATGTAATATGACGGTAACAAGTAAAATAGAACTTGTTGGTAACGAGATTGAATAGGGTATGTGATTCCAATGATCGGATCTCGGACAAGTTGTATCAAGAAACAAAGGGAAATTGGATTCTACATTTTACGGTTCAAACGACATTGTCATCTAGAGTGCATAGGGGTCACATGGGCATCCCTGGTCCCTCTATTGATCATTGATATAGATCATCTCTAGAGCATTCTCGAGCCGTGAGGGGATACACTTAAGGGTACGATGAGAGTGATCATTCGTAAGATGGAATCACAGTAGAGAAAGAGAAAGCCGAAAATGTTCCGTAGAGAAATCCAAAGTTGTTTGGAGAAAGGAATAAAGGAAAAGACCGGAAAAGTGTTTTCGGATAAATGAGAATTTAAATATATATTTATATTAATTATAAATTAATATATTCTAAATAATATTTAAATTAATATTTATAAAAGCAACTTTCATATAAGGCCAAATCCCCGGAGGGAAATAGCCTAGGAGAAAAACTGCTAAAAAAAGGAAAAACAGAAAAGAAAACCATAGCTGTTATTGGCCGATTCTGAACCGGCCCAGGGAGATAGCAGGGTGAGCGGCGGGTAATAGGGTGCCACGCAAGGGTGGGTTGAGGCCACCAACCGCTGGCGGGATGCGCCGCGGTGGCCCTCCCGAGCACGCGAGCAAGGCCCAGGCCGGGCGATGTTAGCGGGGCTGCTAGGCTACTGTGCCTGGTAGGCCTCAGGCTGGTGGCCGGCCCACCTGGGCTGGGCACGTGGCGCTGGCTGGCCCACCCAGGGTTGCCTCGCTACCTCCTAGCAGCCGCCTGGTGTTGTGTTGGGCTGAATGGTGTTAGCCCATTCGGTTGTAATCCGAAATTCCTGATATTTTCTTTTAGATATTAGTCCCACATGGCTTAGCCTTTGAGAAATGCACACCCCCTTAGCCTATATAAAGGGGTGCCCATGGGTGGGATTAAACACACCAATATTCAATTGGAGAAATCCTTTGGTTGACTTTCTCCTTCCCTCTCTCTCTAGTCTCCACGCGTTGGCACGGTCCCAAGTAAGGATTGTCCGTGCAAGTGACGACACACCCGCAGCATGCCGTTGTGCTACAGGGATTCCTAGCCGGATATCAACTTCCGCACTCCCGGCAGGATTAGGGAGCCGGAGGTCTCATCATACACCGGATGTGTATGAAGGCACGAGGTGCAAAACTTGGGGCACTTAAATGTCATGAGCCAGAGGAGTTGCATGATGAAGAAGGAGCAAGGGGTGAGCTGCGAGGAGCTTCGTGACCTTGAGGTCGGTTACGAGTACGACTACATCAACCACGTTCCTGTCAGAACATTAACCATGTACGGTCTACAAGTGTATCTATTCTATACTCTCGGCCGTTACCGTTTTACTACATAGATAGATCTTGGGCATTAGGAAGTTCCAACGTAGGAATTTTTTTTTCTGCTGCGGAACCCTTCAGTGGTATCAGAGCCAATCTATGCATAGGAGTGTTGTACGACCAGTACGCACATGTATTGTGCAGGCATTGATCCCTTAGTTCTTACCCTCTAACGTGTACTTGTTTATATCACGGTATTGTTTGATGAAGCGGCTCGGACTGACCTTACGCGTATTCGTATGCGAGACTGGTTCCACGCAAGAACATATGGCTTGTACCGTATAAGTGGCTAGCGGATGTCTGTCTCTTATTCAATAGTTGATATAGCATTTACAACGGAGGACCTCAAAAGGGTGTAATAGAGACAACTATTGGATCCATGTTGTGGTTGGAAATTTCGTAGTTTAGAAACGGTTCCATTGCGAAGGCCCTAACAACCATGTAAAACTTGCAATAGATAAAGTAGATGCGTCTAACTTTATTTTGCAGGATGGGCATGTGATTTGATATGGTATTGGTCATTATGAAAGTAAAGTAGTTTACTTTTATGTTACTGAGTTATGTAGTAATGGTCATCGTTCCGCTGGATGACCTGGTGGTGGCGTCGTGGACTTGGCATCAAACCAAGGGCAAGATGGAGATCATTCCTGAGCACTCGATGGAGATCAAGGCGCAAGAAGAAGGACCATATCATATCACAATATACATATGATGTTGATACCTATACGTATTAGATACTCAATGGTAGAAAATAAGATAATCCCTATTTAATTCCAATGATAGTGTTCCCCTTGTGTGTGCACCACCAAGAAAGTTCTTCGTTATGAAGCCAGCCGTGACGATCAGGGGCTAGCATATCTATGTTCACATATAGTGGGTGTAAGCCATGTTGCACAGTGAATACACACAAGTAAGATTTGGCAATCCTAGCATGTGTAGAAATGGCCTCGGAACACAAGAGATCGAAAGATCGAGCATGAGTCACATGGATGATGTGAATGAAATTAGGGAATGTCTACCTTTGATACTGCACTGATGACCGTGACGATCGGGGGAGGTGTAGAGGATTGGGATCATGTGATCACTAAAATCGTCTAGGGGATGACAGTTTTAGTGGGAGATCAATTATAAATTGAGCTCATATTATGAACTTAGTCTAGATGTCCATTTGCAAATATCTTAGTAGACCATGGCCTATCCCATTGAGGTCCTTTGTGACCATGGGAAATTTCTTGCTTGATATGGAACTTAGCAAAAGGGTCCAACTTCATAGATTAATACCCATGCCTGAGGGATATCCTCGTAGAAGATGATCTTCTCTTCTTGATACAATAACCATCAGGGGATAATTCGATGACTCCACAATGTTTGTGCTTTCTCCATAATCATCCAATAAGCCATTCTCCATACGATGGAGAGTTGGACTACAATTTTATATTATGCAAGAACTAGCACATAGAGTATGAGCCGTTGGATGGATTTTCCTGCATCATGGATGGAAAAGAATATTTGGAAAATCACTTAGCGATCTTGCATTAGAGTTGAGAACTCTTAGAAGAGCTTGATTGCAATGGAGGTCATGGATGAAAAGGTATATGTTAGATATACAAAGTTACAATTGTGATTCTTGCAAAAACTCGTTGCAGTTTGCAAAGTATTTGATACTTGTCCTGCTTTGTGAAAACAGGATGATCTTCTTGAGAATTGCTGGATTTGATGCAATGTGGCTTGATGACATCAAGCAAAACAGTTGATAGCCGACATCACCCCTTTCCTCAAGGTTTATCATTTGGAGTAGTGGACTTGAATATAATTTGTAATCCTTGTTTGTGTGTCTTGCTTTTGGCGAGACGATTATTCATATGAAAGAGTTACAAGCTAGTTGTACTATTCTTATGAACAATACCTTATGGTCACATTACTATTATAAATGAGTTATTCTCATCACTATGTTAATGATAATAGTTTAAGCATTTATAAAGGATTAGAATGCTAAAAAGATATCCAAAGTTTATTTATGATATGACACTATAGTTTAAGTCATTTTGGTTATTGCATGTTTGTCATTCTAAATGAAGATCAAGGTCCTAGATTCTTAATCTAGAGACTTTGCAAAACCATGCCTAGTTGGGTAGAATGACTAAAACTCCGCATTTTGGTAAAACGGTGATATGGGAAGAATGTTGAACTTATACATAGTGATGTATCATATTTTCAAAAAATAGTGGAAATCATTAGTTAATTGTGGACTTAAGTGAATACGCATATTTACTTGATGAAACATGAGTTTGAAACGATTTGAAATGTTCAAATGAGTTCACAACAAAGTGGGATATTGAAATTAACAAGAATACAAGGTCTCTTCAATTTGATCGACATGACTAAAGTATTTAAGTTAATTTGGCATGAAAGGACTTGTGAAAGAGGTTTCACAAATTTTGATAATAGGGAAAATTTAAAAGTGTATTGAAATGTCTAAATGTCATAATCATTTTGTATTAGATACATATGGTATAATATTATCTCTTATTGGGGTTATAGTTATCGTTTAGAGATAGATATCAAAATAAGCAAACACTCATTTGAAATACAAAGGAACATCTAAAGATTCGTGGAAACAACACCATAAGAGTTATGGCATGTTCGCGTTTCTCGAGATTTCAATAAGTTCGAAGTCGTGGCGAATAAACAAGTCTTTGTAGCGTATTCTTAGGCAGCTATGAATAGATGATCCACAAGGGGGCAAACCTGTTGTTTTACTAAGTTGATGTGTCTTGATGAATATATAGGTGGAAGAAAGTAAAAGATCAAAACAAGGTATTTAACCTTGCCTCCGAATTGTTGAGTGGTGCAGTGCAATTTATTCCGTGAAACTAAACTCTACAAATAGAGGAGAAACCAATGATAATGATCATAAAGTTTCAGTGAAAACTTTTACTAAAGAAAGTAGGATTCGACAATGTATTCTACAAGTTTGTGGAATTATATTGTTGATCCAATTGTCATGTTTTGAAGAAGACATACCTACGAAATACAAAGAAGCGTGATGGACCTAAGTGTGAGAAATGAATGGTCATTGAAATCTCATTAGTGGAATTCTCGATTTGATGGTGATCAAGGAATTTGTGGAATCTCCAAGATTGTCGAGAGGACCTGGATTTGAGTGGAAGCAAATCAGCTTGGCTAAATCATAATATGTAGCTGACATATTTTGAGTGGGAGCTAAATGAAATCCCTGGATCTCAAATATGGATGCCATATTTGAGTGGGAGCATGAAATCATTCTGGGATATGTGGATGACATATGTGAATGATTTGATTGGTGTTAATAACATTTAAGTAGATAAATTAGGATCAAGTTATAGTTATTAAACAATGAGATCTATCGAGATAAACTGGTGAGTTTAATAAACATTGAATGTCGAATGCTTCTTAGACTTTATCTTGAAGATGTTCAGAATGTACTAGACAAGATTCTGAAGAAGCTCAGAATGGAACAAGGTAAGAAATAAGTTCTTACTATATGAAGCATTGAGTTAGTATTGCAACTATGGTTAAAAGAAAAAAAAGATGTGTTGCATCTTCTATGCCTCAGCCATAGGTTCTTCCATACAATCATATTGTATATCGACATAATGTGACCCGAAAGTTCTGGTAGGTAGACAATCTCTTAACTGTAAAAACATGTCTTGAAGTGATTCATGAGTTAATCACTGAACCAGAATTGAGTTAGTACTTAAATGACAAGAAGCAAAGTAAGGCGAATACTTTCAAAAAAAAGCACTAGGATCTACATAGATATAGAAGTATAAAGGCTCCATATGATGTGATGTATATTGTTATGGCAGGATTAGTTCTACTTTAACATAGAATGATGTGTCCCAGGGCACAGTGCCTATGAGAAAGCCCATGAGGTTGATCTAAAGTCACTGTAGGCTCCTGGAATCCGGCCTCATTCTGCTGCCATAACTGTCGTAAATACACAAAGGATTGCAAAGTGTGTTTCAAAGTTTAGATGACAACAGTGAAAATGACCGTCATTATTAACACGAGAAACAAAGTCTCACTTTGTCGCCAAACAAATACTTCAACCCATTATAAGATAATGGTGTGAATGTCAAGATTAGGAAGACATTAACGATTTGCAAAAGACATAATGATTTAGTAAAACAGAACATGGATAGGACGTTTCCCGTGAGCATGCAAGATCTATAAACGCATATGTTATATTGTTTATGATGAGTAAAATGCAAGCTAGATTATTTGTACTCTAGTGCAAGTGGGAGACTGAAGGAGATATGCCCTAGAGACAAATAATAAATAGGTTTTTATTGTCATATCTCAATTAGTTTATAACAGTTTCATATTGTGCTATAACTGTATCAAGTAGAAACATTGGTACAGGTGTGGTATGAGACAAACCAAGTCCCTAGTAGCCTCTATTCATACTAGTTCGTTGGTCATGAGCATGATCTGGGTTTGAAGATCATGGGCATTTATGCCAATTGACAACGAGGTCATATCATTGGTGAATGATGTGGTGGACATTCCTCGAAAGATTGCGACACGATCAAGTCATATAGTTCATTGTTGCAATAGCTAAAATCTAGTCTCCTTTTCCTTAGATCGTGAGTTCATATTACTCACCGTTTCCCGAGGCTGCTTTGAATGCATCAAACGTCATCTGGTAATATGGTGACCATAATGGTGTATGTTAGATATTCCAAAGGAACAGTAGATGACATGTGACTATAAGACCGTGATTTGTTCACCCATGTGACGGGTAAGATACATACGACTATCTTGGTGAGATTACATCCATAAATATTGCAACATGTGACTCGGTCACGAGGATGTAATATCACGATAACAAGTAAAATAGAACTTGTTGGTAACGAGATTGAACAGGGTATGTGATACCAATGATCAGATCTAGGACAAGTCGTATCAAGAAACAAAGGGAAATTGGATTCTATATTTTACGGTTCAAATGACATTGTCATCTAGAGTGCATAGGGGTCACATGGGCATCCCTGGTTCCTCTATTGATCATTTATATAGATCATGTCTAGAGCATTCCCGAGCCATGAGGGGATACACTTAAGGCTATGATGAGAGCGATCATCCGTAAGATGGAATCGCAGTAGAGAAAGAGAAAGCCAGAAATGTTCCATAGAGAGATCCGAAGTTGTTTGGAGAAAGGAATAAAGGAAAAGACCATAAAAGTGTTTTTGGATAAATGGGAATTTAAATATACATTTATATAATTATGAATTAATATATTCTAAATAATATTTAAATTAATATTTATAAAAGCAACTTTCATATAAGGCCAAATCCCTAGAGGGAAATAGCCTAGGAGAAAAACTGTGGAAAGAAAGGAAAAACGGAAAAGAAAACCACAACTGCTATTGGGCCTATTTTTGAACCGGTCCAGGGAGACAGCAGGGTGAGCGGCGGGTAATAGGGCTCCACGCGGGGGCGGGTTGAGGCCAGCAACTGCTGGCGGGCCGCGCCACGGTGGCCCACCCAGGCAGCAGCCACTGCCGCTCGCCACTTGATGGGTCGAGCGCGCGAGCAAGGCCTAGGCCAGTGATGCTAGCGGGGCAGCCGGGCTACTATGCCTGGAAGGCCTCAGGTTGGTGGCCGGCCCACCCTGACTAGGTGGCTGGCAGGCCGTTGGCGCTGGCCAGCCCACCCGGGGTCGCCTGGCTGCCGTCGCCTAGTGCTGTGTTGGGCTGAATGGTTTTAGCCCATTCGGTTGTAATGTGAAATTCCTGATATTTTCTTTTAGCTATTAGTCCCACATGGCTTAGCCTTTGAGAAAGGCACACCCCCTTAGCCTATATAAAGGGGTGCCCATGGGTGAGATTAAACACACCAATATTCAATTGGAGAAGTCCTTTGGTTGACTTTCTCCTTCCCTCTCTCTCTAGTCTCCACGCGTTGGCACGGTCCCAAGTAAGGACTGTCTGCACAAGAGACGACACACCTGTAGCATGCCGTTGCGCTGCAGGGATTCCTAGCTAGATATCAACTTCCGCACTCCCGACGGGATCGGGGAGTTGGAGGTCTCATCATACACCGGATGTGTACAAAGACATGAGGTGCAACACTTGGGGCACTTAAATATCGTGAGCCAGAGTTGCTGCATGATGAAGAAGGAGCAAAGGGTGACCTGCGAGGAGCTTCACGACCTTGAGGTTGGCTACGAGTACGACTACATCAACCACGTTCCTCTTGGAACGTTAACTGCATATGGTCTACAAGGGTATGTATTCTATACGCTCGACCGTACCACATTACTACATAGATAGGTCTTGGGCGTTAGGAAGTTCCAACGTAGGAATTTTTTTGTTTTCTGCTGCGGAACCCTTCACAATCAAAGAGTAAGATTTGAGATTGAATCATTATTGTTTGACAATGATGAATCGACTACATGCAAAGAAGCGATGTTGGGCCCTGACTCCGTCAAATGGCTTGAAGCCAAAAAATCTATGATATTTCCATACACGAGAAACCAAGTTACTGAACTTGGAAGACCCTCTAGAAGGCAAGAAGCATATCAGTCGTATTTGGATCTAAAAAGAAACAGACATGGATGTTTCATATCTATGAAATGTTCGAATGTTGGTAAAGAGTTTACGACAATGTTCAAGGAGTTGAATACGACAAGATTGATCTTTTGTAGCGATATTTAGTCTGGAGGGATTAGTGTAGCAACCACTACATATGTCAATTGTTGCATATGCTAGTTGAACAAACAAAAATAACATTCTTCTAATAGAATGGTTACCTAGGACGTGTACGTGACACGGTCCGAGGGGTTTTGTTAATTCAAAGGATGCTAAAAAGGCATGCAAACTTCAATGGATGAAATAAACATAGCAGAGTTGGAATCTTCACCGTGATGAAAATGTTAAAATGTTTAATTTCATCAGAGACGATGAACATGCTTGCATTTGCAAGAAATTAAGTGGGAGCGCTGAGACATATTTCTAATACATTGTTTATAAGACATATTGTTGTTTGAAAATGATGTATCATTTATTAACACAGGTTAAGAATTTCATTGAAATTAGATTTGGATGAAAGACTTAGGAAAAACCCGAATATTAGGAATCAATGTCTATTTGGATAGATTGAGACACTAATATGGTTATGCCAAATGTACATAGAAAAAATATTGAATGAGTTCAATATGGAAACGATGAAAGGTTCTTGCCACATGGAAATGGTTGATAAATCAAGATTAAGTGTTTTGACACTTGGTGAGTAAAATCACATGGATATCTTGATAAACGAGATTCAAGTTTTTTGACACTTGGTGAGTAAAATCACATGAACATCTTAATCAATAAAACCGTGATGTGTACATATACAGATATGTCCTATGCTCTAAATATTATGAGCATATACCAGGGTGACTCATAAGATGATCATTGGACGATAGTAAGGATATTCTTATGATCTTTGGAAGAACTAAGAATATATTTTGTATGTAGAAGTGATAGATAGTTCATTGCAAGGTGTTAAATTGAAACTATACAAATATTTCATTGTAAGGTGTTACACTAGAACTAAACAAATAATTCATTGTAAATGTTACATTGATACTAGTTTTGTCACCAGATACAAAGTAAGTTTACCTCAATTTAGGCTATGGTTAATGGTACGGGCATTATATACAGTTTGATACACTAGGACAACCAATGATATGTAATAATTTAGTCTAAGGTCATGTCAAACGTTTGTTCTATGTTTGTGAGTTAGAGTCTAGTTAGGGTCGAGTCAGTCCAACTCCAGTAGGGTTAGCCACCCTACCCCTCTGTCCTATATAAACAAGGTGGTGTCATAATATTAGGAAAGCTGAAAATCATGTAGAACTTTTAGTTCCTCGTTTGTAGACCATCCCTCCGGGGTTGGCATCGTGACGGCGTATCTGCGCTCGTCTCATTGTCTATCTTATTGATATTGCGTGAAGGTGCTTGTTATTCAAGTATTGTCGTGCTTTGGCATGAGGCTTGTTGTTTATCATCAAGTTGCTTGTTGGATTGATCTATTCAAACGGGAAGTTCGTCGTTCATCGTCGAGTTGCTCGCAAGATTGGGTTTCCCCATCTTCAGGTTACGTGTATCACGTGATTGGAAGATTTCTATCAGATCCATTGGATCAGAAGCTGCATCGTGAAAGATTGGGCCAAACAACCTTCATCATCTGGTATCAGAGCGTCAGGTTGATCATGGTGCAAGTTGCGTTATCAGAGGCATTCTTGTTGTTGTTGCTGGATCTTTGATTTACAAAGGCGGCAAGAGAATCTGGTGGCGTGTTGGTTTTTGAGACAAAACAGTTTGGGATCGATGAGTTCCTGTTTCGAGCTAGTGCTATAGCAATTTGTCGATTTTGGGTGGTCGCGAGTTGGAGATCGTAGGGGCAAAAAGATTTCCAATCTCGGCGAGTACTGTTTTCCAACCATCTGCAATTGGATCGGAATTCCGGAGGCTGCGCGCGGAGGAGTGGGCGCATATCTTTCATAGACGCGTATCAGTTTCCATTCAGATCGGTTTGTTTTTTTAGGTGGTGGGCAAAAGGAAAGTGCAGAGTCCAGCGCAAGTTTCTAGTTGAATCTCAAGGATATTTTCGAACTGGGACACTGCAACACGTGAAGGAATCACACGAAGCGTTTCTCCATCAGGTTTTCTTTCGGCCGAATCAGAACATGTTTTCTTTTTTTTTCTACCTATGGTGGTACGTACTAGCAGAAAGGACAGATTCCTTTTTGGTTTTTATACGTGAGATTGTCTTCAGCAGAGGAAAATGGATCACTCAGGTCTAAAGAAAAGGAAAGTTTATTTGCTTCTGAGCGGTGGAAAAAAAAGAGATCAGATTAGGATTCAGGTCGCGTTTGGATTTGGTATCGATCAGGATTCAGAGTTTGTTAGAAAAAAGAGGCATCGATCCCTACAGGTTGGATATTATGCGAGACAAGATACTTGAGTGTTCCAGCTTACTTAAAAAAAAGAGGCGGCGTTTTTTCCCTTTGAGATCGGATCGGTTGGGCTGGTAGCGAGGCATAAGGTCCCTATGGAACCGGATCGGTCTCCGTAGGTGTGGTGTTCATGAAGAAAATGCGAGAAAAAAAGACACTATTTTAGTCTAGAGTTTGCGCATACGTATGTATACTCAGCTTATTTGGACCCTTGGTGTGCAGGAATCGTCCTGTTTATTTTGGGTGATCGGCTAGGTGTGCTTCGAGATAGAATTCAGAGAATGATTTGTGTCTCAATCGGGATGATGGCGCCAAAAATTGAAGGGCGTCAAGGGCAACTCAAGCTAGCCGAGAGGGAGGATGTGGTGTGGCAGGCTGGCAAGATTTGAAGACGGAGAGTGGAGATTTAATTGATATGACGCCACGTGCTGGAGAAGACCTTTCGGCGTTGAGGACAACACCTTTCTAAGGGGGAGAGGATGATACGGGCATTATATACAGTTTGATACACTAGGACAACCAATGATATGTAATAATTTTAGTCTAAGCTCGTGTCAAACATTTGTTCCATGTTTATAAGTCAGAGTCTAGTTAGGGTCGAGTCAGTCCGACTCCAGTAGGGTTAGCCACCCTACCCCTTTGTCCTATATAAACAAGGGGGTGTCATAATATTAGGGGATCTGAAAATCATGTAGAACTTTTAGTTCCTCGTTTGTATACCATCCCTCCGGGGTTGGCATCGTGATGGCGTATCTGCGCTCGTCTCATTATCTATCTTATTGATATTTGCGTGAAGGTGCTTGTTATTTAAGTATTGTCGTGTTTTGGCATGAGGCTTGTTGTTTATCATCAAGTTGCTTGTTGGATTGATCTATTCAAGCGAGAGGTTCGTTGTTCATCGTCGAGTTGCTCGCAAGATTGGGTTTCCCCATCTTCAGGTTATGTGTATCACGTGATTGGAAGATTTCTATCAGATCCATTGGATCAAAAGGTGCATCGTGAAAGATCGGGCCAAACAATCATCATCAGTTAAGGTGGCACAATGTAATGGAAGTAAGTTTCATGATGGATTTGGATGAGTTCCAAAGTTATGGATATTCTACCGAATACTACAATGAAAGGCTAAGTATAAGACTGCTATGGTAGCAACAAAGGAACCAGGTGTGGTTTGATGGGCTAATACTATGAAGATATATTGTATGAAAATTATATCAACATGTTTTAAACCCCGGGTATCACCAAATTTATACAAAGACATCTCATTAGAGAATGAGTGATGCGTAGAGACGCAAAGACATGCAAAGCACACACAGACCTAAAAGTTTCAGATATGGGGAGTATGTTTACCACTAGAAAACGCGTATATACAACACCAAAGTGCCATAGGTGTTGAATGCGCAAGTTTTTCAAACTAGATTATTGACTCTAGTGCAAGTGAGAGACTGGAAGGAATATGCCTGAGAGACAATAATAAAGTGGTTATTATCTTATTCCATGTTTGTGATAAATGTTTATTTCTCATGCTACAATTGTGTTAACCGGAAACGTTAATACATGTGTGATTTATAAATAAAGAAAAGGTTCCTAGTAATGCCTCTCTTCATACTAGCTTGTTGATTAATTGATGATCAAGGTTTCCTGATCATGAACATTGGATGTTGTTAATAGCAGGGTCATATCATTGGATAATGATATGATGAACAATCACCCGAAGTAGATGTAGCAATACGATCATATCCTCAAGTTTATATTGCTATCACATTTGTAGTAACTCAATGTCCTTAGACCATGAGATCACGTCAATCACTTTCACCATCAAACATCACTTTGTAACTAGGTGATTATAATGGTGTTGTCAGGTACTTGGAAAGTGTTAGTTGAGGCTCGTGGATCAAGAGTGGGATTTTTCCATCCATATGATGGAGAGATATACTCAGGGCCGTCTCGGTGATATCACATTGACATAGCTTGCAAGCAAGTGATTTGATCACTAGAATGTTATATCACGGAAACGAGAAAAAGAGTACTTGTCGGGAACGAGATTAAACAAGGTATGGATGATACCGTGTGATCGAATCATGGACAAGTAAAATATTTTGAGACAAAAGGAATTTGATTACAACGAAAAAGGTTCAGACGATCATTGGATTTTTGTGGAACTAGTGGGAGTCATTATGGATCTCCAAATCCTGCTAATGATTATTGATCGGAGAAAGTCTCAATCATGTCTACATAGTTCTCGAACCCATAGGGATACACACTTCATGTTAGTCGACGCAATTGAGTGGATAGGGAACGCACGAGAAGATAATGGACATCGCAGGAATTTGTTCTGTCGAATCTGCCAAAATGGTTTAAGGGTATCGAAACAAAGAAAGAGAATAAAATGTTAATGTGTTCATTAAATTAATTAATCATTAAATGAAGTGTTCATTAAATTGAGTTGCATTAAACCAAGATAATTAAAGTGCTTTAATTGAAAAACCTTTGATTTTTGAGTGGAAATTAAATGGAAGATGAGTGGATCTATATTGATGTGAGTGGAGTGTTCACCCACATAATTGGGGGAGAGGTGGGGGCAGCACCATGGCTGTGTGCCATGCCCCCTTGGGCCCCCCTCACCTATAAAAGGCCCCGCTCCTCCCCTCTCATCTCACACCATTCACCCTTCCTATCATATGCCCTTTGGTTGGCATCTTCCTCCCCTTATAGCATTGTCCATTGCCACGAGCAAGGTGCTTAGGAGAATCCTTTCTCAATATCCTCTCCACCACCATCATCACCATGTATTAGTGTTGTCAGAGTTCCCGGGAATCCGCTACATCCGCTGCCCGACTGGAGGGAGGGTTTAGGGGTCGTCGACACACCGTACGTGTGACCGATTAAGAGGCGTTGCCCCCTGTGGTGCTGACCATCCGCGTGTACTTGAGGACGATCGTGTACACTCTACATCATCCATGTTTGTTTGCAGGGAAGTTATCCCATGTTACGGTCTTCGAGGGTGAGTCCATCTGAAACGGTTACATGTATCTCCTAGATATGATCTTGGTGGTTGCTGAAAGAACATGTGTGCCCCATGTGTGGTTTTGGTAATTAATGACAATCCTTATGGACTTATACTTGCATTGAGTTTTACTTGTAGGATTTCTCCATAGGCAATGCTTGAACCATATATTGGCTTCAAGATTGGAAGAATAAGAAAGTGAAGAAGATCAAGTGTTGATCAAGGTTTCAACGAATGATCCGGAGATTGGTCAAGTAGAAGTTAAGCCTATGGCAAGTGTGTCTTGATTAATAAGATGATCTCAAGTGTAGCTTGCCATCCTTATGGTGATCATGGATATGTGAATATTCCTAAAAGAGAGGCTCTTCCATAGTGGAGTATGGGGGAGGAAATTCCAAGTCTTCACCAAGCTAGCGCAATCAAGAAAGGTGTTCCATCTTGAGGTGTAGAAGATCGTCATCATCAACATCAAGTGGAATATACACAAGGCAATTGTTTGATCTTGATACGGTTTCTTTCTTACCGGTCTCGTGGTGTTAGTTGGGGAGACCGGTTATAGGATAGATAACCGTACTATCAAGTGGGGCTCTCGAGTGAGTAACTTGATCATATCCCTCGGTGAGAGCTCAAACCTTTGCATACTTGGCATCATATTTCTTGGTTCTTATTTGGGTCTTACTCATGTGAGTATTTAGAGCTTTTGTTAATCTCCATGACAAACTCAAGTTCATCAAAAACGAATTTCATATGCATTCTCTATTGCGTTTTCGATGTTGGAGGTTTTATCGATTCGTCTTTTTGAGAGAGGTCAAACCTTTCGTCATTTGGTTCTATCGTACCTTACTGGACTATGATGTTTCCTTGGATGATCTTGTAGAGATCATTGTCCTCTTTCAAACGATCCCAAGATCATCAAAAACGGAGTCCGGATGTAAAAGTTATGATTGTTTCAGCTTCGCTGTTTCTGCCAGTTTTCAGGGTGGCAGATTATCCGGCCACGGTGGCGGATTATCCGACCCAATTTTCAGAAAACGGTTAACGACTTTGAGGCATGGTTCCCTGTAACAGGGGCGGATTATTCGGGCCTTTGAGGGGCGGATTATCCAGCCCAAATATCCGCCCCTATACAGAGGGCCGCGCCGCAAAGTCCTTAGCCATATTTTGGCCCGGGGAACCCGGAATATCCCGGGGAGGGGCGGATTATCAGTCCTGGGAGGTCCCAAACGGGTATATTTAGTTGGGGAGGGGTATAAATAGACCCCTTCTTCCTCCTTAGGCTGGTTGCTTGCATTCTCTCTCTCCTCCATTGTTTTGACCTTCAAGAGCTTGCAAATACTCTCAATCCCTCCCATATTTCTTGAATCTTTTTGGGGGATTTGAAAGGGGATCTAGATCTACAACTCCACCAATCCATCTCTCCTCTATGTGAGGGGAACATATTGGGATCTATATCTTAGGGTTTCTTTTGTGGATTTCCTCTTGTGTTCTTGCTCTCTTATTCTCCCGCTAGCTTTTGTAGCTTTGGTGGAATTTGGGAAAGAAGGACTTGAGCATTTCTTGTGTTCTTGCCAATGCATTTGGTGCATCGGTTTGAGTTCTCAGTTAGGATTCGATTGGGTGAAAGGTGAGAAGCTTTTTACTCTTGGGTTCTTGGATCCCTAGACGGTTTAGTTGTTTTGCAGGTTTGTGGATTACTTGGGGCCTCCAATTAAGTTGTGGAGATTTCCCCGAGCTTGTTTGTTGGGAGCCTCCAATTGAGTTGTGGAGAAGTTCCCCAATCTTTGTGAGAGGTTACAGATTGCCACCGACAAGTGCACCGATAGTGAAGAAGTGAACCAGGCCTCTTGTGGCGAGGTTCACAGGAGAATAGGGCGAGGCCTTCTGTGGCTTGGTGGTCTTAATACCTCCAACGAGACGTACTCTCTTTATGGGAGGAACTCGGTAATAAATCATCGTATCCACGTGCCTTGGTTATCTCTATACCCGAGCTATTTACTTATGCACTTTACTTTGTGATAGCCTTCGTGCTTGAAGTCTTATATCTAGCTATCACATAGTTGCTTGTTTTGCTTAGCATAAGTTGTTGGTGCACATAGGTGAACCGTAGTTTATATAGGTTTTGTGCTTAACAAAGTAAACGCTAGTTTTATTCTGCCTTTGTTAAGCCCTTCTTGTAAAAGTTTTTAAACCGCCTATTCACCCCCCTCTAGGCGGCATCTATATCCTTTTCAATTGGTATCAGAGCCTGATCTCTCTTTTTGGGCTCCGCCTTGAGATTAAAGATGTCGGCTAGGGGATTAGTGCATGATGACATTTTCACATTCGATGGCACATGTTATGAGAATTGTAAAATTCGTATGCTTAATCATTTTCGGGCCATGAACCCAAATTTGGAGCGAATTGTAGATATAGGTTTTTCTCCTCCAATGGATTTCCTTAATCTATCTTGTGAGGATGAGAAAAACTTATATCTCGATGCTCAAGCTTCTAATGTGCTTGTTAATGCTTTGAGCCATGTAGTTACTTCTCCAGTCATACCTTTTTGGAGCGCTCATGAGTTATGGACAAAACTTCAAGATAAATATGTTGTGTCCAATATTTTTGAGGATGATTGTGTTGCTTCCACTTTCGGTCGAGATGAGTTCTCATCTTCTACCACTTCACCAACATGTGATTTTTCACAAGGTAATGATATGGTAAGTGGTGATAGAAATTGCAATATGGATAGTGTGCTTACTATTTGTAATCCCTCCTCTCTATCTAGTTGCAATGATCTATCTTTGGACTTTAACACTTCTAGCACTACAAACTCCTTACATGCTTATGTTGATAGTCCTTCCATATCTTGTAGAAATGGCTTGAATAAATATGATGATGATATGCTTGTGTTCTCTTGTTGCCATGATAAAAATGCTTCTATTTCCTCTAGTGCTTGTGTTGCTAACCATGTAGAGGAAATCTAAGATTCTATGGGCCAAGACAAGGTTTTGAATGGAGCTACAAATGCAATCTCATCTTCACCTTCTTCCGATACCCACCTATCCCTTATGGCTAGGGATTCAAAGGTAACTCCTACTTTGGAACCCAATACCTCTTGTGATGATGAGGATGAGGGTAATGAGGAAGAAGAGTTTGATGTTGATGCTTTATATGAAAAGGGTGAGATTGTTTATGTCGCCCTTGTTAAGAATAATATTGCTTTATCTAACTTTGTTGAAATCTTGGACTTTGCTATTAAGAGAAAAGAACATATTTATAAGTTATGAGCACAAATTGAGGAGAATGAGAACACCATTGATAAGATGAGTTGTCGTGAGCGTGAGTATGCTAATGAAAATGCTAATCTAAATGAATCTCTTGAAGAGGAACAAACCACTAAGGAATCTCTTGAGGAGACATTTACTCTAGAAGTGTCTAAAGTAAAGGAAACCCGTGATAAAGCTCTTAAGGTGGCAATTGACCTCAAAATAAAATATAATGAGATTGCCAAGTTGTCTTCTACTATTGCTAATTATAATGATGCTTGTGCTACTAACTCTATTTCTTGTGAAGAATCTATTTTGAAGGAGAATGTTGAGCTAAAGGCTCAACTTGCTTTACTAACTAGCAATTATGAGAAATTTGAAGAAAGTCATGTTATGCTATCAAGCTCTCATGAGGATCTTCTAGCCTCCCATGATAGGCTAAAGTTAGCTAATGAGGCTATTGTGTCAAAGGTAACATCTAATGAGCCTCATGTGGACATTACCACTATATCCACTACAAATGTCATATTTCCATGTGATAGTCCTTGTAATTCATCCACTCATGCTATTGATATATCTTGTGATGAATTACACTCCTTTCCTTGTTGCTCTAACAATTAAGCATCTACTTCCTCTACTATTATTGTTGATACTAACCATGTAGAGGAAATCAATGAGCTCAAGGCTCAAGTCACTTCTTTGAAGAATGACTTGAAAAATAGTCATGAAGGGAAATCCAAAATTGACAAAATGTTGAGTATGCAAAAATCTCCCAATGACAAGAGTGGGCTTGGATTCAAATCCAATGTCAAGAACAAGTCCACTAACAAGAAGAAGTTCAATAGCAACAAGAAGAAGGGTCAAGAACAAGTCAAGAATTCAGCCAAAATTGTTTGCTTCAAGTGCAAAATTGAAGGGCACCATGTTAGATCTTGCCCATTAAAGAATAACACTCTTAGTGAGAAGCAAAAAAGGAAGAGCCTTCAAGTTCAAGGTCATGGTCTACCTCGAGTTGAAGAAAGGCCACTTACCAAGAAGAATCAAGATAATACTCCTATGGTGGAGAAATCAAGTGTGAAGAAAGGGAAGAAAATAACTTGATACATATGTCGTGAGAAAGGTCACCTCTCTTCTTCATGCACCATTGGTAACTCCTCATCCAACCCTATCATGATTGATGATGTTTATTCTCTTCGTAAGGATGAGGTTGGCAATGTGTTTGCCAAATATGTTGGTGCCCAATGTGGTGTCAAGAAAAGAACCATTTTGGTGGCCAAGCCTATTGTTACTAACTTATTAGGACCCAACTTTGTTGGGGACCATCTAGCTAAAACTTGATCAATAGGTGTTGGTTGAAGGGCATTGGAGACTTGGCTACATCATGAAGAATTAAGGGAACTTCATAAATTATATTCTCTCAAGCCAAGTCATTTATATTATGTTATCTCTATCATATATCCATTATTCCTCTTTGCGGTAACATGTTCTCAACTCATTTATATTAAAATTTACTCTCCCCTTGTGCATCTGTTGGTTTTGTACCTTGCATGTGTTTTTATATGTTGTGCATAACCACTTACTTATCTTCAGTTATCAAGTTTATTTGTGTATGTTGGCTTGTAGACCATGTACTTGTTTTTTTGTGTTGAGCCTTTATTGAATCTACATGTTATGTCATTTTTGGATATTTCTTTGACCTGAAATCGTTTAGTTCTCTATTTGATGTAGGTACAGATGATGATCCCATGTGGGTGCATTTTGTATTCAAATGCAAAATCTTAAATAATGCACTAATCATGGGGGAGTTCTCCTATATTATTTAGAACACTCATTTTATGCGTCTTCATAACATGTTTTGACCCATATCATGTTTTATGTCTTTGGAAGATAAACCTTTTCGTTTTGGTACTTTGTGCCATCATGAAGAATGTGGAGAGTTTGCTTTGGTTATTTGAGCCTTATTCTTTTGGGGAGCTGTCTTTGTCTCATTCCTTGTTAATTATTTTGACCTTTTAGAATGAGGTAAATCCTTGAGAATTTGTGTTTTTGTCTATCTCTTTCTCTTTGGCTTTTGCCTAGTTCATTTGTTGAACTTGTGGTCTTTCATGTGTTGATTTGGGCATTGATATAATTTGTACAACCGTTAGTCTTGTCACACTTTGGTGTTCCTTCTTGGTTTACTTGGTATTTTTTTCAAATTATATCTTGTTTGTTTCTTGAAAATCATGTGCATACATATGTACAAAATATATATTATGGCATGCTTGTTTTCCTTGATCCAATATGTAGGGTAAACTCCACCAAATCCTAATTGGCTAAGATGTGCATGAAATTCAATTTCATATCAATATACACATATTTATGTGGAGTCTCTCCTATGTATTGTAGTTGTCTAACTACTTTGGACCCAATAAGTTTGGGGACCATATTGTACTTGAATTTTGTTTTAGGTACATTGGAGATGCATTGGATGCTTATCTATTTCATAAGGAAGAAGTGATGACTCAATTAAAATTAGAGACAAGCTAGGATGGTCAGCAAACTCCTATCTACTTCATCACACCAATGATATCTCAGCAACAAGTATCTCTTACTCATGCATACATATTGTCTTCCAACCTATGGTAGGTTGCATATTAGCATGATTTTTTTGTATTTGTAGTTGTTCTGGTTCTTTCTTTGGCCTTAAAGAACGCTCTCTATTGAATATGTGAGTAAGTTGAGATGAGTGCATATAATTGGGACTATACAAAATCATGCTCATGATTCAGCAATCCCAAATATGTCAATCCAGCAATTATATTGCCTATTGTTTCCTCAAAGTACTCTCATGTGCTCCATTGATGAATTTGCAAAGCTGATTCTTTTTTTGTGATACTTTATTCCTCTTGCAATACATTCCAACGATCTCTACTTCCCTTAGTGATAGTTGTGATGTATTTGATATGTTTGTGGTTGAAGTTCATGAATATACAATAAGATAAAATTGAGCCTTTTGGCCATGCTATCAAGCAAAGATCTTAGTGGTGTATTGTCATGACTTCATTTTGGATATATTGATCTATTTTTTTAGTATATATTTTGTGTTTACATGTTTCTTTGTGGATTAATATCTTTGTGAGATTGTTTACTTAGCAACTTATACACATGAGAGATGTTACTTCTCTATTTTTGACATCTTCTTTGTTTTGCGTGTGTTTTATGTTCATACTAAGCAATATCATTCATTGAATACTATGTTGATGCTCAATGATCATCGTTGCGTTTGTCTTATACTATGCTTTGTCATGCCTCTCACACATCCTTGTGGTTGAGCCCGCTATTATGTTGTCTCTTACTCATTCCTCAACCATTTGTTTATTGCATGTTTTATGCCTTGGTACAGGCTCTTTTGTACATAGTTAGGTTTTAAATAATATCGAGGGAGTGAGGATGCCATGTTTGTCCATATTGTATTCAAATGCAATTTTTTTGCACCAACCTTGGGGAGCCTCCTCTTATTATATAGAACACTCCCTTTTCAATCTTATCATAATATCTATCTTTCATTTGGTATGTTCTTTTTGTCAAGTGGTTCTTTGGATCTTTTGATTGCTTGCTTCATTTGTTGTTTCTTCTTCACCTTGTTAATTTTTTTGCAATCTTTTGATCCTCAATATTGTTTGACCTCCTCCTAAGTATTCGTCATTGGATACGTGCATTTTATTCCACTCACACTATGAGAAATGTACACATTTTGGAGGAATTATCACTCTATTGGCCGTCTAGAGCTTTTCACCCATTTTCGCAATCAATGCCAATGGGGGAGAAGTTTTTGAGGGTTTAAGGTAAGTTGGTTTCATGCTTTGAGTTTGTTCTTAAGCATTTGCCTCTCATGCTCTTGCATCTTTATTGTTTCTTTGCATGTTGAATATATGAATTTTCCTCTCATGCTCTTACATCTTTGTTGTTGCTTTGCATGTTGAATATATGCGTTTTCTAATCATGCTCTTGCATCTTTGTGGTTGCTTTGCATGTTGAATATATAGATATAAACCCTCTCCAAGGGATTGTCATCAATTACCAAAATGGGGGAGATTGAAAGAACATGTGTGCCCCTTGTGTGGTTTTGGTAATTAATGACAATCTTTATGGACTTATGTTTTCATTGAGTTTTACTTGTAGGATTTGTCCATAGGAAATGCTTGAACCATATGTTGGCTTCAAGACTGGAAGAAGAAGAAAGTGAAGAAGATCAAGTGTTGATCAAGGTTTCAAGAAATGATCCGGAGATTGGTCAAGTAGAAGTTGAGCCTATGGCAAGTGTGTCTTGAATAATAATATGATCTCAAGTGTAGCTTGCCATCCTTATGGTGATCATGGATATGTGAAGATATGCCTAAAAGAGAGGCTCTTCCATAGTGGAGTATGGGGAAGAAAATTCCAAGTCTTCACCAAGCTAGCGCAATCAAGAAAGGTGTTCCATCTTGAGGTGTAGAAGATCGTCATCATGAACATCAAGTGGAATATACACAAGGAAATTGTTTGATATTGATAGGGTTTCTTTCTTACTGGTCTCGTGGTGTTAGTTGGGGAGACCGGTTATAGGATAGATAATCGTACTATCAAGAGGGGCTCTCGAGTGAGTAACTTGATCATATATCCCTTGGTGAGAGCTCAAACCTTTGCATACTTGGCATCATCTTTCTTGGTTCTTATTTGGGTCTTACTCATGTGAGTATTTAGAGCTCGTGTTAATCTCCATGACAAGCTCAAGTTCATCGAAAACGAACTTCATATGCATTCTCTATTGCATTTTCGATGTTGGAGGTTTTATCGGTTCGTCTTTTTGACAGAGGTCAAACCTTTCGTCATTTGGTTCTATCCTACCTTACTAGACTATGATGTTTCTCTAGATGATCTTGTAGAGCTCATTGTCCTCTTTAAAACGATCCCAAGATAAATCAAAAACGGAGTCCGGATGTAAAAGTTATGATTGTTTTAGTATCACAGTTTCTGCCAGTTTTCAGGGGGGCGGATTATCCGGCCATGGGGGCGGATTATCCAGCCCAATTTTCGGAAAACGGCTAAGGACTGTGAGGCGTGGGCTCCCTGTAACAGGGTCGGATTATCCGGCGCAAATATCCGCCCCCTATACAGAGGGTCGCGCCGCGAAGTCCTTAGCCATATTTTGGCCCGGGGAATCCAGAATATCCAGGGGAGGGGCAGATTATCCGGCCTAGGAGGTCCCAAACGGTCATGTTTCATTGGGGAGGGGTATAAATAGACCCCTTCTTCCTCCTTAGGCTGGTTGCTTGCATTCTCTCTCTCCTCCATTGTTTTCACCTTCAAGAGCTTGCAAATACTCTCAATCCCTCCCATATTTCTTGAATCTTTTTGTGGGATTTGAAAGGGGGATCTAGATCTACAACTCCACCAATCCATCTCTCCTCTATGTGATGGGAGCATGTTGGGATCTAGATCTTAGGGTTTCTTGTGTGGATTTCCTCTTGTGTTCTTCCTCTCTTATTCTCCCACTAGCTTTTGTAGCTTTGGCGGAATTTGGGAAAGAAGGACTTGAGCATTGCTTGTGTTCTTGCCATTACATTTGGTGCATCGGTTTGAGTTCTCGGTGAGGATTTGATTGGGTGAAAGGTGAGAAGCTTGTTACTCTCGGGTTCTTGGAACCCTAGACGGTTTAGTTGTTTTGCAGGTTTGTGGATTACTTGGGGCCTCCAATTAAGTTGTGGAGATTTCCCCGAGGTTGTTTGTTGGGAGCCTCCAATTGAGTTGTGGAGAAGTGCCCAATCTTTGTGAGAGGTTACGGATTGCCGCCGACAAGTGCACCGATAGTGAAGAAGGGAACCAGGCCTCTTGTGGCGAGGTTCACAGCAGAATAGGGTGAGGCCTTTTGTGGCGTGGTGGTCTTAGTACCTCCAACGAGATGTACTCTCTTTATGGGAGGAACTCGGTAATAAATCATCGTCTCCATGTGCCTTGGTTATCTCTATACCCGAGCTATTTACTTATGCACTTTACTTTGTGATAGCCTTCGTTCTTGAAGTCTTATATCTAGCTATCACATAGTTGCTTGTTTTTCTTAGCATAAGTTGTTGGTGCACATAGGTGAACTGTAGTTTATATAGGTTTTGTGCTTAACAAAGTAAATGCTAGTTTTATTCCGCCTTTCTTAAGCCCTTCTGGTAAAAGATCATGGATGCCACCTAGAGGTGGCATGGATAGGTGGTTAAAACCTTTTACGAGATGGGCTTAACAAAGGTGAAATAAAACTAGCATTTTCTTTAGTCAAGCACAAAGCCTCTAAATGCTATGGTTCACCTATGTGCACCAACAACTTATGCTAAGCAAGACAAGAAACAATGCGATAGCAAGATAGATTACTTCAAGCATGAAGGCTATCACAATGTAAAGTGCATAAGTAAAGAGCTCGGGTATAGAGATAACCGAGGCACGCGGGGACGACGTTATTTTACCGATTTCCTCCCAACAAGGGAGTACGTCTCGTTGGAGGGGTGGGAAGTACTAAGACCACCAACGCCACAAGAGGCCTCACCCTATTCTCCCGAGCACCCGTCGCACGACAAACACCTGATCCACTATGGGATACTTGAGGGTGGTCAACAAACCCGTACAAGATTGGGGCAATGGGGCAATCTCCACAACTTAATTGGAGGCTCCCAATAATCACCACCAAGGCCACAATCTTGGGGAGAGCTCCACAACTTAATTGAAGGCCCCAGTAACTCACCACAAAAGCCACACAACCGTCTAGGGTTCGAAGAACCCAAGAGGGACACACTTCTTGATTTCACCAACCAAATCCTCTGAGAAGAACTCAAACTGATGCACCTAATGCAAACGGCAAGAACACCACAAAGATGCTCCAATCCTCCACTCTCAAATTCCAACAAAGCTACTAAAGCTATTGGGGGAATAAGAGAGGAAGAACAAATGGAGAACACAAAATCTTCCAAGATATAGATCCCAAAAATTAACTCACAAAGAGATGATTTGGATTGGTCAAAGTGTAGATCTAGATCTCCTCAATCTTTCTCTCAAATATATGCAAGAATCATTGGAGGGGAGAATATCATTTTGCGGCCCGAAAGTTGGGTCGCCCTGGCAATGCGGTACCCAAGTTCCCTGAAATCAGCCGCGATGACTACAGTTGGTGTGCCAAATACTCAGAGGGTGTTTTTCGGCATGAATTCAACTTTAAGTTTCAATACAAAAAATCAGGCTAACGGCCATCAAGTTGCCCCCCCTGTCAGTTCTCGCCGTTATGTCGCTCCTATCACTCCCGTCGCTTAGGTGTCAATTAGTCTTGTAGCGTTGGCGCCTGCATCCATTACGCGTCTTCTTCTTCCCTGGAGCGGCAATTTGTGGGGCGTCGCAGCCATGGCGCGGAGCTGGGACATGGACGAACCTGCTCGGCCCAGCTCTCCTCCCTGTAGGCTTACAGCGTTGGCGCCTGCATCCATTATGTTTCTTCTTCCCTGGAGCGGCAATCTGTGGTCGCGACCATGGCGCAGAGCTAGGACGTGATGAAGCTGCTCGGCCCCGCTCTCCTCCCCATCCCGAGTCGGAGCTCTCCCTCACCATGGACGCACCCATGGCACGGTGCGGGGACGAGAATTGGTTCCCGGTGAGATCTATCACCGTGTCGACCATGCTCGGTTATGTTTTCCTCCTCTAGAATCCGAGCTCGCCATCGCCGTGGTTGCACCCGCACCAATTCTGCCACCTCTGCCGAGGTCTCTGTGGTAGCTCAAGTTCTGCCATGTTGGGCCTGTAAGGGTTATATTGTTTATGCATGAAGAATAATTGTAACAAAGGCCTGAAAATCTTGGGGCGATATCGCATATCAGAAGTATATGACGATTGCATTGAGTTCATCGACCCCTGGGCTGAATTCTATGCTAAAAATAGAATTTTCCTTGATGATCTGCTCGTCATCCAGGTCAAGGTGATGAGGCACTATATCAAGCTAATTATTGAGGTGGTCACCAGTCCGGCAGAGGAAACATGAGGATGCGGAAGACGACAACAACGAGAAGCACGAGGAGGACGAAGACGAGAGCGTTGGCTCTGTAATGTCGGTTGTAGCTCAGAACTTCTGAATAAATCATCAGATTTAAATTTCAAGAATACATGCTCAGAAACTTTTGTGTTGTTGTATGTTAAACTAGCAAATCTCTTTTGTTCAAATCTCTTGGGTTGTACCAACTTCATTGGGTTTAATTATGAAAGACAAAATATAAATGATTTCTCTCAATTTCTCGCATAGAAAAATGCAAAGCTAATTCCATATTCTCGCAGGAACTGGCCCCACTTGTTGAACCGGCGGTACTGCCACGATCTCCACGTAACCACGGTGAGTTCTCGAACCGAAAGTTGTAGTTACCACGTTTCTTCTGCAGTCATTCCTCTTCCTTAGTCATTCCTCTGCAGTTTTTCCTGGGCACTTCTTCTTCCTCTGTTCTGGAACCGTCGGTTCATCTTCTTCTTCCTCTCGCAGGCATTTCCTTTCACCCATTTCCTTGCAGGCATGGACGATGGGAAACGCACAACTGAGACCCACTTGGTCCCTGCCCATGGCACCACGACTTTGACAGTGGTGTACACAAATGATGAAGCGACTGTGGAGACAACTCTCTCCAGGTTTGAGCAATTGCTTGAGAAAGAGAATCACAAGTTTGTGGGGCTAGACTTGGAGTACACCCGTGCAAATAAGCGAAAAAATCCTCCACAAGAGATCGCTGTCGTGCAAATCGCCATACATGAGGAGATCCTCGTTTACCACTTCTGCAGGTATGTGAAATTTAAATTTGAGATCACCACTTCTTCATCCCTTGTTCCCTTACATCCCTAAAACCATCTAAGTGCAGGAGTAAACCAACTGAGATGCATTGTCCGGCTCTGGTCGAGTTCTTGTGTAGGAAAGGGATAACTTTCACTAGCGTGGATATCACAAATGACACAATTATGATTTCTTGTGCGTTGATAAAAATCCCAGATGGGCACCACATCGGCATCCAAAATTTGTACAAGATCAAACCATACCCAGCAAAGGATGGCATGGTTGATCTGGTAGCGAAAATCATCGATAAATCCTATGAAAAACTAAGGAAATTGAAGCGACTCAATCACGACTACTGGGAGTGGAAGCCGATGAGCAAGGTGTGCCTCGAGTATGCAGCCAGAGACGCCTACATGGCATACGAGTTGTACAGTAAGGTCATTACCATGAAAGATGGGATGGTTAAGGCGGGGTTTTTCGAGAGAGAGCTATGCCCTGGTTGCAAGCTAGCCCAGGAGAAGAAGCATGAGGAGGACAAAAAGCGGTTTCAGGACGAGGAGGGATCTTGGGATGGTGGCGACATCAAGCGGTTCAAGGGGAAGCAAGTCAAGGACGACAACAAGTGGTGGTGATACATTATGTGTTTGAACTAGATTTTAGTTTCTAGTTTATTATGTATTTGATACATTTAGTTACTTCAATACAAAATTTTGACCAATTTAACTTGTTGATGTATTCCTTGACAATTATAATAAAATCGAGCACTAGAAATATTTTGTAGTGTGCATGAGCATGATCAGTAAATATAATTGAACACTAGAAACTTTAAGGCACTCCATATAAAGGAGTAGCTTAATATAGAAGGTTCACCAGAGACACCATGGATATATTGTCTTACATGCCACACAGAGTTAATAATTAACTAGAACAAAATAAAAGCAGGGGCGGCAGCAGGAGGCTGGGACACGGAGATGCCTAGCAGGGCAGGGGTTTATCAGTAGGAGGCAGCGATAACCTAGTCGATGGGATACAGGCCAGTCCTGACATACTCCCTGAGGAATTTTCCGTACGCTGCGTGCCGTGCCAAGGTAATCAGCCTATGGCTTCTGCCTCCACCTCTGCCTATGCCCTCCGCATGCTGGATCATGCTGTTGAGGTCCATGTTGATTGCTCTGCCACAGAATGGGAAAAACAGTCTCCCCCTACGGTGGAAACAGATTAGCCCACACCGTAACCGCTTCAGCACGTAGCGGCTCTTGTTGTCCCTGGATACCTTGCTCTTGTCCACTTCATCATCATCCTCCTATTGATTTTTAAGAACATAACTTAGAACTCATACATATGATTGAATTTTATTACAACTCAAGAATTGACAACATGTATATGTAAGACAATATATCCGTGGATATCAAAGATAAAGCATCTCAGAATAGTTTGATCGGTTCATATATCATTTCATCTCAACACAATGACAAATAATTGCATAAGAGTGAATGTAGGATAAATCTAGGGGCCTCATAAGTTTCATCAGGGATGGAGTAGGTGAACCAAGTGACAATTACACAACCTGTAATGTTGTTGTACATCGCCCCAGGTTCACTAACTCATCCCTGAAAAAATCTGACACCAATGTGTCTGCCTCTCTTTTGGGACAAATTTGAATCATTGGCTACAATAAGAAATTGAAATGTAATCATACAAAACATTATTCAGGGATATACATAGTCAGGTACAAAAACAAGCCTAAATATTGTAATTATAAATAAAAAACCAAACAATTAATCTTTAGGTACATGTTAAAAATACTTATGATCAAAACCATTCATATAAATATGCATCATACCACTCATTAAAAGATCAGAAACAATTCAAGGATCATATATGTAGTTCCATATGAGAATAAATCTAGGGCCTCATAATTTGTTTCAGAGATGGAGTTGGCGAACCAAAGTACCAACAACACAACCTATATTGTTTGTGTGCATTGCTGCCTTAGGTTCACCAACCCATCCCTAAAACACAACACCATCATACGTGCCTCCCCTTAAACTCTTTTGGGGAAATTTGCAAACATCGGCCTCGGTGACAAACTAAAATGTAATTCTTATACACTATGAATGCATGGAATAGATAATTCGAATATCATAGTTCTATGAATGTAGAATAAAGATTGCGGCCTCATAAGTTTATTCAGGGACGGCGTGAGTGAACCAAGTAACAATTGCACAACCTATATTGTTCTTGTACATCGCCCCAGGTTCACTAACTTGTCCCTGAAAAAATCTGACACCAATGTGTCTGCCTCTCTTTTGGGGTAAATTTGAATCATTGCCCACAATAAGAAATTGAAATGTAATCGTACAAAACTTTATTGAGGGATATACATAGTCAGGTACAAAAACAAGCCTAAATATTGTAATTATAAATAAAAAACCAAACAATTACTCTTCAGGTACATGTTAAAAATACTTATGATCAAAACCATCCATATACATATGCATCATACCAAGCATTAAAAGATCAGAAGCAATTCAAGGATCATATATGTAGTTCCATATGAGAATAAATCTAGGGCCTCATAATTTGTTTCAGAGATGGAGTTGGAGAACCAAAGTACCAACAACACAACCTATATTGTTTGTGTGCATTGCTGTCTTAGGTTCACCAACCCATCCCTAAAACACGACACCATCATACGTGTCTCCCCTTGAACTCTTTTGGGGCAAATTTCAATCATCGGCATCGGTGACAAACTAAAATGTAATTCTTATACACTATGAATGCATGGAATAGATAATTCGAATATCATAGTTCTATGAATGTAGAATAAAGATTGTGACCTCATAAGTTTATTCAAGGATGGCGTGAGCGAACCAAGTAACAACTGCACAGCTTATATTGTTCTTGTACATGGTCCCAGGTTCGCTCACTCATCCCTGAAAAAATCTGACACCAATGTGTCTTCCTCTCTTTGGGGAAAATTTGAATCATTGGCCACAATAAAAAATTGAAATGTAATCGTACAAAACAATATTCAGGGATATACATATGCATCATACATCGCATTCATAGATCAGAAACAATACAAAGATTATATATATAGGTTCCATATGAGAAAAAAATTAGGGTCTCATTTTTTTTAGCGATGGAGTCGGAGAACCAAAATACCAACATCACAACCTATATTGTTTATGTGCATTGCTGCCTGAGGTTCACTCACCATCCCTAAGAAAACGACACCATCAGATGCCCTTGCACTATTTTGGGGCAAAATTGAATCATTAGGCTCAGTAAGGATTAGAAATGTAATGTTATAGGCATGCTGTGTATCGAAATCAACACTCAACTAGCAAACTCAACTAGATGGCAGATGAGAAGATTGGGGTTTTGTGACTAGATGGCAGATGAGCAGATTGGGGTTTTGTGACTAGATGGCAAATGCATCAATCGACCGATCGAACCATATATATACTACCCTACTTCAAGAGCAAAAGAATTTGTACACGATTGAGCAAATCCTATGAATGAATAGTGAAAACTGCAGCTGCGACTAGAGAAGCTAGCAATGTAGTACCTCGGACTCCTCATCAGGGACCTCCTCCTTGAACTCGTCATTCTCCATGATTACGTCTAAGATTTCTTGTACGGCGATGGGGTCGTTGATGTAGATCACCGGATTGCCTCCTCCCCCCCCCTCATCGAAGCTCTTTGGCACCACGACGTTATTCACGCTTTCGGCAGTGATGGCTACCACCTGCTGCTCGACGGCAACGGCTACTGGCTGGACGGATCAGCTCGCACCCTCGACGGCGTGGCGACGAGCGGCGTTTGTGCCCGGAGAAGACGCCTCCGCCTGCTTGGCGATGACCGAGCCATCTGCTTCTGTGCCTTCAACTGGCTTCACCTCTGGCTCGTTTCCACGCGTACACTTCATGGCGCACCAAGGGAAGGAGGTAGTGCAAGCGAGGGAGCTTCAGCGCGCGTGGTAGGTGTAGATTGGGGTCTTGGGACTAGACAGACTGGGGGAAATGACACGAGCTCATGGAAGAAGAAGGTCAAGGGGGGTTATAAACACCAGACCGTTTGTAGTCCTCGAGTGGACACATGTGATGGGCGGGGGGCTACCACGATCTCCACCCTTTTTTTTGGGATCCCTTTTTTTTGAAACAACCACGATCTCCACTTTAGAGCTGAATTGAAAACACGCTCATGGCAGACCTCAATTCCACTACATGCAAGTGGCACGGAACCAATTTCTAGCAACATTACATCTACTCAAGGGGGGACGTTGACTCATGGAAGTTACTAACGGTAGGGCCCAGTTGGAAGTGAGATTGAGAGCGCTGCATAAAAATGGAATATGTCTTATTAAAATCAAGTGGCAATAAATTGCAGCGTCCCGTCGACAACCGTGCACTCGATGACCCCGTTGCCCTGTGCATGTGTTGTAGTAGAAGTAGTAAGCTTTTCAGACTTGATTAAACTTGCCATGACCGCTCGACGACTTTTTCATGGACGGCATCATGTTCCTTCCTGTAGAAGTCTCACTGAGTGAGACGTCCGTGCTGTCTCACGCTGTACTGTGAAGGGCACGACGTGTGCAACGATCATTGTTGGATCGCACAGAATCAACGGTTGGTGCGCACGATCTGTGTGACAACTGTGACAACCAATCAGGGAGTAGCAGACATGGTGATCACAAGATTGGGCTTCTACGAAAGATAGAGAGAGGGGGGGAAAATTAAGTAGTACCACATAAAACCAAGGGCAAAATTGAGTAGTATAAAAATGGAAAGCGTCTTGTACAATGAAATACATCGTGGAATACATCAAATTATGCCAAGATAAATCCACTAGAGTTCATTGGATGTGTGTTCTTCTCATTAACCACACATCGATCCACCTATGTGATTGCATGTCTGCTCTATTCATTAACCATAGTTAGAGTCATTGCATGCCTGTTCTTTTCACAAACCACATATCACTAGTGTCATTGCATGTGTGCTCTTTTCATGAACCACAACTAGAGTCATTGCATGTCAGTTCTTTTCATGAACCACACATCGATCCACCAGTGTTATTGCATGTCTGTTCTTCTAAACAAACCACATAAGAATCCACCAGTGTCATTGCATGTCTGTTCTTTTCATGAACCACAGCTAGAGTCATTGCATGTCAGTTCTTTTCATGAACCACACATGGATCCACCAGTGTCATTACATGTCTGTTCTCTTCATGAACCACACCCAGTGTCATTGCATGTGTGTTCCTCTAGACAAACCACATAGGGATCCACCAGTGTCATTGGATGTCTGTTCTTCTCATGAACCACACATGGATCCACCAGTGTCATTACATGTCTATACTTTTCATGAACCACACCCAGTGTCATTGCATGTATGTTCCTCTAAACAAACCACATAAGGATCCACCAGTATTATTGCATGTCTATTCTTTTCATGAACCACACATGGATCCACCAGTGTCATTGCATTTCTGTTCTTTTTGTGAACCACAGCTAGGGTCATTGCATGTGTGTTCTTCTAAACAAACCACATAAGGATCCAGCAGTGTCATTGGATGTGTGTTCTTCTCATGAACCACACATGGATCCACTAGTGTCATTGCATGTCTGCTCTTTTCATGAATCATAGCTAGAGTCATTGCATGCCTGTTACTTCCATAAACCAGACATGGATCCACCAGTGTCATTGCATGTCGGTTCTTTTCATGAACCACAGCTAGAGTCATTGCATGTAAGTTCTTCTCCTGAACCACACATGGATCCACCAGTGTCATTGCATGTATGTTCTTTTCATGAACCACACCCAGTGTTATTGCATGTTTGTTGCTCTAAACAAACCACATAAGGATCCACCAGTGTCATTGCATGTTTGTTCTTTTCATGAACCATAGCTAGAGTCATTGCATGTGTGTTCTTCTAAACAAACCACACATGGATCCACCCAGTGTGATTGCATATCTGTTCTTTTCACAGACCACACATGGATCCACCAGTGTTATTGCATGTGTGTTCTTTTCATGAACCACAGCTGGAGTCATTGCATGTTTGTTCCTTCCGTAAACCACATATGGATCCACCAGTGTCATTGCATGTCTGTTCTTTTCATGAACCACAACTAGAGTCATTGCATGTGTGTTCTACTCATGAACCACAGCCAGTGTCATTGCATGTCTGTTCTTCTCACAAACCACATAAGGATCCACCAGTGTCATTGCATGTGTGTTCTTCTAAACAAACCACACATGGATCCACCAGTGTCATTGCATGTCTATTCTCTTCATGAACCACACCTAGTATCATTGCATGTGTGTTCTTCTAAACAAAGCACATAACTCATTGCATGTTTGTTCTTTTCATGAACCACACCCAGTGTCATTGCATGTGTGTTCCTCTAGACAAACCACATAAGAATCCACCAGTGTTATTGGATGTGTGTTCTTCTCATGAACCACACATGGATCCACCAGTGTCATTGCATGGTTGTTCTTTTCATGAACCACACCCAGTGTGATTGCATGTGTGTTCTTCTAAACAAACCACATAAGTCATTGCATGTATGTTCTTTTCATGAACCATACCCTGTGTCATTGCATGTGTGTTCCTCTAGACAAACCACATAAGGATCCACCCGTGTCACTGCATGTCTGTTCTTTTCATGAACCACATACGGATCCACCAGTGTCATTGGATGTGTGTTCTTCTCATGAACCACACATGGATCCACCGGTGTCATTGCATGTCTGTTCTTTTCATGAATCACATCTAGAGTCATTCCATGTCTGTTACTTCCATAAACCACACATGGATCCACCAGTGTCATTGCATGTCTTTTCTTTTCATGAACCACACCTAGAGTCATTGCATGTAAGTTCTTTTCATGAACCACACATGGATCCACCAGTGTCATTGCATGTATGTTCTTCTAAACAAACCACATAAGGATCCACCAGTGTCATTGCATCTCTCTTCTTCTAAACAAACCACATAAGGATCCACCAGTGTCATTGCATGTGTGTTCTTTTCATGAACCACACCCAGTGTCATTGCATGTGTGTTCCTCTAGACAAACCACATAAGGATCCACAAGTGTCATTGGATGTGTGTTCTTGTCATGAACCACACATGGATCCACCAGTGCCATTGCATGTCTGTTATTTTCATGAACCACACCCAGTGTCATTCAAGTGTGTTCTTCTCATGAACCATAGCCAGTGTCATTGCATGTCTGTTCTTCTCACAAACCACACATGGATCCACCTAGTGTGATTGCATGTCTGTTCTTCTAAACAAACCACATAAGGATCCACCAGTGTCATTGCATGGCTGTTCTTTTCATGAACCACACCCAGTGTCATTGCATGTGTGTTCTTCTAAACAAACCACATAAGTCATTGCATGTATGTTCCTTTCATGAACCACACCCAGTGTCATTGCATGTGTGTTCCTCTAGACAAACCATATAAGGATCCACTAGTGTCATTGCATGTGTGTTCTTCTCACGAACCACACATGGATCCACCAGTGTTATTACATGTCTGTTATTTTCACGAACCACACCCAGTGTCATTGCATGTGTGTTCTTCTCATGAACCACAGTCAATGTCATTGCATGTTTGTTCTTCTCACAAACCACACATGGATCCACCTAGTGTGATTGCATGTTTGTTTTTCTAAGCAAACAACATAAGGATCCACCATCGTCATTGCATGTCTGTTCTTTTCATGAACCACACCTAGTGTCATTGCATGTGTGTTCTTCTAAACAAACCATATAAGGCATTCCATGTCTGTTCTTTTCATGAACCACACCTAGTGTCATTGCATGTGTGTTCCTCTAGACAAACCACATAAGGATCCACCGGTGTCACTTCATGTCTGTTCTTTTCCTGAACCATATAAGGATCCACCAGTGTCATTGGATATGTGTTCTTCTCATGAACCACACATGGATCCACCAGTGTCATTGCATGTCTATTACTTCCATAAACCACACATGGATCCACCAGTGTCATTGCATGTCTGTTATTTTCATGAACCACACCCAGTGTCATTGCAAGTGTGTTCTTCTCATGAACCATAGCCAGTGTCATTGCATGTCTGTTCTTCTCACAAACCACACATGTATCCACCTAGTGTGATTGCATGTCTGTTCTTCTAAACAAACCACATAAGGATCCACCAGTGTCATTGCATGGTTGTTCTTTTCATGAACCACACCCAGTGTGATTGCATGTGTGTTCTTCTAAACAAACCACATAAGTCATTGCATGTATGTTCTTTTCATGAACCACACCCTGTGTCATTGCATGTGTGTTCCTCTAGACAAACCACATAAGGATCCACCAGTGTCACTGCATGTCTGTTCTTTTCATGAACCACATAAGGATCCACCAGTGTCATTGGATGTGTGTTCTTCTCATGAACCACACATGGATCCACTAGTGTCATTGCATGTCTGTTCTTTTCATGAATCACAGCTAGAATCATTACATGTTTATTACTTCCATAAACCACACATGGATCCACCAGTGTCATTGCATGTCTGTTCTTTTCATGAACCACAACTAGAGTCATTTCATGTCAGATCTTTTCATGAACCACACATGGATCCACCAGTGTCATTGCATGTCTGTTCTTCTATACAAACCACATAAGGATCCACCAGTGTCATTGCATGTATGTTCTTTTCATGAACCACATCCAGTGTCATTGCATGTGTGTTCCTCTAGACAATCCATATAAGGATCCACCAGTGTCATTAAATGTGTGCTCTTCTCATGAACCACACATGGATCCACCAGTGTCATTGCATGTCTGTTATTTTCATGAACCACACCCAGTGTCATTGCATGTGTGTTCTTCTCAGGAACCACAGCCAGTGTCATTGCATGTCTGTTCTTCTCACAAACCACACATGGATCCCCCTAGTGTGATTGCATGTTTGTTTTTCTAAGCAAACAACATAAGGATCCACCATCGTCATTGCATGTCTGTTCTTTTCATGAACCACACCCAGTGTCGTTGCATGTGTGTTCTTCTAAACAAACCATATAAGTCATTGCATGTCTGTTATTTTCATGAACCACACCCAGTGTCATTGCATGTGTGTTCCTCTAGACAAACCACATAAGGATCCACCGGTGTCACTGCATGTCTGTTCTTTTCATGAACCACATAAGGATCCACCAGTGTCATTGGCTGTGTGTTCTTCTCATGAACCACATATGGATCCACCAATGTCATTGCATGTATGTTACTTCCATAAACCACACATGGATCCACTAGTGTCATTGCTTGTCTGTTCTTTTCATGAACCACACCCAGCGTCATTGCATGTGCGTTCTTCTCATGAACCACAGCCAGTGTCATTACATGTCTGTTCTTCTCACAAACCACACATGGATCCACCTAGTGTGATTGCATGTTTGTTCTTCTAAACAAACAACATAAGGATCCACCAGTGTCATTGCATGTCTGTTCTTTTCATGAACCACACCCAGTGTCATTGCATGTGTGTTCTTCTGAACAAACCACATAAGTCATTGCATGTCTGTTCTTTTCATGAACCACACCTAGTGTCATTGCATTTGTGTTCCTCTAGACAAACCACATAAGGATCCACCGGTGTCACTGCATGTCTGTTCTTTTCATGAACCACATAAGGATCCACCAGTGTCATTGGATATGTGTTCTTCTCATGAACCACACATGGATCCACCAGTGTCATTGCATGTCTATTACTTCCATAAACCACACATGGATCCACCAGTGTCATTGCATGTCTGTTATTTTCATGAACCACACCCAGTGTCATTGCAAGTGTGTTCTTCTCATGAACCATAGCCAGTGTCATTGCATGTATGTTCTTCTCACAAACCACACATGTATCCACCTAGTGTGATTGCATGTCTGTTCTTCTAAACAAACCACATAAGGATCCACCAGTGTCATTGCATGGTTGTTCTTTTCATGAACCACACCAAGTGTGATTGCATGTGTGTTCTTCTAAACAAACCACATAAGTCATTGCATGTATGTTCTTTTCATGAACCACACCCTGTGTCATTGCATGTGTGTTCCTCTAGACAAACCACATAAGGATCCACCAGTGTCACTGCATGTCTGTTCTTTTCATGAACCACATAAGGATCCACCAGTGTCATTGGATGTGTGTTCTTCTCATGAACCACACATGGATCCACTAGTGTCATTGCATGTCTGTTCTTTTCATGAATCACAGCTAGAATCATTACATGTTTGTTACTTCCATAAACCACACATGGATCCACCAAAGGTCATTGCATGTCTGTTCTTTTCATGAACCACAACTAGAGTCATTTCATGTCAGATCTTTTCATGAACCACACATGGATCCACCAGTGTCATTGCATGTCTGTTCTTCTATACAAACCACATAAGGATCCACCAGTGTCATTGCATGTATGTTCTTTTCATGAACCACATCCAGTGTCATTGCATGTGTGTTCCTCTAGACAATCCATATAAGGATCCACCAGTGTCATTAAATGTGTGCTCTTCTCATGAACCACACATGGAGACACCAGTGTCATTGCATGTCTGTTATTTTCATGAACCACACCCAGTGTCATTGCATGTGTGTTCTTCTCAGGAACCACAGCCAGTGTCATTGCATGTCTGTTCTTCTCACAAACCACACATGGATCCCCCTAGTGTGATTGCATGTTTGTTTTTCTAAGCAAACAACATAAGGATCCACCATCGTCATTGCATGTCTATTCTTTTCATGAACCACACCCAGTGTCGTTGCATGTGTGTTCTTCTAAACAAACCATATAAGTCATTGCATGTCTGTTATTTTCATGAACCACACCCAGTGTCATTGCATGTGTGTTCCTCTAGACAAACCACATAAGGATCCACCGGTGTCACTGCATGTCTGTTCTTTTCATGAACCACATAAGGATCCACCAGTGTCATTGGCTGTGTGTTCTTCTCATGAACCACATATGGATCCACCAATGTCATTGCATGTATGTTACTTCCATAAACCACACATGGATCCACTAGTGTCATTGCTTGTCTGTTCTTTTCATGAACCACACCCAGCGTCATTGCATGTGTGTTCTTCTCATGAACCACAGCCAGTGTCATTACATGTCTGTTCTTCTCACAAACCACACATGGATCCACCTAGTGTGATTGCATGTTTGTTCTTCTAAACAAACAACATAAGGATCCACCAGTGTCATTGCATGTCTGTTCTTTTCATGAACCACACCCAGTGTCATTGCATGTGTGTTCTTCTAAACAAACCACATAAGTCATTGCATGTCTGTTCTTTTCATGAACCACACCTAGTGTCATTGCATTTGTGTTCCTCTAGACAAACCACATAAGGATCCACCGGTGTCACTGCATGTCTGTTCTTTTCATGAACCACATAAGGATCCACCAGTGTCATTGGATGTGTGTTCCTTTCATGAACCACATAAGGATCCATCAGTGTCATTGGATGTGTTTTATTCTCATGAACCACACATGGATCACTAGTGTCATTCAATGTCTGTTCTTTTCATGAATCACAGCTAGAGTCATTGCATGTCTGTTACTTCCATAAACCACACATGGATCCACCAGTGTCATTGCATGTCTGTTCTTTTCATGAACCACTGCTAGAGTCATTTCATGTCAGATCTTTTCATGAAACACACATGGATCCACCAGTGTCATTGCATGTCTGTTCTTCTAAACAAACCACATAAGGATCCACCAGTGTCATTGCATGTCTGTTCTTTTTATGAACCACACCCAGTGTCATTGCATGTGTGTTCTTGTCATGAACCACACATGGATCCACTAGTGTCATTGCGTGTCTGTTGTTTTCATGAATCACAGCTAGAGTCATTTCATGTCTGTTACTTCCATAAACCACACATGGATCCACCAGTGTCATTGCATGTTTGTTCTTTTCATGAACCACAGCTAGAGTCATTGCATGTCAGTTCTTTTCATGAACCACACATGGATCTACCAGTGTTATTGCATGTCTGTTCTTCTAAACAAACCACATAAGGATCCACCAGTGTCATGGCATGTGTGTTCTTCTCATGAACCACATCCAGTGTCATTGCATGTGTGTTCCTCTCGACAAACCACATAAGGATCCACCGGTGTTCTTCTCATGAACCACATAAGTATCCACTAGTGTCATTGCATGTCTGTTATTTTCATGAACCACACCCAGTGTCATTGCATGTGTGTTCTTCAAAACAAACCACATAAGTCATTGCATGTCTGTTCTTTTCATGAACCACACCTAGTGTCATTGCATGTGTGTTCCTCTAGACAAAGCACAAAAGGATCCACCGGTGTCACTGCATGTCTATTCTTTTCATGAACCACATAAGTATCCACTAGTGTTAGTGGATGTGTGTTCTTCTCATGAACCACATATGGATCCACCAGTGTCATTGCATGTCTGCTCCTTTCATGAACCACATAAGGATCCACCAGTGTCACTGCATGTCTGTTCCTTTCATGAACCACATAAGGATCCATCAGTGTCATTGGATGTGTTTTCTTCTCATGAACCACACATGGATCACTAGTGTCATTGCATGTCTGTTCTTTTCATGAATCACAGCTAGAGTCATTGCATGTCTGTTACTTCCATAAACCACACATGGATCCACCAGTGTCATTGCATGTCTGTTCTTTTCATGAACCACTGCTAGAGTCATTTCATGTCAGATCTTTTCATGAACCACGCATGGATCCACCAGTGTCATTGCATGTCTGTTCTTCTAAACAAACCACATAAGGATCCACCAGTGTCATTGCATGTCTGTTCTTTTCATGAACCACACCCAGAGTCATTGCATGTGTGTTCCTCTAGACAATCCATATACGGATCCACCAGTGTCCTTGAATGTGTGTTTTTCTCATGAACCACACGTGGATCCACCAGTGTCATTGCATGTCTGTTATTTTCATGAACCACACCCAGTGTCATTGCATGTGTGTTCTTCTCAGGAACCACAGCCAGTGTCATTGCATGTCTGTTCTTCTCACAAACCACACATGGATCCACCTAGTGTGATTGCATGTCTGTTCTTCTAAACAAACAACATAAGGATCCACCAGTGTCATTGCATGTCTGTTCTTTTCATGAACCACACCCAGTGCCATTGCATGTGTGTTCTTCTAAACAAACCACATAAGTCATTGCATGTCTGTTCTTTTCAGCAACCACACCTAGTGTCATTGCATGTGTGTTCCTCTAGACAAACCACATAAGGATCCACCAGTGTCATTGCATGTCTGTTCTTTTCATGAATCACATCTAGAGTCATTCCATGTCTGTTACTTCCGTAAACCACACATGGATCCACCAGTGTCATTGCATGTCTTTTCTTTTCATGAACCACACATGGATCCACCAGTGTCATTGCATGTATGTTCTTCTAAACAAACCACATGAGGATCCACCAGTGTCATCGCATCTCTCTTCTTCTAAACAAACCACATAAGGATCCACTAGTGTCATTGCATGTGTGTTCTTTTCATGAACCACACCCAGTGTCATTGCATGTGTGTTCCTCTAGACAAACCACATAAGGATCCACCAGTGTCATTGGATGTGTGTTCTTCTCATGAACCACACATGGATCCACCAGTGCCATTGCATGTCTGTTATTTTCATGAACCACACCCAGTGTCATTCAAGTGTGTTCTTCTCATGAACCATAGCCAGCGTCATTGCATGTCTATTCTTCTCACAAACCACACATGGATCCACCTAGTGTGATTGCATGTCTGTTCTTCTAAACAAACCACATAAGGATCCACCAGTGTCGTTGCATGGCTGTTCTTTTCATGAACCACACCCAGTGTCATTGCATGTGTGTTCTTCTAAACAAACCACATAAGTCATTGCATGTATGTTCCTTTCATGAACCACACCCAGTGTCATTGCATGTGTGTTCCTCTAGACAAACCATATAAGGATCCACTAGTGTCATTGCATGTGTGTTCTTCTCACGAACCACACATGGATCCACCAGTGTTATTACATGTCTGTTATTTTCATGAACCACACCCAGTGTCATTGCATGTGTGTTCTTCTCATGAACCACAGTCAGTGTCATTGCATGTCTGTTCTTCTCACAAACCACACATGGATCCACCTAGTGTGATTGCATGTTTGTTTTTCTAAGCAAACAACATAAGGATCCACCATCGTCATTGCATGTCTGTTCTTTTCATGAACCACACCTAGTGTCATTGCATGTGTGTTCTTCTAAACAAACCATATAAGTCATTCCATGTCTGTTCTTTTCATGAACCACACCTAGTGTCATTGCATGTGTGTTCCTCTAGACAAACCACATAAGGATCCACCGGTGTCACTTCATGTCTGTTCTTTTCCTGAACCATATAAGGATCCACCAGTGTCATTGGATATGTGTTCTTCTCATGAACCACAAATGGATCCACCAGTGTCATTGCATGTCTAGTACTTCCATAAACCACACATGGATCCACAAGTCTCATTGCATGTCTGTTATTTTCATGAACCACACCCAGTGTCATTGCAAGTATGTTCTTCTCATGAACCATAGCCAGTGTCATTGCATGTCTGTTCTTCTCACAAACCACACATGGATCCACCTAGTGTGATTGCATGTCTGTTCTTCTAAACAAACCACATAAGGATCCACCAGTGTCATTGCATGGTTGTTCTTTTCATGAACCACACCCAGTGTGATTGCATGTGTGTTCTTCTAAACAAACCACATAAGTCATTGCATGTATGTTCTTTTCATGAACCATACCCTGTGTCATTGCATGTGTGTTCCTCTAGACAAACCACATAAGGATCCACCAGTGTCACTGCATGTCTGTTCTTTTCATGAACCACATAAGGATCCACCAGTGTCATTGGATGTGTGTTCTTCTCATGAACCACACATGGATCCACTAGTGTCATTGCATGTCTGTTCTTTTCATGAATCACAGCTAGAGTCATTGCATGTCTGTTACTTCCATAAACCACACATGGATCCACCAGTGTCATTGCATGTGTGTTCTTTTCATGAACCACAGCTAGAGTCATTTCATGTCAGATCTTTTCATGAACCACACATGGATCCACCAGTGTCATTGCATGTATGTTCTTCTAAACAAACCACATAAGGATCCACTAGTGTCATTGCATGTCTGTTCTTTTCATGAACCACACCCAGTGTCATTGCATGTGTGTTCCTCTAGACAATCCATATAAGGATCTACCAGTGTCATTGAATGTGTGTTCTTCTCATGAACCACACATGGATCCACCAGTGTCATTGCATGTCTGTTATTTTCATGAACCACACCCAGTGTCATTGCATGTGTTTTCTTCTCAGGAACCACAGCCAGTGTCATTGCATGTCTGTTCTTCTCACAAACCACACATGGATCCACCTAGTGTGATTGCATGTTTGTTTTTCTAAGCCAACAACATAAGGATCCACCATCGTCATTGCATGTCTGTTCTTTTCATGAACCACACCCAGTGTCATTGCATGTGTGTTCTTCTAAACAAACCATATAAGTCATTGCATGTCTGTTATTTTCATGAACCACACCCAGTGTCATTGCATGTGTGTTCCTCTAGACAAACCACATAAGGATCCACCGGTGTCACTGCATGTCTGTTCTTTTCATGAAACACATAAGGATCCACCAGTGCCATTGGATGTGTGTTCTTCTCATGAACCACATATGGATCCACTAGTGTCATTGCATGTCTGTTACTTCCATAAACCACACATGGATCCACTAGTGTCATTGCTTGTCTGTTCTTTTCGTGAACCACACCCAGCGTCATTGCATGTGTGTTCTTCTCATGAACCACAGCCATTGTCATTACATGTCTGTTCTTCTCACAAACCACACATGGATCCACCTAGTGTGATTGCATGTTTGTTCTTCTAAACAAACAACATAAGGATCCACCAGTGTCATTGCATGTCTGTTCTTTTCATGAACCACACCCAGTGTCATTGCATGTGTGTTCTTCTAAACAAACCACATAAGTCATTGCATGTCTGTTCTTTTCATGAACCACACCTAGTGTCATTGCATTTGTGTTCCTCTAGACAAACCACATAAGGATCCACCGGTGTCACTGCATGTCTGTTCTTTTCATGAACCACATAAGGATCCACCAGTGTCATTGGATGTGTGTTCTTGTCATGAACCACACATGGATCCACTAGTGTCATTGCGTGTCTGTTCTTTTCATGAAACACAGCTAGAGTCGTTTCATGTCTGTTACTTCCATAAACCACACATGGATCCACCAGTGTCATTGCATGTCTGTTCTTTTCATGAACCACAGCTAGAGTCATTGCATGTCAGTTCTTTTCATGAACCACACATGGATCTACCAGTGTTATTGCATGTCTGTTCTTCTAAACAAACCACATAAGGATCCACCAGTGTCATGGCATGTGTGTTCTTCTCATGAACCACATCTAAGGTCATTGCATGTGTGTTCCTCTAGACAAACCACATAAGGATCCACCGGTGTTCTTCTCATGAACCACATAAGTATCCACTAGTGTCATTGCATCTCTGTTATTTTCATGAACCACACCCAGTGTCATTGCATGTGTGTTCTTCAAAACAAACCACATAAGTCATTGCATGTCTGTTCTTTTCATGAACCACACCTAGTGTCATTGCATGTGTGTTCCTCTAGACAAAGCACATAAGGATCCACCGGTGTCACTGCATGTCTATTCTTTTCATGAACCACATAAGTATCCACTAGTGTTAGTGGATGTCTGTTCCTTTCATGAACCACATAAGGATCCATCAGTGTCATTGGATGTGTTTTATTCTCATGAACCACACATGGATCACTAGTGTCATTCAATGTCTGTTCTTTTCATGAATCACAGCTAGAGTCATTGCATGTCTGTTACTTCCATAAACCACACATGGATCCACCAGTGTCATTGCATGTCTGTTCTTTTCATGAACCACTGCTAGAGTCATTTCATGTCAGATCTTTTCATGAACCACACATGGATCCACCAGTGTCATTGCATGTCTGTTCTTCTAAACAAACCACATAAGGATCCACCAGTGTCATTGCATGTCTGTTCTTTTTATGAACCACACCCAGTGTCATTGCATGTGTGTTCCTCTAGACAATCCATATAAGGATCCACCAGTGTCATTGAATGTGTGTTCTTCTCATGAACCACACATGGATCCACCAGTGTCATTGCATGTCTGTTATTTTCATGAACCACACCCAGTGTCATTGCATGTGTGTTCTTCTCAGGAACCACAGCAAGTGTCATTGCATGTCTGTTCTTCTCACAAACCACACATGGATCCACCTAGTGTGATCGCATGTCTGTTCTTCTAAACAAACAACATAAGGATCCACCAGTGTCATTGCATGTCTGTTCTTTTCATGAACCACACCCAGTGTCATTGCATGTGTGTTCTTCTAATCAAACCACATAAGTCATTGCATGTCTGTTCTTTTCAGCAACCACACCTAGTGTCATTGCATGTGTGTTCCTCTAGACAAACCACATAAGGATCCACCGGTGTCACCACATGTCTGTTCTTTTCATGAACCACATAAGGATCCACCAGTGTCATTGGATGTGTGTTCTTCTCATGAACCACACATGGATCCACCAGTGTCATTGCATGTCTCTTACTTCCATAAACCACACATGGATCCACTAGTGTCATTGCTTGTCTGTTCTTTTCAGGAACCACACCCAGTGTCATTGCATGTGTGTTCTTCTCATGAACCACAGCCAGTGTCATTACATGTCTATTCTTCTCACAAACCACACATGGATCCACCTAATGTGATTGCATGTATGTTCTTCTAAACAAACAACATAAGGATCCACCAGTGTCATTGCATGTCTGTTCTTTTCATGAACCACACCCAGTGTCATTGCATGTGTGTTCTTCTAAACAAACCACATAAGTCATTGCATATACATTCTTTTTCAGGAACCACACCTAGTGTCATTGCATGTGTTCCTCTAGAAAGAACCACATATAAGGATCCCGTCTGTTTTTTCAGAAAACTACAAGTGTCACTGCATGTCTGTTCTTTTCATGAACCACATAAGGATCCACCAGTGTCATTGGATGTGTGTTCTTGTCATGAACCACACATGGATCCACTAGTGTCATTGCGTGTCTGTTGTTTTCATGAATCACAGCTAGAGTCATTTCATGTCTGTTACTTCCATAAACCACACATGGATCCACCAGTGTCATTGCATGTTTGTTCTTTTCATGAACCACAGCTAGAGTCATTGCATGTCAGTTCTTTTCATGAACCACACATGGATCTACCAGTGTTATTGCATGTCTGTTCTTCTAAACAAACCACATAAGGATCCAACAGTGTCATGACATGTGTGTTCTTCTCATGAACCACATCCAGTGTCATTGCATGTGTGTTCCTCTAGACAAACCACATAAGGATCCACCGGTGTCGTTGGATGTGTGTTCTTCTCATGAACCACATAAGTATCCACTAGTGTCATTGCATGTCTGTTATTTTCATGAACCACACCCAGTGTCATTGCATGTGTGTTCTTCAAAACAAACCACATAAGTCATTGCATGTCTGTTCTTTTCATGAACCACACCTAGTGTCATTGCATGTGTGTTCCTCTACACAAAGCACATAAGGATCCACCGGTGTCACTGCATGTCTATTCTTTTCATGAACCACATAAGGATCCACCAGTGTCAGTGGATGTGTGTTCTTCTCATGAACCACATATGGGTCCACCAGTGTCATTGCATGTCTGCTCCTTTCATGAACCACATAAGGATCCACCAGTGTCACTGCATGTCTGTTCCTTTCATGAACCACATAAGGATCCACCAGTGTCATTGGATGTGTGTTCTTCTCATGAACCACAAATGGATCCACTAGTGTCATTGCATGTCTGTTCTTTTCATGAATCACAGCTAGACTCATTGCATGTCTGTTACTTCCATAAACCACACATGGATCCACCAGTGTCATTGCATGTCTGTTCTTGTCATGAACCACAGCTAGAGTCATTGCATGTCAGTTAATTTCATGAACCACACATGGATCCACCAGTGTCATTGCATGTCTGTTCTTGTCATGAACCACAGCTAGAGTCATTGCATGTCAGTTCTTTTCATGAACCACACATGGATCCACCAGTGTCATTGCATGTCTGTTCTTTTCATGAACCACACCCAGTGTCATTGCATGTGTGTTCCTCTAGACAAACCACATAAGGATCCACCAGTGCCATTGGATGTGTGTTCTTCTCATGAACCACACATGGATCCACCAGTGTCCTTGCATGTCTGTTCTTTTCATGAACCACAACCAGTGTCATTGCATGTCTATTCCTGCAAAATAAACCACATAAGGATCCACCAGTGTCATTGCATGTCTGTTCTTCTCGTGAACCACATGGATCCACCAGTGTCATTGCATGTGTGTTCTTTTCATGAACCACAGCCAGAGTCATTGCATGTGTGTTCTTCTAAACAAACCACACATGGATCCACCCAGTGTGATTGCATGTCTGTTCTTTTCACAGACCACACATGGATCCACTAGTGTCATTGCATGTGTGTTCTTTTCATGAACCACAGCTAGAGTCATTGCATCTCTGTTCCTTCCATAAATCATGTATGGATCCACCAGTGTCATTGCATGTCTGTTCTTTTCATGAACCATAGATAGAGTGATTGCATGTGTGTTCTTCTCATGAACCACAGCCGGTGTCATTGCATGTCTGTTCTTCTCACAAACCACACATGGATCCACCTAGTGTGATTGCATGTCTGTTCTTTTCACAAACCACACATGGATCCACCAGTGTCATTGCATGTCTGTTCTTTTCATGACCAAACCCATTGTCATTGCATGTGTGTTCTTCTAAACAAACCACATAAGTCATTGCATGTCTGTTCTTTTCATGAACCACACCCAGTGTCATTTCATGTGTGTTCTTCTAGACACACCACATAAGGATCCACCGGTGTCACTTCATGTCTATTCTTTTCATGAACCACATAAGGATCCACCAGTGTCATTGTATGTGTGTTCTTCTCATGAACCACACATGGATCCACCAGTGACATTGCATGTCTGTTCTTTTCATGAATCACAGCTAGAGTCATTGCATGTCTGTTACTTCCATAAACCACACATGGATCCACCAGTGTCATTGCATGTCTGTTCTTGTCATGAACCACAGCTATAGTCATTGCATGTCAGTTCTTTTCATGAACCACACATGGATCCACCAGTGTCATTGCATGTCTGTTCTTGTCATGAACCACAACTAGAGTCATTGCATGTATGTTCCTTCCATAAACCACATATGGATCCACAAGTGTCATTGCATGTCTGTTCTTTTCATGAACCACAACTAGAGTCATTGCATGTGTGTTCTTCTCATGAACCACAGCTAGTGTCATTGCACGTCTATTCTTCTCACAAACCACATAAGGATCCACCAGTGTCATTGCATGTGTGTTCTTCTAAACAAACCACACATGGATCCACTAGTGTCATTGCATGTCTATTCTTTTCATGAACCACACCCAGTGTCATTGCATGTGTGTTCTTCTAAACAAACCATATAAGTCATTGCATGTCTGTTCTTTTCATGAACCACACTCAGTGTCATTGCATGTGTGTTCCTCTAGACAAACCACATAAGGATCTATCGGTGTCACTTCATGTCTGTTCTTTTCATGAACCACATAAGGATCGACTAGTGTCATGGATGTGTGTGTTCTTCTCATGAACCACACATGGATCCACCAGTTTCATTGCATGTCTATTCTTTTCATGAACCACAACTAGAGTCATTGCATGTCAGTTCTTTTCATGAACCACACATGGATCCAACAGTGTCATTGCATGCCTGTTCTTCTCAACAAACCACGTAAGGATCCACCAGTGTCATTGCATGTGTGTTCTTTTCATGAACCACACCTAGTGTCATTGTATGTGTGTTCCTCTAGACAAACCACATAAGGATCCACCGGTGTCATTGGATGTCTGATCTTCTCATGAACCACACATGGATCCACCAGTGTCATTGCATGTCTGTTCTTTTCATGAACCACACCCAGTGTCATTGCATGTGTGTTCTTCTCATGAACCATATCCAGTGTCATGGCATGTCTGTTCTTCTCACAAACCACACATGGATCCACCTAGTGTGATTGCATGTTTGTTCTTCTAAACAAACCACATAAGGATCCACTAGTGTGATTGCATGTCTGTTATTTTCATGAACCACACCCAGTGTCATTGCATGTGTGTTCTTATAAACAAACCACATAATGCATTGCATGTCTGTTCTTTTCATGAAACAGACCAAGTGTAATTGCATGTGTGTTCCTCTAGACAAACCACATAAGGATCCACTGGTGTCACTGCATGTCTGTTCTTTTCATGAACCACATAAGTATCCACCAGTGTCATTGGATGTGTGTTCTTCTCATGAACCACACATGGATCCAGTAGTGTCATTGCATGTATGTTCTTTTCATGAATCACAGCTAGAGTCGTTGCATGCCTGTTACTTCCATAAACCACACATGGATCCACAAGTGTCATTGCATGTGTGTTCTTTTCATGAACCACAGCTAGAGTCATTGCATGTCAGTTATTTTCATGAACCACACATGGATCTACCAGTGTTATTGCATGTCTGTTCTTCTAAACAAACCACATAAGGATCCACCAGTGTCTTTGCATGTGTGTTCTTCTCATGAACCACATCCAGTGTCATTGCTTGTGTGTTCCTCTAGACAAACCACATAAGGATCCACCAGTGTCATTGGATGTGTGTTCTTTTCATGAACCACATAAGGATCCACCAGTGTCATTGCGTGTCTGTTATTTTCATGAACCACACCCAGTGTCATTGCATGTGTGTTCTTCAAAACAAACCACATAAGTCATTGCATGTCTGTTCTTTCCATGAACCACACCGAGTGTCAATGCATGTGTGTTCCTCTAGACAAACCACATAAGGATCCACCAGTGTCACTACATGTCTGTTCTTTTCATGAACCACATAAGGATCCACCAGTGTCATTGGATGTGTGTTCTTCTCATGAACCACAGATGGATCCACCAGTGACATTGTATGTCTGTTCTTTTCATGAATCACAGCTAGAGTCATTGCATGTCTGTTACTTTCATAAACCACACATGGATCCACCAGTGTCATTGGATGTCTGTTCTTGTGATGAACTACAGCTAGAGTCATCGCATGTCAAATCTTTTCATGAACCACACATGGATCCACTAGTGTCATTGCATGTCTGTTCTTGTCATGAACCACAGCTAGAGTCATTGCATGTCAGTTCTTTTCATGAACCACACATGGATCCACCAGTGTTATTGCATGTCTGTTCTTCTAAACAAACCACATAAGGATCCACCAGTGTCATTGCATGTCTGTTCTTTTCATGAACCACACCCAGTGTCATTGCATGTGTGTTCCTCTAGACAAACCACATAAGGATCCACCAGTGGCATTGGATGTGTGTTCTTCTCATGAACCACACATGGATCCACCAGTGTCATTGCATGTCTGTTCTTTTCATGAACCACAACCAGTGTCATTGCATGTCTGTTCCTCTACATAAAACACATAAGGATCCACCAGTGTCATTGCATGTCTGTTCTTTTCATGAACCACACATTGATCCACCAGTGTCATTGCATGTGTGTTCTTTTCATGAACCACAGCTAGAGTCATTGCATGTGTGTTCTTCTAAACAAACCACACATGGATCCACCCAGTGTGATTGCATGTATGTTCTTTTCACAGACCACACATGGATCCACTAGTGTCATTGCATGTGTGTTCTTTTCATGAATCACAGCTAGAGTCATTGCATGTCTGTTCCTTCCATAAACCACGTATGGATCCACCAGTGTCATTGCATGTCTGTTCTTTTCATGAAGCACAGCTAGAGTCATTGCATGTGTGTTCTTCTCATGAACCACAGCCGGTGTCATTGCATGTCTGTTCTTCTCACAAACACACATGGATCCACCTAGATTGATTGCCTGTCTGTTCTTTTCACAAACCACACATGGACCCACCAGTGTCATTGCATGTCTGTTCTTTTCATGACCAAACCCATTGTCATTGCATGTGTGTTCTTCTAAACAAACCACATAAGTCATTGCATGTCTGTTATTTTCATGAACCACACCCAGTGTCATAGCATGTGTGTTCCTCTAGACAAAGCACATAAGGATCCACTGGTGTCACTGCATGTATGTTCTTTCCATGAACCACATAAGGATCCACCAGTGTCATTGGATGTGTGTTCTTCTCATGAGCCACACATGGATCCACCAGTGTCGTTGCATGTCTGTTCTTTTCATGAATCACACCTAGAGTCGTTGCATGTCTGTTACTTCCATAAACCACACATGGATCCACCAGTGTCATGGCATGTCTGTTCTTTTCATGAAGCACAGCTAGAGTCATTGCATGTCTATTCCTCTAAACAAACCACATAAGGATCCACCAGTGTCATTGCATGTCTGTGCTTTTCATGAACCACACATGGATCCACCAGTGTCATTGCATGTCTGTGCTTTTCATGAACCACATATGGATCCACCAGTGTCATTGCATGTGTGTTCTTTTCATGAACCACAACTAGGGTCATTGCATGTGTGTTCTTCTAAACATACGACACATGGATCCACCTAGTGTGATTGCATGTCTGTTCTTTTCATAGACCACACATGGATCCACTAGTGTCATTGCATGTGTGTTCTTTTCATGCACCACAGCTAGAGTCATTGCATGTCTGTTCCTTCCATAAACCACATATGGATCCACCAGTGTCGTTGCATGTCTGTTCTTTTCATGAACCACAGCTAGAGTCATTGCATGTGTGTTATTTTCATGAACCACAGCCAGAGTCATTGCATGTCTGTTCTTCTAAACAAACCACACATGGATCCACCTAGTGTCATTGCATGTGTGTTCTTCTAAACAAACCACACATGGATCCACCAGTGTCCTTGCATGTCTGTTCTTTTCATGAACCACATCAAGTGTCATTACATGTGTGTTCTTCTAAACAAACCACATAAGTCATTGCATGTCTGTTATTTTCATGAACCACACCCAGTGTCATTGCATGTGTGTTCCTCTAGACAAAACATATAAGGATCCACCGGTGTCACTGAATGTCTGTTCCTTTCTTGAACCACATAAGGATCTACCAGTGTCATTGGATGTGTGTTCTTCTCATGAACCACACATGGATCCACCAGTGTCATTGCATGTCTGTTCTTTTCATGAATCAGAGCTAGAGTCATTGCATGTATGTTACTTCCATAAACCAGACATGGATCCACCAGTGTCCTTGTATGTCTGTTCTTTTCATGAACCACAGCTAGAGTCATTGCATGTCAGTTCTTTTCATAAACCACACATGGATCCACCAGTGTCATTGCATGTCTGTTCTTATAAAAAAACCATATAAGGATCCACCAGTGTCATTGCATGTCTGTTCTTTTCATGAACCACACCTAGTGTCATTGCATGTGTGTTCCTCTAAACAAACCACATAAGGATCCACCAGTGTCATTGGATGTGTGTTCTTCTCATGAACCACACATGGATCCACCAGTGTCATTGCATGCCTGTTCTTTTCATGAACCACACCCAGTGTCATTGCATGTCCGCTCCTCTAAACAAACCACATAAGGATCCACTAGTGTCATTGCATGTGTGTTCTTTTCATGAACCACACATGGATCCACCAGTGTCATTGCATGTGTGTTCTTTTCATGAACCACAGGTAGAGTCATTGCATGTGTGGTCTTCTAAACAAACCACAGATGGATCCACCCAGTGTGATTGCATGTCTGTTCTTTTCACAGACCACACATGGGTCCACAAGTGTGATTGCATGTGTGTTATTTTCATGAACCACAACTAGAGTCATTGCGTGTCTGTTCTTCTAAACAAACCACACATGGATCCACCTAGTGTGATTGCATGTATGTTCTTTTCATGAACCACACCCAGTGTCATTGCATGTGTGTTCCTCTAGACAAACCACATAAGAATCCACCAGTGTTATTGGATGTGTGTTCTTCTCATGAACCACACATGGATCCACCAGTGTCATTGCATGTGTGTTCTTTTCGTGAATCACAGCTAGAGTCATTGCATGTCTGTTACTTCCATAAACCACACATGGATCCACCAGTGTCATTGCATGTCTGTTATTTTCATGAACCACACCTAGTGTCATTGCATGTGTGTTCCTCTAGACAAACCACATAAGGATCCACCAGTGTCATTGGATCTGTGTTCTTCTCATGAAGCACATAAGGATCCACCAGTGTCATTGGATGTGTGTTCTTCTCATGAACCACACATGGATCCACTAGTGTCATTGCATGTTTGTTCTTTTCATGAATCACAGCTAGAGTCATTGCATGTCTGTTACTTCCATAAACCACATATGGATCCACCTAGTGTGATTGCATGTCTGTTCTTTTCACAAACCACACATGGATACACCAGTGTCATTGCATGGGTGGTCGTTAGACCGAGTCTTCTAGAAGGCATGCCCTAACACAGTTGTTCTGCTTGACGATTGTTACATACCGTTCGATCGGGGCGCTTGGACGATTGGGATGGTCTTCGTGAGAGCGATCCACGAGTAGGCTGTTCTGCGGCATGATTCGCCACGCTTGCTCTGGACAAACTGGCAACACGGGCGCTCCCCTGTTGCGAGTGTCACGACTCACGAGTTCAGTGGGCCATATCCCAGTGTCACGTCCCCATTACTTCTCTTCCGCCCGTACTTCTCTTCCTTCCCCTTGAAGCCACATTCCTCACTTCACTCCCATCCTGCCGTAGCCGCAAGTTGATGGTGCCTCCATCCCAATCCCCTCTCCGGCAGCCACCCCCCTCCCCTCTCGCCATGGGTTCAAGGGGAGACGGCGAGGAAACGTGTCGTGACGACAAGGACGGTGATTTCAATGTGAGTCGTCTCATCTCTATCTCTATCATCCGTGGCCAGTTATCTATTTTTTGAGATATATCTAATCTGTTTACTCATGCGCGTATGATGTGTTAGGCCAACCAGACGATGTATGACTCTGACTATCACGGTTTAGCGGATGAAGACAGTCCTCTGCTATGTAAACATGGATATGTGCCCGCTAAATTTGTAGCGTTTGAAGGACGAAATGCAGGCAAGAGGTTTCTATGGTGTCAAGGACATCATGCAATGATGCAAGGGGGAAGTTGCAGTGTTGTCAAATGGGTAGATCCAGAGTGGCCCAAATCGATGCAGAAAACGCTGGACAAACTATGGGAAATGACTGTTGAGTTGAAAGAATCCGTATTCAGCTCACTTCTTGACAGTGTTGAGATGAAGCTATGGGAACCAGTTGACACGACCAAGCATAAGCGAGATCTCAGGTGGGTGCAAGACAAGGTTAGCAAAGTCGAGAAGGAGAGGGACGTGGTGTTGGCCCTGAAGGCTAAAGCAGAGCAAGAACTGACTCAAGCAAGGAATGATCTTCACCAGGCCAAAGTCCTACAGTTCACAACTACGAGTATTGACAAGTGCATGAGGAAAAATGCAGAGAAACAATTTAAGTTGTGCAAGGAAGATGCTAAAACGAAGGACCACACGATTCGAACCTTGCTCTCGCAGGAAGATGCGCATCGGGCTAAGATTAGGAAGATCAAGGAGATGTGTGATAACTAGTTTTATTTAGCTTAAGCTCCGTGCCTTTTTAAGTTGTAATAGTTGTACTTGTTGACCTAGCGGTCTGAACTATTGGTCCTGGAGTCCAGGGAGGAAAAAAATGTATCTCCCGTTAGTCTATCTTAACCCCGCATTACTTCTTTTGTCTGACCAATGCCCCTTGGATATTCCTCCCGTCGCGTCGTCGTTCTCGTGTACAAATAGGAGGCGCCACAGCGCGTCGCTTCGTTGTCCATCCCCTCGTCCTCTCCAATCTCCACCGCGTCGTCGCTTCGTCGTCCATCCCCTCGCTCCCTCTCTAATCTCCACTGCGCCGCCATGGAGATGCCCTCGCTGAACTTCCACGAGGCGGTGATGTTCGCGCACTTCGACATCCTCGCGCCACCGGCCGTGATGGTGCCCCACGGATGGCGCATCAGCTATGCGGGGGTGCTGATGGCTCCGCTCCCTGGCCGACCCGAGATGGAGAGCAAAATCGCGGCGCACCGCTGCCAGATGCCCGCGTGGAAGAGGCCGCTGCCTCGATACGCGGCGGCCAGCCCGTATTGGCCGGTGCTGTTCAAGAAGGAGCGGAAGTCCAAGATTGGCAACCGCATCGTTGACGGGCGCGTGGTGCACCGGGAACTCCGCAACCGAGAAGGGCGGAAGAGGTTCAGGTCCGTCCCTGGACGTACCAAGTACACCGTCATCGCCGCCACTCGCCGCAAAGAGGTGCTCCATCTCGCGAACAATGCGGAAATCGTGGAGGTTCTGTCCGACGATGATGAGGAAGCCGACGGCTCGGAGGACAGCGGCAGCAGAAGTGAAATTGTTGACTAGTGGTTGAATTAATGTAGGATGTGAACTCACACCTTTGTTTAGAAGAATTTGTTGTTGAATTAATGAAATGCCTCGATTTAGATCTCTGTCTCGATTAATTTGTGGAAGAATTTGTGATTTAGATCAATTTCTGCCTCGATTTAGATCTCTGTCCCGGATTGGGAACGTGACCGTGGACCAAAGACCCCTTTTATACTAGTGTATCCTGACATTGGTGGTTTGTTTAAACGTAATCTACGTGGATTGTGCCGTATGCAAATGGCACAACCACAATTTATAAAGTGGAAGCATGTACACCCGGTTACTGGAGATCCGGGAGCTTCGCCAGATGCAGGGGATGCAGGAGCAGAGAAGCAGTGAGATAGACGGGCTCAAGATTAGGCCAGAAAGTGGTACCGATTTCCTCCTCATATGGGCATTATCGGTGAGAACATTATTGTTTATGTTGCCACGTCGTTGTGCAGCATCTGAAATAAGTTGTTGCTTCGTGGAGTGTGGCAGGTTAAATAATTTATTTCTATGCCACTCACATTCCGTCGTATTTGGAGACCTTCTGCCTCTGAGCAATCATGGAACCGGTGCTGCGTGTTTTCAGATAGCAGTGGCACAATCACAATTTCGGATTCAACTACTGACTCGGGCGTTTCCAAACCCTAAGTCGTGGTACATTTTACTCAGAGAACGTGGGTAGATTGTTTTGCCCAGCAACATGCCACACACAGAGCTCCAGAATTTAACAGAATTACATATATAGGTTCAAGTTCAACACATTACTATGCATCTTCATTGCCAGTAGCATTCTTCCGCATCCTGGGTGCCAAGCCTTCACGTCCACTGGCTTCTTCCTTTCCATCCTGCTTCCTCTTCCTCGATGCCAATTTTCTTAGCTTCACGTATTCTGCATCGCCGGGACAATGGGCACCAGAATCGTGTCCAGCATCATCTTTCCACTTGTTTTTAATTTCTTCGGGAAGCAAAATGACTGACCTAGAAGTCATGTTTCTAACCTTGCGGCGCTTCCTTTCAAAGAAACAAGACTGTTGCATAACTGCCCAATATCTATAGAGTAAATAAAACAAAAATTACAATTCAGCACAAACATGCGAACCCCAAGCGACCTTTTCTTACCAGGAGCTAATTGAGTTTGAGAAACCACCCTGTCCAAGAATAGAAGGGTGACTCCCAGTTGCAGCAGCTTCCACATCCAGTACATCACATTTCAGCTCAAACATGGCAGCCGAAGCATACCTTTTCATCAACCCAATTAGCTGACTGTCACACGTTAGAGGAACCATGGTGCCATGTTCATCCATGAAGCTGAACTTTGCAGTTTGCTTCAGCCATAATTCATCATGATTACGCAGAGTAGCAACCATACCAGATATAGTGCAGATCTGCGGTGGCGCTTCTTCCATCGTGAAACAATGGTGTCCATACCACTTGCCCTTAGAGTCTACCTGTAGAGGACTACCGTAACCAGGTAAGGAGGGTCCGCGGAGATCCCACTTGATAGAAAACTGTGGACAAAATATGTTTGTCAGTGTTGGTCTAACAAACAATTTGAGGTTCAGTAGCCAGCTAGCAGTTATAATTAGTGCGAATAGCAAAGAGAAGGGTAGCTCACCAGCTTTTAGCCAGAACTTCTTCTTCCTTGATAGTATGATCTGCCATCCTCCGAGCTTCTCGGCTTGTCGGCGGCGGAGGCGGGCTAGAGCCTCGCAACGGTGGCTACGACATGCGCCATTGGAGCTCGGGATCAGCGACTGGGCGCAGCAACGGGGCGCAGCAACTTGGCGCCGGAAGTCAAATGTCCGAAGGGATCGTCCTGCCTGGAGGGTGGATTCCGACGCCGCCGGTGCTAGGGGAAAGGTGGGAATGGATTTGTGAAATTGGTCAACGCATAAAATCCACTTAGCTACTCGATTTTCCTAAGAGGTTGGCGCTATGCCAAGGCAGACAGATGACCGACATGGGGGTCCCGACCGTCTACTTCACGGGGCAGTTTAACAGAATGTTTGAATTTAGTAGGGGTGAGATGAGTTTGCCTCGAAATGGCCCCACTCAGTAGTTGGTGGACCAACTTTTAGAAACGCGGCAATTTCAGGCAACTTAGGTACCACCATCCGCTGGCCTGTGAACTTTGGTACCGCAGACGAACAGGCCCATTGGAGGGGAGGGAAGAAATCAAGCTCATAGAGGTCAAACAAATGGGGCAAAAGCTTGCGAGTAAAAGGGAGAAGAAGCCCTTAAAAAAGAGAGAGAGGAGGCTTAAAAAGGGGGCTGGGAATATCTATCTGTTGGGCCAAAACCGGGCTGGGTCGGTAGTACCGCCAATGGGCTGGTACTACCGACCAATGACCTAGCGATGCAAGAGCTGGCGCGAGCGACTAGCGCTGCCAGCCAAGCAAGAAGCTCGAAGGGGATCGGGAGCGCAAGCCAGCGAGCGAAGCCAGCGTGATGCAAGGAGGACGGGAGTGAGAGATAGCGGCTAGCGCAGGCCACGCGAGCTAGGAGTGGGCCGGCCCTATAGTACCGGCCAAGCCAGGCGGTAGAACCGCGATGGGTTAGTAGTACCGGCCAGCACAACCGGGCCGAACAGAGGATGGAGGCCGCGCGTTCAATAATGCCCGGTAGTGGCAGCAGTAGTACCGCTTGGCCTAGAAGCTATTCCCCTTTCCCTTTTTCCTTTTTAAATCAAATAAAAGGTAAACTTCAAATAGCGATAACTAGAGTTTGGAAACTCCGATCGACCTGAAACCAATTTTGTTGAAAATATTGGATACCACCAAGTGAGAATATATCAAGTATTATAATGTGAGATACCTCCCTTGGTGAGGAGCCGAAAAACCTCCAAGATCAAAACCGCAATAAGATATAAAAGGGAGATCCATTTTTGAAGAACTAGAGCTTGTAATGAACACAAGCTCTAGAACCAAACATGGATAAGGTCCTGCAAACAACCAAGAAAGATGATGCTAAAAATGCAATGGTTTGAGCTTTCTATGAAAGATATGATTGAGCTACTCACTCGATAGCCCCTCTTGATAGTACGGTAATCTATTCTAAACCCGGTCTCCCAACTACCAACAAAAGACCAACAAAGAGAAAACCTATCAAGATTATACCTTTGCCTTGAGCAAACCACTTGAGCACAATGTAGAAGATCTTGTCTTTCTCAAGATGGACACCTTTCTTGATTGCTCTTGCACACACTCTCTTGATGAAGACTTGACATATGCTCCCCCATACACCATGGGGAAGCCTCTCCTTTGACCTTGTCTTCATCGATCCATGACCACCGAGAATGGAAAGCTTCAAGCATGAGATCTTCTAGAGATGGTGCATCTTGATCTTGCACAACATTTCTTCTAACTACATATGATTCCAAAAGGCCCAAGGACCTTGGACAATGCTTCTTCTTCATTTATTCCACCTTGAATCCAACACATGGTCCAAGCAAAGCCAATGGACAAATCCTACAAGTGCAACTCAATGCAAACATTAGTCCATACAGATTGTAAATTAATTACCAAAACCACACATGGGGCCCACATGCTCTTTCAGCTGGTCCGCTGTGTCACTAACCTGGGGTGGTTACGGGGTGGGTCGCGCATGGGATCATTAGATGGGAGTGGGCTAGTCAATTCTACGAGATAGAATGTGGGGTGCCTCTCTGGTCACCCCAATCCCATCGTCCTATCCCCTCCAATCCACTCCTCTGCTCCATCCTGGTCATCCCCCTCTCATCCCCTTGCATCATCGACCATCTCCCCATCATATCCACCTAGTCGGCTATTGTCCCGCCATTCGACTTCTTCGCCATCTAGCCCCTCGTTGTGTTGTCCTGCTATCTAGCTCCACTTCCATCGAGCCTCCTTCTCAAGGCGTTCGGGTTTCAGGTGGCAAGGAGGAGAACACGGGTCATCGCCTCAAATCTCTCCAATTAGGATCCCATGGAGGTCTGCGGTGGTAGGGGCTGCTGAAGTGAATATGCCCGAGAAGAAATAATAAAGTTGTTATTATCTTATTCCAAGTATATGATAGATGTTTATTTTTCATGCTATAATTGTGTTAACTAGAAATGTTTGTACATCTGTGTTTAATAAACAAATATATAGAGTTCCCGATGGCATGCAAGTGCACAGGTTCGTCAGAGAATGTTTTCACGGAAGTATTAATTCCAGTTTTTATATCGATCCCAACAAGGAGCCTAGGAAAGTGTTTTTATGTGGTGTTTCTATTGCACCTAAGGTGTCACAGATCTTGAGTTAATTGACTGCAAAAGTTGACAGTGGAAGTGGTGAGTAAAAGATAGAGGAACTTGCTTAGGAAATAATTAAATTGCATAAAAGTAAAGACGCGAAAGGTGTGTAACGGTCCTGCAGATGAGAAGTTAGACATGGAGAGAATCAGTTCATGGTGATAGTGAAAGTGCCAAATGGAATAAGAGGAATAAGTGATAGTGATATTTCTTATTTATAAGTGAGTAGGCAAGCAACCCATATACCGATTAGGAGTCATCATGGCCAATTCTTCCCAATCCCAATGATCCATCTTCATGTTACCACCGCCATGGTGAGTGCATTAATTAAGCTCTTGCGACCAGATCAAGGCTTTAATCTTGATGGTTCCTTGTTGTCCTTGAGTAGTGCTAGCTCTTCTTTAATATCGGCCGTGTCACTCGGGGGTCGCCGAATTACTAGCATACAAGTTCATACCTAAGAGTTCTTTGGATCATATTACCTGGGCCCTTAAATTAGATAACACACATTAGGCAAACATAGATATTTATTCTCACTGTTTAAATAAACATTACAACGATCACAAATGGATGAAATTAAAGGAGGCACATCACATGTCACCAATCCCCTACATCTCCCACGCCTATGGGGATTTACTCAGACATGAGAGAAAGACAAATCAAAGGCATAATTGTATTGCAAATAGAAATCATCTCAAAGTTATTGTAGCAAACCACAATAGCGATTAAAGATCCAATCAAATACAAACCGTAGGTAGATCAAAGTATCAAACCCTAATATTACAAGTGCCAATCTCTCTCTCTCTCTCTAAGTAATGATGGAATGATGGTGGAGTATGTGGTTTAGAGGTTGAAGATCATCGGGGAATGAGGTGAAGTTCTTCTCCTCTTTCAGATCTGATCTCCCCCTCTAGATGTTTGCGGCGGTTGTAACTTCTATTTTGTGGTTCTTCTTGTCTCTCCCCTTTTACAAAGCTGCTTATATTGATATAAGGAAGGCGCTGATGGGTAGTACGAGCAGGCAGTACGGGCGCGCCCTGACCGTACCAGTGGTCGTTATGCGTACTGAACACCTCCAATGAAAGTGGCTCCAATTGGGGATTTGCTTATTCTGGTGTAATTAGCCCATAAATGCTATTAGATCTTCAATAAATGTTCATTTCCTAAAAACCATCACAAGAAACCAAGGATTTGCTAACAGTGACATTAACATTAGTGGAAAGGGGCAATCTTCAGTGAAATCCGGCAATAAACAAGAGGAAAACCAATGGTAAAAATTGATGAAAATTTGAGCTATCAACATCCCCAAGCTTAGCAGTTACTCGCCCTTGAGTGACAAAGCTATTATGAATAATAGCGAAGAATTGAATCAAGATGAAAACTTACAAGTTTGAGGTTGTATCATATTCCATCATCTCAAATCCTGCAACTTTGAACACGAGCATAATATATCTGAACAGTTGCACTTAAGCTTGATTCCTAGATGCAAGTAATTCGCTAGCTAATAGTTCTTATAACTCAAATGAGATTGTTAAAAATTTGGCGAGGCTTTGCAAATCAATTTCTTTCAGCGCCTCTCTTGTTATGAGAGTGAAAATGTTTTTAAGAGAGATTGCTTGAGTCAAAATTAAGGGTGCACATGTAGAAGTCAAAAGAAGCATAAACTTAGAGCTTTTTCATTAATCACCCACTTCGATAATCGCAGCTCTCAAATACCTCTTCTTTTCCTTGCTTTTCAAGAACTCTAATTGCACATTTTAGGTAGTGAGGTGATGCCAACAATTAAAAGTATCGAAAGTGTCTTAGCTCATATTTTGATAATGGATCTTTTCTTTTTCCTTCTCAAGGATCAACAAATATTTCTTTTGTAAACTCCTACACAACCTATTGGGAATACCAATAATTTTTCCCATATAGCGACACGTATTCCATCAACTCATAGCTGAAATCCGGGGTTATACCATAGATCATTCAGAAGCTAGTGGAGTTGTTGGCATCCCAAAGGTGTGTATTTAAAACAAAGTACCTTTCTTTTTCTTTTTCTCTCTTTCCTATTTTTATAGCAGGTCAATACAAGTTTTGGCATCTCCCTCTCCCACTCTAAAAAGTTCATTCTATCAAGCAATTCTTTTTTCAAAAGGTATCATCAAGTCAACGATCAGTATGTGGGGTTGAGCACTACTAATATTAAGCCCTTAAGACAAAAACATAGCACCAAAGTTGTCGATGGACACTTTCTCTTGTTCTAAGTTTGGAATTGAATCCCAAGAGTGGTTTTTTAAACTGATATTAATTGTCAAAAGTCTTAACCAAAGAGGTGACAAAAACCTTTGAGCTCAAATTCTAAAAGATAACAAACTAAGCGTGGAATCAAACTCAAGTACAACCGAATGGACATAAAATGTTCATCAATAAGCTTACATGAAGAAGGAAAATAGGAATGTGGCACCTCCTCTTTCTTGCTCGTCTTCTACTTGAGACAACTCTTTGCGCTTGTTTCCATAGCTCGATCACTAGAAGTGAGAAACCTGTAGAAAGAATCAAAAAGAGCCGAGAGAAATTTGCACAAATAAAGTTAGAGACTAGTCTAATATTTTTGGGTTTTCTTTTATCAAATGCAAAACTGAAAGTAAACATGCATTGAAACAAAAACAAACAAATAAAAATAAGAAAGAAAAATATGAATGCAAAAAGGTGGGAGGAGTTTAACTTCCCCAAGCTTAGGCTTTTACCTAACTAGAATAAGTTGTTGCTACCGTCAGGTGGCGGCTGCTGATATGGGAAGTTCGGGTAGCGGTTTGGAAAGTCGGTCATGAAATATGTGAAGTCTTGAGTGAGGTTGACTATGTTGGCATTCGCATCATACAACGTGTTTTTTATGTTGTCAATGCAATGCACCACCTGGTCAAAATCACTCCTCGGGACATAGTCGAATCCAGGCTATGGTGGAGGCATACCCTGTTGTTGGTGTTGGTGGAAAGGTTGTTGGTGATGGTGTTGCTGGCCGTAGTCATCCCATCCTACACCATGCTAGCCTTCTTCTCCTTTATCTTGCTATTGTTGGCTAGCTGCTACGTTTTCCTAGTTGGTATGGCCACCTGGTGGCATAGTCCTTCCTAAGAGGATCAATGCCTGCTGGAACTCCTCCTCAGTGAGGACCCAACTCTGTTTACCTGGCAAACCAAAAGCTTGGACAAAAGGAAGTAAGATTTGGTGGAGATCACCATTATGTTCAAATAAAATTGGTAAGCACGGAGGGCACGCTCTGGTCTATATACCCCCATGAACTTGGTGCTAGCCATATGAATGGGCCTTACTGCCAGCCAAAACTCTTTCCTGTGGTAAGACAAGTTCGTGTGCGTAGGCGATCTGTGTGATCAACCCGCCACAACGAATGTCTCCCACGGAAGCCAACCTTTGCCGATAAAAGTACTGGATGAGCAAAGCACCCAAGTTTACCTTGTGCACAATCTCTGGATGCAAGGCCATATGAATCACACTCATTTTGGGGCCTGCCATTGCCCCAACATCACATTTTCCAAATAAAGAATTAACAAGGAAGGTATGAAAATAATGTATAGTAGGATTCTAGATAGTGGCGCTATTCTTGTGCAAGTAATCATTGTTCCCGTGGACAGAAATTTGCCCCCAAGATTGCATTGCCTCTGTGTGCACATTGTCATTAATATCGAGTTCTCCCTCATGGGAGAATCTGAAACTGTCATAAAATTCATAGAAGGTCAGGTTGTGGAGTTTCCCATTGAGCACAAAACTTATAGTGCAATTTCTCTCCTGGGTCTCGAGATCATCGTGGAACGATGAAAGGAACTCGAACATGGCAAGCTTGTAGGTATCAACGAAGAGATAGGAGAAGTCCACCATGCCAGCTTGCACAGTCATCTGCTCGAACTCCTCCAGAAGACCCTGACGGGAGAGGAACTCACGGTCTACCCACTTGGTGGGCAAAACCTTGCGGTTACTCACCCTCTCGTAGTCTCGGCTCATGACAGCCCTTAAGCTGTCAACCTCCGAGCGTATCTTCTTTGAGCCCGGCGGCTTGGCGGAGCCCGAGGCTCTCGCCGTACCCGATCCCTTGCCCAAGCGGAACATCCTTCCAGTGTTATGCATTGTGCTGCAAATTTTTTGAAGAAAACCATAGGCATCAAATTTCTATCACATAAACAAACAATTACAGGTAGAAGTTACAAATCCTAACATGAGGAATCAATAATAATCTTAAAATATGATGAACTCGTCTAAATAGCCAATGTGATGAATTCAATCATGGATTCCAGAAAATAGTGTATGGATCAGACGAGAAACTTACCGATCTGAAGATTCCCCAACTCAAAAACACGAAAACAATGAAGAATCAAGGGTTTTAGGAGGCTAGGGATTGTGGTGGAGAGAGAAAGAACAAGGAAGAAAGATGAAGAAGAAGGAGGCTGGCTGGGAGCCAGTCGTCGTCGACCTTTACCTGGCGATGCACACGGTACGAGTGGGCAGTATGGGTGCAACCCGCCCGTACAGGTGGTCATCACGGTTGGATTAACTCTAGGGTTCGAGATCAAACCTAATCGACCTGGTATGGGTGTACTAGGCCATACCAGTGGTTGTTATCTATTCGGGAACCATGGTCGGTTTCGACGATGTTCGGTACGGGCGCTGGGTACGGGCATACCCTGGTAGTACCACTGGTCATCATCGACATTGTTCCTGTTGCAGGTTTTGTTGAGAAACGGTATGGGCGCACGGTACGGGAGTACCGTGGCCATACTAGTGCTCATTATCGGTGCCGAACCCTTTCCTTTCCTTCATTTTACCCTTGCTTCTCAACTTCACTAAGGTAAATTCTCTGAATGAACTCAAAACTCAAAACAAACTTATTAGATCATACAAATAATAATATAGTAATCATAAATAAAATTTAAACTTAATTTATTAAGAATGGGTTAACTACCATTAATTGTTTTATTTTAGGATTTTGACTAATCAAACTCCATGTCATCAACGTTCATCTCGAGCTGCACTTTTCCTTTAGTCTTTGCTGCTTGATCACGCTTAGGTGGTGGATTGTATTTTCCATTGTGTTCCTGTTTCTTAGGAAAGTATCGAACAATCTGACCATCATATATATTGAAGGCAATCTTACTTCTGGAGAAATCTACGTTAGCTCCAGCTGTACTAAGAAAAGGTCTTCCAAGGATGATAGATAGTTTGTCATCCTTAGGAACATTAAGAATAATAAAATCAGTGGGTATAACATGTTGACCTATTCTAAGTAAAACATCTTCGATCATTCTGACAGGTTGTTTATTTCTCTTATCCGCCATTTGTAATGTTATTGAAGTAGGAGAACATTCTCCAAGATTCAATTTCTTAAATAAAGAATAAGGCATAACACTAACACCTGCTCCTAAATCACAAAGAGCATTGAATATATTAGTTTTCCCTATTGCATAGGGATGGTTGGTATCCCTGGATCCCTAAGCTTAGGAAGAAGTTTATCGCCAAAGCTTTTCATAACTGTTACAGTCTTAGTTACCTTATTTTTTCTATTAAGGATGTCTCTCATAAACTTTTTATAAGTGGGAACTTGAATAACATCAGCTAAAGGAAGTTCTAAATGCAAGCTACCTAGTGCCTTAGCAAAAGAGTCATAAATAGCTTTATCTGGTTTGTAATGAACTCGGTTAGGATAAGGAATTTTCTTTTTGGTTGGTATTACCTTCTCTCTTACCTTTGTCACCGGTTCCACATTCTTTTTATTTTTACTTGTAGCTGATTTTTGCTTATCGGCGTGTTCTTCACGCGGGATGATAACTTGCTCTTCTTGTTCCTTGCTGAGATTGGTTTCTTCCCTTGAATCGATAGTTGATGGCCCAAATATATCGAGCTCGTTGGGGAACCCCAAGAGGAAGGTATGATGAGCACAGCAGCAAGTTTTCCCTCGGTATGAAACCAAGGTTATCAATCTAGTAGGAGCAAGGAAACACCCCAAAGGTGTAGCTAGCTGAACGCTATGTTGGCGCACTACCGTGCTGACAACGTGGAGACCTGCACAACACAACCACAAAACTTTGCCCCAACTTGCGATGAGGTTGTCAATCTCACCGATTTTGCTGAAAACAAAGGATTAAACGTATCGAATGGAAGGAAGTAATAGTTTGCAGAAAGTAAACACAAAGCAGTAATCAGTTTGTAGTTTGTATGTAAAAGAAAGGACCGAGGTCCATAGTTCACTAGAGGTGGCTCTCCTTAAGATAGATAACATGCTGGGTGAACAAATTACAGCGGGGAATTGACAAACATCGAGAAAGCATACAAGCATATACTAATCATCTTGACTCCTTTGAGACTTGATTGGGAATTACAACATTATACATAGACCGCCATCCAACTGCATCTATGACTAATAATCCACCTTCAGGTTATCATCCGAACCCCCTCTAGTATTAAGTTGCAAGGAACAGATTATTGCTTTACGAATTGCGTGTAAAGTAAACAATACAATTATTCTATGAACAAAGGATTGTTGTTTTCTCCCTAGTAGCAACAACACATCTAGTACCTTAGAGATTTCTGTCACTTCCCCAGATTACCAGAGGCATGAACCCACTATCGAGCATAAATACTAACTCTTGGAGTTACTAGCATCTACTTGGCCAAGATAGCTACTAACAACGGAAAGCATGCAAGATCACAAATAACAAAGACACGATAGAATCAATAATCAATCTGAAATAGCATCTCAATCTCCATCGGATCCCCGCAAACATAACATGTATGGATTACAAATAGATGATCTTGATCATGAACAGAGGTCACAAGATATAGACATGAAAGCACAAAGGAGGAGAACCAGCCATCTAGCTACTACATGGACCCGTAGTCCAGAGATGAACTACTCACGCATCACACCGGAGGCTTGCATGATGATTAAGAAGGCCTCCAGGGTGAATTCCCCTCTCAAGCAGGGTGCCGGGAAGAGCTTCAGATCCCTCCCGATCTAGCGATGGAGATGACGGCGGCTACAGACTCTTTTGTGGATTTTTGATCGGGTACTTAGGGTTTTGGTATCGAAGACAATATATAGGCAGAAGGAGAGGAGGGTCTGGGGTTGGCTGACCACCCCGGTGTAGGCCTGGCCGTGCGGCCAGGTGGTGTGGCCAGGCCCCAGCCCCTCTCCGTCTCGTATTCTGGCTCCAGATGTCTTCCGGTAAAATAGTGACTTTGGCTTTTGTCCCGTCCAATTCTGAGAATATTCATTTTCTGACTTCCTGGAACCAAAAACAGCAGAAAACAGGCAGCTGACACTGTGGCTCTTGTAAATAGGTTAGTCCAAGAAATCATATGAAAATTACTCCAAAGTGTGGACAAAACACAAGAAAGTAGATAAAACCAAGCATGGAACATCAAAAATTATAGATACATTTGCAATGTATCAATAGTCTCAGCATCTGAATCATATGGTTTATGCTTATCCCCCGCTTCCTCTTCTCCTTGAGTTTTGGAAGCTTCATTTTCCCTTATCTGGGCCTGATAATCAATGTCATCCTGGGGGTCGACTAGATCCTCTTCTTCTTGACTCATCTCCTGAGTCTCTCTTGTTTTTCGAGCTTGCTCTTCTTGATACCAAGGTGGCCCTTGTGGTTCCTGAGTTTCTGTACCACGCCTAGTAACAATTTTAGTAGAAACAATATTGAAATTTCCTTGGTTCAAAATCAAAGTTTGGGTTTCATTTATTTGCTCACACTGGGTTTTAACCTTACTTAGATATCTATCTAGATGTTTTGTGGCTTAACCCAAGTCATCAAAGACAACGGTCTCATTCCGTTCTTGTGGCATAAGACGTTTATAGTTTTCTCACAGAATTGATTCTATTGATATTTAAACTTTTGCATCACAAGATTTAAATCATATTCTATTACATAAGTTTGAAGAATGTCAACTTTGTTTTCTTTTACAAGTTCTGAAGCTATACCTTTCTCTTCCATGGAATTTTTGACTTCGGATATAAGATCTGGTGGTATGTGAATCATACCTTTTTGTGGTTCAACATCCTCAACTGGATTGTATTGTTCATCATTAAAGGATCTTACCTCAAAAAGCTTTACACATTCCGATAGTGTCAAGTTGCATATTGCTCCTCCCGAAGATAGATCAATCATCTCTTTTGGCTAGTCATTAAGCCCATTATAAAAATATTGGATAATTAGACTCTCGTGAAAACCGTGATTTGGAACTTTTATAATCATTGCATAATATCTATTCCATGCTCGATAAAAGGTTTCTCCAATAGTTTGCAGAAAATTTGTTATACTTCGTTTGATCTACATGATTTTAGTAAATGAACAATATTTATGCATGAATTCTCAGATGCAATCTTCCTAGCTTTTTATATGTGATTAGGTAATGATTGTAACCAAGCAAAAGCATTATCTTTCAAAGACCAACGAAAGAGTTTAAGAAGTACAAACTCTATTGGTAAACTTGCTGGTTTAAGAGTAACACAAAGGTCATGTACCCTTGTCAAGTGGTCACTAGGGTCTTCCTCTTCTTTTCCTGCAAAAGTAATTTCTTTCATCATATATATTAGCTCAGGATATATTTCAAATTCCTAGCCCACAAGTTCAGGACAAAGAATAGGCATTTTCCTCAAGTGCCTAGATGGATTCCCATACTCTCCCAAAGGTAGCTCAAGTTCGGCCCCTCGGGTGATGGTCAAATCTGCCATCAATGGAATCAAGTTGTTCATGTCTACAGTACACGAATTAGTAAATCTTTCAATAAATTCTAATGGTCTCTCGACCGGAACACGATCAATATATGTAGGTAAATAGGTCTTTCCTGACCAAGTGGTACCTGTGTCTTCAATGGAGATCATGAATGGTATCAATAGTTGTTGTTGTCAAGAAACAACACTTAGCACTTAGCTCCCCGGCAACAGTGCTAGAAAATATCTTGATGGCATGAAAGTGCACAGGTTCGTCAGAGAATGTTTTCACGGAAGTATTAATTCCAGTTTTTATATCGATCCCAACAAGGAGCCTAGGAAAGTGTTTTTATGCGGTGTTTCTGTCGCACCCAAGGTGTCATAGGTCTTGAGTGAATTGACTACAAAAGTTGATGGTGGAAGGGGTGAGTAAAAGATAGAGGAACTTGCTTAGGAAATAAGTAAATTGCATAAAAGTAAAGATGCGAAAGGTGTGTAAAGGTCCTGCAGATGAGAAGTTAGGCGTGGAGTGAATCAGTTCATGGTGATAGTGAAAGTGCCAAATGGAATAAGTGGAATAAGTGATAGTGATATTTCTTATTTATAAGTGAGTAGGCAAGCAACCCATATACCGACTAGGAGTCCTCATGGCCAATTCTTCCCAATCCCAATGATCCATCTGCCTGTTACCACCGCCATGGTGAGCGCGTTAATTAAAGTCTTGCGATCGGATCAAGGCTTGAATCTTGATGGTTCCTTATAGTCCTCGAGTAGTGATAGCTCTTCTTCGATATTGGCCGTGTTACTTGGGGGTCGCCAAATTACTAGCATACAAGTTCATACCTATGAGATCTTTGTGAAGGAGTTATGCCCTAGAGGCAAATAATAAAGTGTATTATTTGATATACCTCCTGTATGTTCATAATACATTTCATACTATGCTATAACTGTGTTAATACGAAACGTTAATACACGTGTGGTATGTAAACAAACCGTGTCTCTAGTTACCTCTAGTGAACTAGTTCATTGGTCATGAGGATGGTCTGTGTTTCAAGACCATGGGCATTTATGCCAACTGACAATGAGGTCATGTTATTAGTTAAATAACATGATAGACAAACATCTGACCATTATATCGTAATGAGATCTAGTTACAAAGTTCACCATTGATGATAAAACACAGAGAACCTCGCAACCTGATCCTTTGACTGTGAGGTAATGCAAATCACCATTCTGGAAGAATCTTAGATGGTTATCAAGAATCATCTCGTATGTGGTGATCAAAAAGGTGCCACTCAGGTTTTCCGAAGGAATGCGTAGAGGAGTACATATCAAGACCAGGATTTGTCTAGTCCATGTAACGGACAGATACATGTGGCCATCTCGGTGACGTTGCATTAATGAAGCTTGCAAGCATGTGACTAGGTCATGGAATGCAACGACATGAGAACAAGAAAACAAGTTCATCAGTAACATGATCGAACTAAGGTATAAAGATACTGTAGATCAAGTCTCAGATGAATTAGTTATCATATGACAAAGGGAATGGGGAACGACTATCTCACGGTTCGAGCGATTGTATTCATGAAACGCATGGGGGTCACATGGCCATCCAGGTCCCTCTATTGATCATTGATATGAGAGTGGTCTCTATCATGTCTGGAGTGTTTCCGAACCGAAGGATGTCACGCTTAAGGGTGGGGACGCTTAGGATAGATGAGGTATCATATGATAAATAGAGAGAGAGAGAAACCGGAATAGTTTTGGTAACATCCGATGGAGATCGAAAGGGGTCCGGAAGATGTTTCGGAGTGAAGGAATAATATAATATGTGTATTTGAATGTTAATTGGAGAATTAATATTAAATATATATTTTATTTTATTTTTGAAGGCACTATATTGCTAATAGGCCTCACCCGAAGGGAGGCCCAAGTGGGCAAGGCGCCTAGGGGTTGGGGGCCCACCTAGGGCCGGCGGCTGCCCCAAGGTGGCCGGCGGGTGTGGGCATTAGTCCCACACCGCCTGGCCCCTAGGTGGTGCCCCCTCCTACTATATAAAGGGGTCCCCCCTCCCCTTGGAGTACACCCATTCCTCTCATTCTCTCTCTCTTCTACTGAGGACTTCCCCGTAATATTGGGGAGGACCTCGTGGTTGAGTTCTCCATCTTCACACTACCATCGTGTGATCAGCGATCCGGCATCTACTTCTTCCGCTGCTCGGCTGGATTGGAGCCCGGTTGACGTCCACTACACCGGACGTGTGCCGAACTTCGGAGGCACCACACTTGGGGTGATGCTCGTCTTCATCAATATATGCCTTCCAGCGTAAGGCGTTCCTCTCTCTGCAAAGGTATGGATACTGTATTCCTTCTCCGTTACTTATGTCTACATAGTATAGGTCCTGGTATTAGTGTTCGAGTAGATAGAAATTTTTTGTTTTCTGCTACGGAACCCTTCAGTGGTATCAGAGCAGGTCTATGGGTAGACATGTCGTACGGATAGAACACATAGCAATATGTGGGCATTGATTCTCTAGTTGCTACCCTCTTTAGTGTTATTGTTCATATCGCGACACTGTTTGATGAAGCGGCCCCCAACCGACCTCACGTGGTGATTCACGAGACTGGTCCACAAATAAAAGTGGCTTAAGGGGGTGTATGTCTCTCTACAGTAGTTGATATGGCATTAACATTAGAGGGCCCTGAAAAGGGAAGAAGAATGGCAATCATTGAATCCATGTTGTGGCTCGATGTTTGTAGGTGGGAAAGGGTTCTACTACGAAAGCCCTAAAGCCATGTAAAACATGCAATAGTCAATATAGAAGCGTCTATCTTCGTTATTGCATAGGTGCAAGTATTATAACATGGCAATGACAAGTTTGTGAAACTCTCATTGAAGCTATTGATGATGATCACAAAGCTATAACCATGTCATAGAACTTCACTTTAGAAGTATTACTTATTGTGCTGGTATACTTACTAGACGGTAGCATAATAAGATAATCCCTCATAGTATTCTAGTTGTTGTATTCCCCTTGTGTGTGCACCACCAAGAAAGTTCTTCGGTATGAGGCGATCCAGGGTGATAGGCCTAGGTGTCAGACATATCTACATTCGCATACAGTGGGTGTAAGCCATATTGCACTGCGAATACAGACGAGTTAGAACTGGCAAGCCTAGCATGTACAGACATGGCCTCGGAATACAAGAGACTGAAAAGTCGAGCATGAATCGCATAGTTGATGTGATCGACATTAGGGAATGTCCACCTTTGATACTGCACTGATGGCCGTGATGATCGGAGGAGGTACAGGGGATAGGGATCATGTGATCACTAAACGAGTAGAGGGATGTCCGTTTAAATGGGAGTTCCTTTATTAAAATTTGAACTCATTATTATGAACATAGTCTAAATACTTTGCAAATCCTTTGTAGATGTCTCGCCCACCCACCTTCAACCTAAGCACTTTCCTCGAGAAGGACAAGCTGAAAACTGATGGAACAAACTTCACCGCATGGTTTCACAATCTTAGGATCCTCCTAGTCCCCGACAAGTTGACTTATGTCATCGAGGCTGAGCTTCCGACTAAGCCTGCAGATTCCGCCTCCCAGGATGAAAAGTATGTCTGGCAGTGCAAGGCGGACGATTTCTCCCTTATCCAGAGTGGAATGCTCTATGCCATGGAGTCGGAGCTTCAAAAGCGTTTTGAGAAGATGAATGCTTTTGAGATAATTGAAGATCTCAAAGCCGTCTTTGCTCCGCAGGCTCGTGCAGAGAGGTATGATGTTTCCGAGCTCTTCTTCTCTGCTAAAATGGAAGAGCACAACAGTATTAGTGAGCGCGTGGTCAAAATGTCTGGCTACGTTAAACGCTTAAACGCCCTGGATTGCAAAATCCCGGAGGAACTCACTATAGATAGGGTGCTGCATTCGCTGCCCCTAGCTATAAGGGTTTTGTGATGAACTACAACATGCAAGGGATGACTAAGACCCTTGCTGAGGTGTTCGCCATGCTCAAAACTGCAGAGGTCGAAATCAAGAAGGAACACACGGTGCTGATGGTCAATAAGACCACCAACTTTAAGAAACCGGGGCAAAAGGGAAAAGGCAAGATCAAGAAGCCTAAGAGGGATGGCAAGTTTTTTCCCACCACCTCAAAGGCTGCCAAGCCTGGCCCTAAGCCTAGCACTTCGTGCTTCTACTGCAAAGGGGATGTGCACTGGAAACGCAACTGCCCCAAGTACCTTGAAGACAAGCGAGCTGGCAAGATAGCCATTCCAGACAAAGGTATATATGATATACATGTTATTGATGTATTCCTTACAAGCGCCAGGAGTAACACCTAGGTATTTGATACCGGATCTGTTGCTCACATTTGTAACTCTCAGCAGGATCTGCAGAGTAGGAGGCGCCTGGGGAAGGACGAGGTGACGATGCACGTCGGCAATGGTTTGAGAGTCGAAGTGATGGCCGTCGGCACCCTGCATCTTCGTCTACCGTCAGGATTATTATTGGTTTTGAATAAATGCTATTATGTACCCGCACTGAGTATGAATATTGTAAGTGGGTCTTGCTTGTTGCAAGACCGTTATTCGTTTAAATCTATGAGATCTTTGTGAAGGAGTTATGCCCTAGAGGCAAATAATAAAGTGTATTATTTGATATACCTCCTGTATGTTCATAATACGTTTCATACTGTGCTATAACTGTGTTAATACGAAACGTTAATACACATGTGGTATGTAAACGAACCGTGTCTCTAGTTACCTCTAGTGAACTAGTTCATTGGTCATGAGAATGGTCTGTGTTTCAAGACCATGGGAATTTATGCCAACTGACAGTAAGGTCATGTTATTAGTTAAATAACATGATAGACAAACATCCCCACTGTTATATCATAATGAGATATAGTTACAAAGTTCACCATTGATGATAAAACACAGAGAACCTCGCAACCTGATCCGTTGATTGTGTGGTAATGCAAATCACCATTCTGGAAGAATCTTAGATGGTTATCAAGAATCATCTCGTAACAGGGTGATCAAAAAGGTGCCACTCAGGTTTTCCGAAGGAATGCGTAGAGGAGTACATATCAAGACCAGGATTTGTCTAGTCCATGTAACGGACAGATACATGTGGCCATCTCGGTGACGTTGCATTAATGAAGATTGCAAGCATGTGACTAGGTCACGGAATGCAATGACATGAGAACGAGAAAACAAGTTCATCGGTAACGAGATCGAACTAAGGTATAAAGATACCGAAGATCAAGTCTCAGATGAATTAGGTATCGTATGACAAAGGGAATGGGGAACGACTATCTCACGGTTCGAGCGATTGTATTCGTGAAACGCACGGGGGTCACATAGCCATCCAGGTCCCTCTGTTGATCATTGATATGAGAGTGGTCTCTATCATGTCCGGAGTGTTTCGAACCGAAGGATGTCACGCTTAAGGGTGGGAACGCTTAGGGTAGATGAGGTATCGTATGAGAAATAGAGAGAGAGAGAAACCGGAATAGTTTCGGTAACATCCGATGGAGATTGAAAGGGGCCCGGAAGATGTTCCAGAGTGAAGGAATAATATAATATGTGTATTTGAATGTTAATTGGAGAATTAATATTAAATATATATTTTATTTTATTTTTGAAGGCACTATATTGCTAATGGGCCTCACCCGAAGGGAGGCCCAAGTGGGCAAGGCGCCTAGGGGGTGGGGGCCAGCCGGCCTAGGGCTAGTGGGCCACCCAAGTGGGGCCCACCTAGGTCGGGTTGCCCCAGGTGGCTGCAGTGTGGGCATTAGTCCCACACCGCCTGGCCCCTGGGTGGTTCCCCCCCTCCTACTATATAAAGGGGTCCCCCTCCCCTTGGATTACACCCATTCCTCTCATTCTCTCTCTCTCTTCTACTGAGGACTTCCCCGTAATATTGGGGAGGACCTCGTGGTTGAGTTCTCCACCTTCACACTACCGTCGTGTGATCGGCGATCCAGCATCTACTTCTTCCGCTGCTCGGCTGGATCGGAGCCCGGTTGACGTCCACTACAACGGACGTGTGACGAACTTCGGAGGCACCACACTTGGGGTGCTGCTCGTCTTCATCAATATACGCGTTCCAGCGTAAGGCGTGCCTCTTTCTGCAAAGGTATGGATACTGTATCCCTTCTCCGTTACTTATGTCTACATAGTATAGATCCTGATATTAGTGTTCAAGTAGATAGAAATTTTTTGTTTTCTGCTACAGAACCCTTCACTTTGGATCATGTTACCTGGGCCCTTAAATTAGATAGCATGCATTAGGCAAATATAGATATTCATTCTCTGTTTAAATAAACATTACAACGATCGCAAATGGATGGAATTAAAGGAGGCACATCACATCTCACCAATCCCCTACATCTTCCACGCCTATGGGTATTTACTCAGACATGAGAGGAAGACAAATCAAAGGCATAATTGTATTGCAAATAGAAATCATCCCAAAGTTATTTCAGCAAACGACAATAGCGATTAAAGATCTAATCAAATACAAACCGTAGGTAGATCAAAGTATCAAACCCTAATATTACAAGTTCCAATCTCTCTCTCTCTCTAAGTGGAATGATGGTGGAGTATGTGGTTTAGAGGTTGAAGATTATTGGGGAACGAGACGAAGTTCTTCTCCTCTTTTAGATCTGATCTCCCCCTCTAGATGGCTTGCGGCAGATGTAAGTTCTATTTTGTGGTTCTTCTCGTCTCTCCCCTTTTACGAAAGTTGCTTGTATTGATATAAGGAAGGCGCCGGTGGGTAGTACGGGCGGGCGGTACGGGCGCACTCCAACCGTACCAGTGGTCGTTATGTGTACTAAACACCTCCAATGAAAGTGCCTGCAATTGGGAATTTTCTTATTCTGGTGTAATTAGCCAATAAATGCTATTAGATCTTCCATAAGTGTTCATTGCCTGAAAACCATCACAAGAAACCAAGGATTCGCTAACTGCGACATTAACATTAGTGGAAAGGGGCAATCTGCAGTGAAATCTAGCAATAAACAAGAGGAAAACCAATGGTAAAAAGTGATGAAATTTTGAGCTATTAGTTCCTATTTATGCCTCTCATATAAACTAGCTCATTGATTAACAAGATGATCATGGACATTGTATGTTGTTAATAATGAGATCATAACATTGGTGGAATGATGTGATTAACATTCATCCAAATTATAGTAATACGATCAAAGTCATTATGTTTAAATTATTATAACATCATGCAAAGTAACTTTAGTCCTTAGACCATGAGATCATATAAATCACTAACAATGCAAGAGTAACTTGATAACATTAAATGTCACACCGTAACAGGGTGACAATAAAGGTGGGTTCAGATACTCCAAAAGTGTTATGTAGAGGCTCATGGATCAAGAGTGGGATTTTTCCATCCCGATGACGGAGAGATATACTCAAGGCCCTCTCGGTGGTATCACATTGACATAGCTTGCAAGTAAGTGATAAGATCACTAAGAATGTTATATCACAGGAACGAGAAAGAGTACTTATCGGTAATAAGATCAAACTAGGTATTGGGGATACCGATGATCAAATTTCGGACATGTAATATATCAGGAGATAAAGGGATTTAGTTATGACGTTAAAGGTTCACACCATCACTAGAGTCATTGTTGAATGTGTCGGAGTCAGTATGGATCTCTAGGTCCTGCTGCTGATTATTGATCGGAGAGGGGTCTCGATCATGTCTGCATTTTTCACGAACCGTAGGGTAACACACTTAAGGGATACCGACACCATTTGGAGAAAATATAATACGAGAGAAATTTTTTAATGCGCTGGAATTATTTCGATGGACACCTAAATTGTTTCGGGTAAAATTACTAAAAATGGTTCTAGATGTAATATCGAAGTATTGCAAGGGGTTTATGCAAATGTTTGTTAATTAAAGCAATTAACAAAATTCTGAATAAAATAAATAAAATAGTTTCATTAAATGAGAGATGCATTAATTTTGGTGGAAAATTAATGCATGTAAGTGGAATTTTAAATGGAGGTGGAATTATGTGAGTGGAGCCTCCACCCACATGAATGAAGGGAGAGGTGAGGGCACCACCTTGGCCGCTGGCCATGGAAGGGGCT